>VXAC01004729.1:1078325-1168385 GCA_013399225.1 Rhipidura dahli | reverse complement strand
GGGCGGGATGCGGGGTGCAATGAGAGCCGGGCACGGGCGGGATGCGGGGCGGGATTCCGTGCACAGTGAGAGCCGGGCGGGGTGCGGGCTCCGTGCGGGCGCGGTGCGAGGCGTGCGCACGGGGCAGACACGGAGCGGAGTGGGCGCGGTGCAGGAGGGGAGCGGAGCGCGCCGGGCCGTCGTTCTTGAGGAGGTTCGGAGCGCGGCTCACGGCCGGCAGCACTGTTTCTAAAGCCCCGGTGAGAACAGTGTCCCGCTTGCCGGGGAGCGTCCATTGCCCCCGGGTGCCGCCGCCTGCAGTCTTCCCGAGGGGACCACGCTGGGTTTGTGCTGTGGGGGAAACCCGCAAAGTGCCCTTGGCCTCGTGGTTGAAAGGGACGCAGCAAGGCAGTCACCCCGCAGGAAGGAAAAGAGGAGCACGAGCGGCAAGGAGGAAGGAGGCTGGTGCAGCCTCACGCAGCCTCAGGGAAAATAGAGTGATGCAAGTCTCAATACTGTGATGGGGAGAGGAGAAGAGACCAGGCAAAGACAAGTAAATCTCAGAGTATTATCATGGATGTGGACAAATAGTGAGTGCATCAGGAAAAGCGGGATGGGCCATTTAAAAAAAAAAATAAAATAAAAGCTTTCCTAAAAATGGAGGTTCAATTTCCCAAAACCTAACATTCAGAAAATGTTACCCATCTTCATCTACTGAAAGAATAGGCCTTTGCCCAAGTGTCTCCTCTGTCTGCTAGGCAGACTGAGGAGAACCCTTAGCAAGAGCATCTCCCAGCAGCTCTGGTCCTCCTCTGAACCCAGAGTCAGTGCCACTGCCCGTGGGTGCCCTCTGCACAAGGACTCATGGCAAACAGAGCAGGTGTGAGGAAAGGCATGGGGTTCCTTGCAGAGCACAAGTCTTACACAGAGCAGCTGAGGCAGCTGGGGTTCTCTACCCTGGAGAAAAGAAGACTTGGGGTGACCTTATGTCTCTCTACAACTCCCTGCAATGAGGTAGTAGCAAGGTAGGTATTGGTCTCCTCTCCCAAGTAACAAGCAACAGAACAAGTTTAGTGGTTTAGTGGTGAACCCAGTGATGTTGTGTTTAGAGCTGAACTCAATGATCTTAGAAGTTTTTTCCAACCTAAATAATTCTATGATTCTATTATCCTTTCTGGAAAGAGAAGGGAAAATGTTGCTAGACTTTGTCCCAGTAGTCCTTCATTAGGGAAAGCCTCAAGTTTGATCGGGAGATGGCAGCACCGTTCTGGAAAGCTCGAATAGCTATCCCACCAACTCTCCCGGTTTGCTTTCCCAAGCGCCCTCGTCCTGAGGTTTTGCTAAGCACCCTTCTGCCCACTGGAAGAAGAATTTGAAAGGGAAACGAGTGTATATGCTCAGTAAGAATTTGAACTGAACTGCTAAGAACACAGTTAAAGATCTAAACTGAAATTGCTGCTGTGCATCAGAGTCCTTAAGCATGATGACAGCACACAATTCACTCCAAAATGTTGCAAACTTTCACAAGAGGAAAAAAAATCCCTCAAGAGATGAAGTGGCAAAGATACCACTGGAGTCTTCATTGTTTCAGTCCCTTTAAGAGTTTATATGGAAGTGTCCACTTATCACCAACACCAGCAGAAAGATAAAACTGTGAAATGCCTCTTTCATGTTTTCCAGCATAAGCTTTAAACGGGTAAAAAGATTATTTGAAAATTTGCTAGTGTGATAAGCAGGGCTTTATGTCAGACCCACAAAGAATCTTCTGCTTCATGTAAATCCAGAACCAAACCTGTAGAAAATATAAAGTACCTGTAAAGTCAAACAAACCTGAGCAAAACTAAAATCACTGCAAGTGAACTGTTTCTGATTTATCCCTTGATGAGCTTTCATTCAGAACTTTCGGGCAAAGGTATTCATATTTTGCTTCTCTCTTGCCCCAGACTCTAGGCTTGCTCCATCTGCAGTGGAGGAATTCCCACAGACCTGCAGGTGTTGCCAAGAAAAAAATTTGTAATTCATTAGGTGATGCTGAAAGTCTTTGCTGGAAGTGCCATCATGTTGACCATGTCAGCATTTTCTAGACGTGGTCTACCTGAGGCCTTACAAGGGGAGATGCTATTGCAAAAGCTGTTTGGAGTTATTTTGGCACCAGCTCTGGCACCCTAGCCAGATTCAAGACCTTCAGGTATTCACTACATATACAAATCAGTGCATGTAACCCCTCTCTGTCCGCCCTCCAACATAGTCATAGATCCATTTCATTTTTGACACTTTATTTAGTATTGGAAACATTCAAGGAACATAACAAATGGAAATTTAAGGTTTAGCCAGATTGTATCAAGTGTTGGTATTGGAACATCAGTGAAGCTCAAACAAGTTTCACTTGGCAGGACACTTGCACAAAAGCGATTTAATGTTGAATCACAAGCGATTTTCAAGGTTCATACACACAAAAGGATTCAAATATAAGCAAATTAAAGCCCCAATATTAATGAAAAATGTTCTCCTTTCCTTTCTACTTGCCAACTATTTAACCTGGTCAGGAGACAAATTCATGTGGGATTAATTCTGTGGAGCCAACATCAGATTCCTCCTGGGTTTCCTTGAAATGAGGTATCCTTTGCTTCCTATCCTGCATGGTTTGATAATGCAGCTGCACATTGTTGAAAAATTGCCACAACTCATGGCGGGATGGCTGCGCTTCAGCAATGAGAGAAGTTATTTGGAATACATATGTCTATGTTTGCATGCTTGTGAAGCTTACATGTCTGGCTTGTTAAGCTGCAGGAAGCTCCCTGATGGACCACACCACAATATGCAATGGATGGCAATTAAGCCATGAACCCGAGTAAAAAGAGGCTGATCCTCAGCATTGTGAACTCCAAAGGATACTTTTGTAATTTAAAAGGGTAAAATCTTCCACAGGGTGGAAATGCATGTAGAAGATGAAGCAGAAGAGGTGAAAAACCCTCTTCACAGCCAGTGACCCCTTGTGTGCTGTGTGGTGAGGGGATCAAGCCTTGGAGCCCCGTGGCCCCAGGGTGCTCCTGTCTATGCACAGAGCACCAGCAAGAGATGCAACCACAAGGAGCTGGATGGAGGCAGCTCCTGCCACCACTCGTGCTCCATGCCCCTGGCTGTGCCCAGGCGAGGGGCATGTCCAACTGGTGTCCCAGGCATTCTTCCCAGTTTTTAGGCTCACTTGCCTCCTCCTTCCTCATGCCATGTGATAGAGGGGGAGTGTTTGGCATAGCAGTATAAACACCTTCTGTTTTGGAGTAAGATTTAAAAGGGGAGGGAAAAGCAGAGATTTTGGCTGTAATCTCAGTGCTCCAGTCTTTCTTGGTAATGAAGGCACATCCCTGCACAGGTACAACCAAAAAAGCAGAGGGCTCAACAGGGCCTGAATGGCACTGCTGTACATAAAGTTGTGGTGACCAGGACAGGGAAGAGCTGGAGCTCGTTCAGATCCATAATGGATTAACTAAACCTCTGCAAACCAAACTCACAACCTACAGCCCAGGAACAGGAGCAGCAGATTTGCTCAGCAGCCTTCTAATTGCAAACTGAAAAAAACCTCTCCTTATAGTGTGTAGTGGCTGGCACTGGCACTGAAAGTGCTCATTTCGTTTGGCCCTGAAATAAATGTGTCTCTGCGTCCCAGGTGCACCCATTCTGTGAGCACCCTTGCTGCCCTTATGTCTACAGAGGCCATGAGAATATCATGCAGCAGAAGGCTGCTCTTTCTCCATTTTTTAATTTAAACACAAATGGTGTGTCCAGGAGCATTTTTAAACTGACATGATGAAGGCTTGCTGCAAGAGGCCAGATGAAGGTGGGCACAAAAGGTCTGACAATGCTCCCAAACCCAAATCCTCCCCATGATGCTGCTTTTGTCCCCAGTACAGTGGAGGGACTGCGGAGCACCACTGGCCATTGGCACGGAAGCTGGGAATGGAAAACAATTTTGACATTGGCAGCCTGGAGTCCTGCCCTTCTCAAACACATTTGATGTTCATACATGGTCTTTTGGCTGCTGCTGCTGGGGACCATCTGTTGGGATGGCTTCGTGCCTGATCAAATGGTGGTATGCCAGTTTCACTGGAACATGAATTAGATGCCAAACAAAACGCGTCTGGTTTTACTTCTATTACTCTGAATTCAAAGCACATGCTAATACTAATCCCCATTTTAACACCATTGTGGTGCCAGTTAAACCTTCGTTTTTGCCAGTGTCTGCCAGGTTTCTACTACATACTTAGGAACTTAAAAAAATCCAGCAGAAATTGTCACTGCTGATTTCACACGAACAAGGGCGCTCTTTGCAGGAGTTTGGTGAGAGGTGTTAACACTAACAGCAGAGGTGAATGCATGAGTTTCCTATACATGTAATACAGAATTCTTTAAGGAGTTGAACTTGGACATTTCTTTGAAAATTGCCTCTGAAACCCCATCCAGCTATCACAAAATTTTCTCCCCAGTGGAAATGGGACTTCACAATTTAAAAATGTTACTGCAAACAAAGTGTAGTTTAAAGAAAAAAGCCTCTGACCACTGTGTGAAGGCTTTTGTGCAGTATGTTAGTACTGCTTTGAGCAGTACCATCTGAGATGCTCTAAGGACATTTTCTTTTCAGTGTGCTGTGAGTTCACCGTAGTTCCAACAGTAAAATCTTCCATTCTGTGGCTGGCTTTGCTGTCTGGGTTTATATGACTAACTCCCTGTGAATGTTCCACATTCACAGAAGTGTGTTCCTGACCTCAGCCAAGATGAATATTATTGTCAGAACTGCCATCATTGCAGCTACTGTGGGTTTTCAGATTCTTCTGGTGTTTGTGGGGAAAATCCATCTGCTACAGATGTTCCCTTGGATGACGGATTTTCTCCTCTAGTCCCTTAAGGGATCAGGAAAACCTAAGGAAACATCCTGTGATGGGATTCCCTTTGCTCCTCATCCTTCTTCTGTAGTGCAGTGCTAAGAGGCTGGAGATCTTGGACATATTCTTCCCCATCCTCTTCCTCCCTCTGCCCCTACAGGGGGAGATGATAAAGAATCAGTACTGGCCTCCTCAGACCAGATCCCACTCTGTGCAGGATTCAGATGTGTCAGTTGAGGTTCCCAGTTTTAGGAAGTGCTGGGATTTAGTCAAGAGTTTACTTCCTCTATTCCTGGATTAATTATGATTTAAAGCACCCATTCTTGTCAATAAAGCAACAAATTTCTGAGGTATTATAATTTAATAACCCTAATTAACTTCTTAACCACCTTCCATACATTGTCTTCCTGTGTATTCCTGAAATAAAAGTTACTATATAAATGTAAAAAAAATGCCATAAGAAGTTAAGGAAAGTTGGGGAATGTGCAAGTTTATGGATGTCATTTATCACTGTACAACCAGAAAGAAAAAGAAAAGTATTCTTTGAAACTCTCAAGTAATATGGCAGGGCCAGGAGCATAGGCCAACAAGTGGCATGTGAACCAGCCATAAAATTAAAAATAAACTTAAGAGTAAATGTGCAGCTAAATGCAGACTGTGAGGATAGGATGTGAACTTCAGCTATTTCCTGGAGCTAGCGTGGTTCCAAAGTTTAACAGCTTTAGCCTTTGGAGACCTGGAGGCGTGCATACTTGTGTTCAGTTTCTCCTCCTTTCATCTCCCCCCACTCGGAGCCCTACGGCCTCCCAGCTGCCCTGCTCGCTCCGTCTCTCCCTGCAGAAGGACACTCCTCCTGTCCTCTAACGCTCATCCCACACGGCTCTGGCCCTGAGCATCCCTGCACAGCAGCACAGCCTCCCCTTCCATCCTTGTGTCCTCTGCCATGGCCCAGATTCCCATTTTGCCCTCAAGGCCTACTGGGCTGCAAGGATCGACTGTTACCTGCAAGGACAGCCCAGGGATGGCAGCAGGTAGCTGGCCCCGCAGAGCCTGCTGCTCTCAGGCAGTGCTGGCTGATGCCTGAGAATTAATCTTTTCATTAGGAGAGGGTATATGTATATGGGCATACTGTGATGTTTGGGCACCTTCTTTCACATAGAAAATGTTATCAAAGCACTGTTTTACCTAAATTAATGTTTCTGTATCAAAGCTTTAGTGCTATATAATTGTAATTTATTTCAAATATACTGGCCATTGCAAAATGCTCAGCTCTGGGTAGCAACAAGCTCCCAGGGCTGAGACCTCAGTGGACGTATTTCTTATTTTTTCCATGAAAAAATTAAGCAGAAGACATTTTAATATGCTCTTGGGTCGCTATTTTCCTTGACCATAGAGCCTTAAGGTCATGCTAAGAATTCGGATGACACAGGAAAAAAAATTGTATCTGCTAAGCAGTCTACCTTTACACTAATTTTCTAAACACTCTACCCTCCAACATTTTTTTATTACAAATATATAGTAATAGTTAGTTACTATATATATATATNTAGAGAGAATATATATTCTATATATATCTATATATATAGAATAACATAGTGTTGCATATAAAAAAAAACTCCAAGACGAGTAGATATATGTAGTATTCATAAATATTTCTAAGAATTTTACTTGTATGAAGGACTTTCCAGTTTCCCAAAAATAATTTGCCCTTCATGCTGTAAGTCAGAGAAGACAGAGAAGTCAGAGGCTCACACAAGGAACCTTCAAGAGGGAGATGCTAGATTTTGGTTACTCCTTTTTATCTGGCAATGAAGACTTAATTACAGACTTTATTTTCCTTGTAATGCCTTAATGTTTGTGGGTTTTTATCACAGCTATGCTACCACTGACCCCTTCAGGCTTCCACCTCTGCTTTGAGTTCACAACACTATCAATCTTGCAATTGATCTACCAAACTGACGGCCCGAGGGGAAAATCCCACTAGTGCTTAGGGCCACGTGGTAGTGGTTCTCAAAACAAAGGGACGAGAAGTAATCCTCTATTTGGACTTCTGATAGGAGTTTCATCACATGAAGTAACTCTTCACCTGTATCTTCAATCCTCACAATGTTTCAACAGCTGGGAATACTTGTCACTTCCAGAAGAACATTATCACCTGTGAAGGAAATGGGGAATCTAGGGACAACTTCACCAGCAATTTAAGGAGAGCTTTCTACCTGGACCTGAAAGGTGGGAAGAGAGAAACCAGAGACTGTTTTTTTGAATTATGTGATTCAGTGTGCAAAATCTTGCAAAAAGAAAGAAATATTTTGTAGATTAATTGTTTGAGGAAGTGTTTTGTAAGTGAATTGTCCTCTGAGGTGACCTTTTCTTTTACAGTTCCTTCATGAAAAGTTGGTGGAAATAGCAGCTTTGCTGAGCATGTTAGTAACACCCTGCAAACCATCCCATGGGTCACCAGCTAAGATGGAGTTCATTAAAAGATAATTTAAGTTCTTCTACAGTCTGAGCCATACTGGGGGAAATCCAAGGTAAGCCAATGACTTCATGCTATCAATTAAAACATAAAATTGCCTGAACAATCTTAACTTTGCTTTATTGTGCATACACATTGTGGCACAGCCTTGAAGTACATCCCCATGTGCTGCTTCTACCCCACCCCAGCAAGATTTTCAACTGATTCTGATGGGATGATAAGAGGCATTTAAAATACTCAGTTTTATACATAGCCTTCAATGTATGTCCTTTTATATAGGACACAGGATTCATCTCATTAACTTTAAAAGTCATAAGCCATAATTATTTAACCTCTGTAGGCATCCTGTACTCCTTTCTCTGGAGGGTGATTCATCTGACCTATTTTAGACATCCACTCAGGGTGAGATGTGTCTCTTGCTTTAGACAGTTGTGTTTCATGTGAGACAGTTGAACCCTCAGCTTCAGATCAAACACTAACATGGTCTAGGATGATCAAATATTTTTTTTTCAAAACTTTCCAAATCCTTATCTAAAGAAACAAAGTCTCCTGAAAACTAGTGAGACTTTCGGGCAACCTATGAAGTCATTAGGTTCAGTGAAAAAGGTAGGTGGGTGTAAAGAAGATATCAGTCTTTAACAAGACAGCTGATGAAATGATTCAGTGAGGTCTTCTGAACATTAGTTCTTGCTGTCATTTTCCAAACCTGGATCACTTGCCATAGCTTTCTTCTTCAGTAAAAACTGCTCAGTTCTTTCAGCCAACAGACTTGTCCCCAAGTCTGCAGCAGACTGACTACCCTTTTTAGGATACCTCTCTCAAACTGTGCGTGACTCAGCTGCCCACGTGCCAATATGAGTATAGATCCTCGCCTTCCAGTTAGCCTGGTTGCAAAGACTTTCTCTTACTGTCAGTTTTATTCTTTGCATGTATAACAGGTCTGTTTTTCATACATCTGTGTTGCAGTACGTGTTGGTTTTGCATTTTACAGAGTTATCAACACTGTCTGTTAGCACTGGCATTAAAATGTTTGTGCAATGTTGTGCCATTTCACTCATTTATCTTTTACACACAGAAGTAAATAGCATCACTTTATTTCACAAATTAATCCTTCACCTATCTATTTATCAAGCAACATGAGCTAAAAACTGTGGAGAAGTAGCAGGTGATTCAGCAGTGAAAGTGTGTTCTGATCCATATGTTGGCTGGTGTGTCACAAACCCTTGTCCCAGCACACGCCTCCCAACCTGAGCAGGGCTGTGGGTGCTGGAGTGGTGTAAGCCAACTCCACCATCAGGCATTACAGGCATTTCTCTCACTGGTGGGAAATATCTGGAAAATCGCTCTGCATTTTTGGCACTGTAAATCTTATGCTTAGCCATAACTTAGAGATAAATTACGGTACATTCAGCTGCCATTAATTTTGAATTAGCAGTGCCATTTAAATTTCTCTTTTTTCTTTTTGTATAAATATCATTAAAGCTACAGATTCCAAAAGTTAGGATATATATTAATAGAGTGTGCTCACTAATCCCAGGAAGATCATGCCTCCTGTTCCATGGGATTTAGGCTTGTATCTGATTCAAACAGATTTGTGGTGTGAAATGCTGAACAGTGCTGCTGGTGACTACTTTTTCACAAAGCCCAATGCTGGTACCTCATTTTTCTTGCCCTCACACACTCTCCATTGCACTGGAAACTGCAAAAAAATGGCACTGGAAGCACAACAAGTGAAAAAAGCCACGATGTTTTCTTCCATGGTTAGATGCCAGTAGCTGGCACAATAAAAGCCTGGACTGAGAACTGAAGGCTTTTGCTGTTCTCATTCCTTGCCATCCCAAAGGGGGCTCATGACCTGCAGCATGCACAGGTGGATCCAGGTGTAATCCGGCTCTTTGTGCCCTTGAACCTGAGTTGCTCGCTGCAGCCTGTGAGACAGGGCTAGAGCAGAGCCAAGTGACAGGATGCTGACACTGCTGTCTGGTGGCCACTGTCAAAAACCATTTAATTTATATGCTTTGCCATATGTGTGCAGCAAGTTCCCTTGGCCCTGTCAAGACTCTGGCAGGGAGAGCCAAGTCATGTCCCTTGGCTTGGCTCATCTTTGGCAATTGTTCAAGTTTGGAGTAGATGACATTCTCTTACAGCAATCCTTTGCAAATACTCACCTTTTGGAAGGTAGTGAGTGGTCTCTATTAATTTATATTGATCCTGTTTGAAACTGCTAGGTCTGAGGCCTGAGCACTTCCCATCTTTACACAGAATATCATGGGATAAATGGGGATGTCTCTAAGTTCTGCAGAGCATTGGGTTGAATGGAAAGCTTTTTCCCATTATAAGAGTTTCCTAAATTACTTCTTTGTCTCTTTCATTTTTAGGAAAATAATCTTATATATTAGAAAAAAATTAACAATGTTCATTTGTGCTGGAAAAAGAATCCTTCTTCAAGGTGTAAACAATCAGACCTTGAGAATATTTCGTCCCCGAGACCAAGCCAGCCAGATAAAATTCAGCAGACATATTCCTGTTAGAGCTAAGCTGAGACTGAGGAAACAGATGCTACCTCTCAACAGAGCTTATTAGACCATTCTCAGCAGCGTGTTGACATAATTAGGTGGTATCCCAGCTTCCTGCATGGCCTGCAACAGCTTAGCTCGCTGCAAAGGCAAAGGAGCAGGCAAAAGGCCTGGCAGACACACCTACACTCCAGGACTCTGGGCTTGGGGAGGACTTTTAAAAGCATCCGGGTGACCTGAAAGCTCTGCTGTCCTTTGCACTTTGGAAAAGTCTCCCCCTTGCCTAGCACACCCTACCCTGTGGCTCTCTGCCTAGCAGCCCATTTATCTGTGCTGCAGATGGGCTGCTGCTGTAGAACACCTGCACTCACTGTGGACTGAGCAGGTGCCCTGGGCATCAGGAGATCTCTTACACAGAGGAGCAGTCATATCACTCAGCTACCAGAGGGCAATTGAATGAAAACTGCACTTTTAACCACTTCCTCCCTTCCTGCTCCCCAGTCTGTGTCCCACTTTACATTGGTGCCACTTTATGTTTGTGCTTACACTGATAGTGCTTTTCATGTGTGACAGCATGTAGGGCCTTGTGTGTACCTGCTGTGACTTTCAATGTGCTAATTATAAATTATTTTTTAACACCTTAATCCAAAATATTTTTTAACATTTATTATTTTAGCCAGGTCTCATCTTGCAGCAGTCACTAACCAAAGTGCTACCATGAATCAAACTGTTCACTATTATGACACACAAAATCCAAAACTTAAATAAGGATGTTGTGTATATTTTACCTGGTAATGATTTATAATTTAAACTAATATCTTCAGCATTTAATGGAAGGGCATATAAATAATACAGAGAAGATAATCCCAATACTCTTTTGGAGATTTGATCAGATTAGACAATTTATACATAAAAATCTAGGTTTTATGGGTTCAGAATAAAATTTCTAAGCACATATCAGTGTTGCTTTGTTTAAAATGACAGCCAGCAAGCCAAAACCACAAGTTCAAAGTGACTAGTCTTATAGAAAACTAACTCTGAGATCCAAGAGGTAGCAGTGCAATGGTGACTGCCATTGCAGCTGCCTCAGGGGGCACTGCCTACAATCAGGGCTAGACAAGATGAAAACAAAATGTTGTAAAATTATCTATCTTTTTCCAACCATTTTTGTTCTTGACCAGTGACTGGTTTTGTTTGAAATACACCTGTTGCAGAGTCTGCCAGTGAAGACTGTTCCAGAGACTAACAGATGCACTTTTCCATACTGTTTATTTTTTCCATTCTAGTCTTTCCCCCGTATTAAATTTTTGGTTACTTCAAGGTTCAAGTAAGCTGCCAGAGAAAATAACAGCAGAAGTTCTGCAAGATGGGGAATGGAGAACTAGAGAAAAAGACATAGGAAGAGCTACTGCTTGTAGCAGAACTAAGTAAAGGAAAGATGTTTTTGCAAAAGCAGCAGTCAAGTGTGCCCTACTTACCATTCTGTCACCTTTTCTCTGTGAGTCACAAGTTGTTTTCTTTCTAGAACTTCACTTCCTTTACTGGGACAGTGAGAACAAGCAGAAGGCCTGGGACAGTTTGACTCACAGAACAATGAGATAATTTCATACTAGGTTCTCCCTTTGTCAGTGGGCATCGAGGAGAGCAATGCCCAGTTGCAGTTAACTTCCAAGTCAAGTTTTTGGACAGAAATCACCACTCTGCCCTACCAGTGGTTGTCTCTACAGGCACAAGTAGCCAAGAATTTGACCTCATTGTGACTTGTTTGTCTGAACACAAGCCCCAGAAACCAGCTTATTATTATCTCCCACTCATTCTTGCAAGGTTTGTATTTTCCCTGGGTGCAGGTAATTTCAAAATACTTTGCTCATTTTTGAATCATTGAACTTTTACAAAACTAAAACATGTTTTTTATACTACAATATCACAAACCATCTGGATGAAATTGATGCAGAACAAGATGTTCTTACTCCTACAGGTCATTTAAAGGCACACCTTTATAGGCCCAGTCTTTGATTTTAGCCCATGCACCAAACCCTGTCTTGTTTGATACACTTTTATGACACATAGGATGACTTCTGAAATGAGCCGTCAGGGTGAAAACCTAGCTGTTGAGATAGTGAATGTAGCATTCATTCCTCAAAGTTATGAAAACATAGTGTCTAAAGGCAGATGAAATGACAGTGACCTGAAATAACAGGAAGCTGGCCTCGTTTATAAATCTGGCAGGAGTTGAGGGTGATGGTGATGGAAGCTTGTGAGCTGTATCCAAAGCCATGAAATATAGCCCTGCCCCTGAATGAACTGGAAGACATATTTTAGTTTACAGTAAGTCAGAGTTCAAGCATCAGTGGCCTTCAGAACCTCTGTTCAGACCTTGCTCAGATCCAAAAGTAGAAGCTTTGGAGTGATCTTTTTACTCTACTGTTAAATTTTACTGGCACTTATGTCTTCCCATCTGTTCAGCTGTGGGCTTTCCCAACACAGTCATTAACGTTCATATTTCCCTTGTGGAAAATGGAAATGAGAGAGTAAACTCCTGCTTTAACTTTAGCCCTCCCCTGGCACTCTGTAAGAAAGAGCTCAAGAATCCAAACTTTGGCAATTCTCTTATCTTTGCCTTAGAATATGCAAGGTTTTGTGAAATCTGTTCTGCAAAGTGGCTAGCAAAATGTGAAAGAAAATCACAAGAAAAAAAAAAGAAAGGTGTGAAATAAAAGCAGAGTCATATAAGAAAAAAATTTACTTGAACTTGGGAATCTGATTTATTCCATCAGAGAAGGAAAAAGAAAATAAGTGCTTTGTATGGAAAAATTGTATGCCCTGATTGGCAATTATGGGCAGGTAATTAAATACAATTTATAGGGCATGAGCATTTCAGAGATTCACAGGACATACCTGCAGACCTCTGCATCCAGCTCAGACCCAATGGCAGCAAAAATGTATATTAGTCTCCCTTTGCCTAGCACCTGCTACCAGTTTCCTTAGTGGAGAATGACTTTCTGGAATGATCACCAAGGGAGACAGCATGCAATAGAGGTCTGCTACTTTTCATAAGCAATTTCCATATTAAAACCTGTGTCTACAGGTGCTTGATGAGAAAAGTGCTAAAAGACAAATACACTCTGACTGGAAGACTGAGTGAGAAGATTACCACTAAAATTAACAATTCTGCTAATTGAACCATTGTGTGAACTTCTAGCTGCCTTCAGACACATCATGTACATCACAAATACACGGACTCATGAAATCCTGAGGCCAGTGTAGATGCTGGCTCTCCCCTAGAAGGACACTTCATGCATTGACTGCTTTGCTCTTCATCACTGCCAGATTTCAGCCAGAGCAGGCAGCCCAGCTGTGCAGCAGCTGGGTACCAGGAACCTGGGAGAGGACACATAACCTGGAGCAGAGAGGAGGAGAGCTGGACTCTATCACTGGCTCACAGTGTTAGTTGATAGTGAAATTGCACCCCAGATGAATTGCCTGCTATGAAGTGATATGGTGAGCTGACGAGTTTATGTTTAGAAATAGAAGACTTAATGGGGCTGAGCTGTTGCTCACAGCAGTGGTGTTCATGCCAAAGCTTCTAAAATTGCAAGTGATCATTGTTTTTGGTCTGAATTAGAGGATTGCTAGTGCTGAGTATCTTAGCTAAAAATCTTTTTTACTTTGAAGGGCCTGCCCTGGATTCCCAGTCTTTTGAGGATAGTCCATAGTGATTTTAGAGTCCACCCTCAGTTTCATCATGTCCTGACTGCTCACTGTGGAGGGATAGTGGCACTAGCAAATGGAAGAGGTTTCATACTCCTTCCCACTTCACTGCTTAAGTCCTATGGGGTTTTGTGCTGATAGACAACAACTGGGCAGTAAATGGGTTATGAAACACCACAGAGAAAAAAAAAAAAGGACACTGTCATCCTGCTACATAAGGAGTATTTCTTGTCTTGCTTCTTGTCTCCTATAGCTCTGCTTAGAGGGGAGGACAGGGATTTTTTTACTGGCAGTTACTAACATTTCTGCCACGGCCATTGGTAGGAAGTCACTCAGCCTTCCAAGATCCTACTGCCAAAACTGAAGTTTGTTTTCTCCCTCTGTTTATGAGCAGGAGGATAAATTTGGACAGAAGAAAAATTTGCTGTTCCCAGCAAAATTAACACAGGACCATGTTAGAAACTGCTTTCCTTCAGCAGCTGTGTGCTTTTGGCTGGTGCCTGCTGGTGGCACAGCTGGAGGTGGGTGCTGCGTGCACACCCAAGAGGCGAGGCTGAGACACTGACTTGACTGACTGTGCCTTCTGGAAAGAATTCTCAACAAGACTGCTGTATTCCAACGTCTGCATTTGAAAGACCTTGTGCACACTCACATTTTCAGCATAACCACAGTCAGTGCATTAATGTGTGAGAGATTTACAGACCACATTTGAAATTCTAGGCTGCCCATTTCTTGAAAAATTTATACTAAAAAAACAAGTAACAATTTTTGTGATGTGTGAGCAAATATGGAATTACATGCAATTTCTGTCTGATTGTGATTTGATATAGAACCCACAGGTTGAACTTTCAGCCTTCAACTTGCAATCTTTCCTAACAGTCTTCTGAAAATTATAAAAGCATTGAACCTGGCCACCTTTGAACCACCAATGCTATTGTAGTAATTCAGGTTTTCCTTTGAAAATGCTGAAAGAAGATCATACTCCAGCAGGAGAAAGATGAGACTCACTATTTTTCCTATAGGTCTTCACAGGACTCACAGATTTGTTTCTGTATTGGTAGTGATTCATATCACAAATGCCTTTGTCCATTTCTCTCTTTCTGCTACAATAGCCCAAGTAATTAACTAAGTGAAGAGGCTGTCAATTAAACACTGATACTAATCTTGGCATAAAAGCTCCATTAAGAAACACTGAGTTGGAACATATTTTACAGCGACACCACTGCCTTCATTCAGCTCACTTCTCAGACAATTAAGTGCTCCACATGTTTGTGTGCCATCCAGGCAACATTAGTAGCATGAACGACCCCTGCTATAGATACAGTCCTGCAAAGAATGCCTGGAAGTACAATGCCTATTGTGACAGCAAGGCTGATTTTATCAACCAAGAGACATTATATAGTTAATTAATGCCAAGATCTTTAATGATAAGATTGTCAAGGACAATTAAGAAGATTATTATAAGTGTCCTTGGTAACAAGAATGCAATACTGATTTTAGCTTACTTTCACTAAGTGTGGCTTAAAGGTCAGTTTCTCTGAAGTGTGAATACTTAAGCATTCTTTGGATAGATGTCATTATACATTAATCTCAGGAGGAAAATACATTTGCTGTGCAGCACATGAAAATTAATGTGAAACTCTTGCTAAGAAATTAAGGCAAAATGTTTAAACGAGAAAATTCTAGCCAGTGTCTCATCCTCTGCAACAGCTCTGGGTCCATGTTCTGAGATCAAATCAATGGAACAACTTCCTCCAGCTTCAGCCCCTGTGGTTCAGAACCATGACCATGCAGCCTGTAGATGGACAGACCCTCCTCAGTGAGCCCTCTCATGCTCAGTGAGCTTCTCCTGTTCTTCATCTGCCCAATATCAGATCCAGCTTTGCTGGGTCTCACTCATGTACCACACTGAAACTGAAATGGTGCTTGACATAAAATCCCTCTGTGAACTGGATAAACTCTCAGAAGAAAAGTAATGGATACTGGTAGCACAGATTGCATCCTGAATGTTGAAATTGAGATAAAAACTAATTTTGTCTGTTAGAACTGGGGAAGGGTGTACTGCAAGAGGACATTTCAGCCTTTTACAGTGACATTGTAAATGCAGGGCAGTTTATGATTTCAGGTTTTAAGTGATTACATGAAAGATGGGAGTGGTTTTCTTACCACACCATCCCTAACATCTTAATTCAGTATTTGGCCTCTGTCTGATGGCCAAAAATCACTGACTCAAAAATAAAGAAAACACATTTGGTATGGTGAGAATATTGTGATCTAATGTTCCTCTATGTGGTGGGAACAGACTATAGCAGAGACTGGCATACCTGAAACTCAAATCTTCAAAAAGGTTTTAGCAGTTCCTAACAAAAGTCAATAGCTGTTTGAGGAATGGGTGACCAATAGATACAACTCCTCAGATACAAAATAAATAATTTCTTAGAAAATATTTTTCCTAGTTGCAAAATACATGAGAATATTTGATGTATATATTTTTTTTTAATTACAACAATTTTAAGGAGGGAAGAAAAAGAAAGCTTTCAGCTGTAAAAAGAAAGATACAGTTTTCATTCAGAGAAATTAAAGGAATATCTAAAATATCAGTAGCCACTTAATTCAAACTAAATATAAGGCATTGAAAAACCATATGCAATAGATAAATCCATGTCAGGCATCAGAAATATGGAAATATGGAAACAGAAGTTATAATTACAAATGGGATTCAGAAAAAATTAAGAGATTTAGGAGAGGCTGCTGTGTCATCTTTAAAACAGATGATTTTACAGTAGTTATAAATGGAAGAGAAAGCTAATTCTTTGGGGGAAAAAAACTCACTATTAAAACAGCTGTTAAAATTACTTATTTTCAAAACCAACAGGTACAAACTTGCATCTGAAATCCTGAAGAGTAAGCTAAGGAGACCTTCAGGTCAGAGTTTGTTTTTAGCCTCACTGTAATAAACTAAGAAGATAACAAAGGGTAGAAATCTGACTTTCTATTTTTTTTTAAAGGAAGGGAAGTGACTAAAGAAGTTTATCAAAGGAAATTTGTGCCAGTTACCTGATGCCAATCCTGAGCAAAATAATGAAAGTCTGGTCAAGACTACCAAGAATTATGTTCAAGATGACCAAGACTAAGACACTACAAGCTACAAAAGTATGGTTACAGGTAATCAGCATGTTTTCTGGAATGTTGGTCTTCTTAAGCATAAAAAGCACTAACATTATACTAATTTGGTCAATAAGTGCAACTTTTTTTCTGATAGCATAACTTAGATTTACCCCAAGCATGTGATTTAGCACCAAATGCCCCACTGATTTTAACCCCCCAGTTCACTCAGAAGCAGGGACATGTTCTGTTTGCCAGTGCCTGGTTTAATTGGTTGGGAAGCCTGGCCACCATCACAACACAAAACAGCTGCATTATACCTATATATACACATATATAACATGTGGCCTTGAAAGCTGCTCACATGCCACCTTGCTCACTCACCCCTGAGAAGGTACTGTCTTTTTTTAAAAGGATTTTCCACAGGATTCAAGATCTGGTCCTTCTTTTTAGCACAAAAAGGCATTTCACACAGTGCAGAATACTGCAATTCTGTGATGTCATCAGATCACAGAGAATATATTTTCATTTATTTCATAGCTAATTATATCTACTCCAGCTGAGACAATTTCTTTCCAGATATGAGTCCTACCAACATAAACACATTTGCTGGGCATGCCTGTCAGTCTCTACTGACCAGCTGTGATGCTGTTTCTGCAGCTCTTTATTTTGGAGAGGGGAAGCCTAGACATGAACTCGAGTGTCATGGCAGCTGAGAGCTCTCCTCGTTCCCCCCAGGCATTCACCAGGCACACGGCCACACTCAATCCCACAGCTGCATCCCACCATCAGAAGACTGCTGCTTTGCATGAGGATGTGAAAAGCTGGAAACCACCAAAGGGCTCTGTACACAAGCATGCCATATCCTCCATTTGACAGCCTCCTTTTCTCTTTCCTTCCTTTCATTTTCTCACACTGCAGATTCACTTCATGTCTCTCTGTCTGGTCCTAAACTGATATAAAAATATGGTTTAGGTGAACCAAGGTTCCACACCTGGGGGAAGAAACAGCACTAGGACATGTTGAAAGTCAAAACTGGGAGCTTGATAAATGTCCATAAATATTCATAAATATCCATTACAGTTTCCTCTACTTCTCCTTTCCTTCTCTCATACCCTACCCAGTCATTATTTCCATTTGCTTCTGATTTTTCCTCAGCTCATCTCCACACAGAATTCTCTGAAGACTACTTCAGGCTTTCTGTAAAAAAATCTGATTAATAATCTAATTTTTAAAGGGCCAAATATGTCACTACACGTACTACCACAACTGTCACTGAGCACCCCTCTTGCATCTGTATCGTCACGTGCACCACTGAGAAAAGACTCAAAGGGAGAAAATAAATAATCTTGCAGCTCACTGGCCAATGACAATCACCACCACAGGAACCAGATTCTCTGCTTCCATGCTTGAGGATGTTGCTGAGTAAAGTTGGGACTCAGTGACCAAAAGGCTGAGCCTGGAAGCATAGCCACTTGCCATCTTCCCACCAGAAGCTGTTGTGCATACTAGCAATTTCAGAGCCCACCCTTCAATTTATGCCCCACACTTGGAAAGTTGAGAGGTTCCTTTGCCTGTGAGAGATACAGAGAAATTTTGAAGCATCAGCAGTAGAAAAAAAACACACAGATTTTTTTTACTACACAGAAATAAATCTGTTTGCAGGAAGGCGGGAGGAGAGCAGTGAATAAAAGCAAAAGTGCTGCATTTTTACACAGCGTTATGCTCGGCATCAAAGCTATTTTGCCATCAAGGATATATTTACATAAGCAGCAGCTGCTGCTCAGCAAGTCTGTTTTCCTTAACTAGTTTATAATTGCTTCATTATTAATCCATCACATTGCAGTTAAATCTCAGAGAAATTGCAGTTCTGATTGTCCATTCACACCTGACAGTTTTATTCAGCGGGCTGCTTCCTGACAAACCAGTGGATCACTTCTGCTGGCTCACAGACTCGAACACGCAGCCCTTCTGATGCTGACAGATTCCATCTGCTCCCCTTTAATTAACATCTAATATGTCAACCATCTAATACATGTAACGCTGCATAACAAGGGATTAAGAAATAGAAGGTAGCTCTTCATCAGAAAGCTGTGTCATCTCTTAGGATCTCATTACGAACAGTAAATGGTACCAAAATGTAATGGGAACTGCACACCAGTGGAAACAGCACAGGGAGGTAGTCTCCCTGAAACAAGTACGAACATAAATGCACACAGAGACAAAATAAAGTGGAAAGTGTAGCAGCTTTCATAGATGGATTCACACTGGTACTGCTCCAGCTCAGACATCAGCTGATTTAATGCAATTACAAGGAAGCATGGGATCTACTCATTTGTGCTCCCAATTATTGCTGGCTAGATAAGAAGCATTGTTTCTATAAGACTCTGGTGCAATCCATTAAACCTATTAAAAGTGCTAATTAGCTCATGTTCTACAAATGAAAGTGTCCAGACAGCACTTTGTTGTCTAATACCTGCCAGCAGGCAAAAGCTGGGGGTGAAAATATACAAAGAACAGCTTCTAGGTAAGCCCTGCATCCAAATTAAGATGTCAAAAGTAAGGGAGATAAAATGCTCTCCTGCATAACAGCAGCTGATGAACAGGCATGAAATTTATGTGGCTGGGGGACAGGGCTTGCTGAGTTATGTGAAAGGTCAAGGCTGCTATGTTTTCATGTTAAGCAGAACAGAAGCATTTGGAGAGTCTCATCCACACATCTATCTAGTGAGTTACATTAAACTCATACAGAACAGCTGCAACAAGGCTTGCAATGCTCAACAAAGGGCAGGAAGATTAGACACCTCAATAATAAGACATGAAAGACCCTAATGGCAAGAGGAGAAGGGGAACTGTGCTCACTAACCTGCAGCAATGACAGAATCATTATTTGAAGCCTCTGAGAAACTGAAAGAGCCTGGAGAGATGAACTGAGGGGACAGATCAGCACCTCCAGGCAGGTTTGGCCTTTGGTTTTCTGCAGCACGCGAGCTACAATCTTGTGGCACGAGATCTTGAGCTAATTATATTGTTCTAACTGGTACCAGTTGTTCTCCATTTGCTCAGAATGGATCTGGAAGGCCAGTCCCTGAAAGTGTGCTCACATGAAACTGCTCTGCACTCTGCACTGAGCAGGTCTTGGAGAGGAGAGATGAAAGAACTACTCACATGTCTTTAGGGTTTATATGTATTTATTTGCATTTCCCTCTTTCTTGTTCCCAGTTTTGGGAGGAATAAAAACAGACACCTTGCTCCAAACCTACACAAGACAGCACATGGAGCCCTTCATTCACTGCATCTTTAGTGGGGGCTGGTCAAAAGCTTGAGGTGAGGAAGAGGGCTGGCACGGGATCTGTCCCATCTGGGACTGATCGTTCAGACACTGCCTGTTGTCATTGAAGTGGGAAAAAAAGGGGATTGTGTTTGAGTCAGTGCAAATACAGGAGCCCACTTCAGCTTGTGCCTCTCACATCTCTTTCTTAGAGCCTGGGTGCCTGATAGAATTCATATTTAAGAATCAATGAAAATAAATATGGTTCACTGCAGGCAGATGATAGTGAAGCACCTCACAGGACACAGGCCAATGCCACCAACTACCCCAAAGTGCAGAGGTCCAAACCTACAGCTAGCAAGTGCCACTGGTCATATTAGCTTTGTTTTCTGTCCACTTATCTCAGCTTTTCTGCAGTGTTTACACCACTGACATTTTTCAATGCTGGAAGGGTGTATATTTTGTCAGGTGATGCAGATGATCTGTCTGTTCATGCCTGTCCTCTTCACTCTGGTTATTGGTCATGTTTACACTGTTGCAAAGGCAGTGTCTGAACATTCCTTAATAAAACACATCAATATTGTGACAAGGCACACGTCTCACTTGCCTGAACTTTGTGCTGTTATCAGGCATTACATACTCTGTCCTTATCTGTAATTTGGTACTGGCTTGAGAAAATACCTAAAGGGTAAGCAAAAATAAAAGCCCTAGTCCTGGTCTTTATCCAGTTCTTCCTGAAATAGGTGGGTTTTCCAGTTATTTTGTTAATGTGCTAAAAATAAATTTCTTTCCAATTCTATGGTTTTCCCTGAATGTTTTTTGAGAGAATGAACCTGTACTCAGTTATTTTGTTGAGATTTGCTTCACAGTAGCTTTAACATCAGTCCTGGATTTCCTAACCCTTTTCTTTTTCCCTTTTTTCTGCCACAGGCTAAATCCGTTAGACAGATACACAAACATTTAGAAGCCATTAAATGTTACTTCTGAGAAGAACTGTTTCACTCTTATCTCTGCCTCCAATCAGAAGAGGAAGTCCTGTTACAGCAATCCTGCCTTGAAGCTTTCCACCGGAACGTCCATTCTCCTTTCCACACCCCTGTGACATCCAAAGACCCTTCTAAAGCAAGCATTGATTATCTATCTGCCTGATCTCCATGTTTGCTCCCTTGGGAGTGGTCAGCTTGCAGAAAGCAAGCTGAAATCCAGATTTGCTGGGCTCTAAACACCATCCCAGCCAGCACAGGACAATTTCTGGATTTAAAGCCATGCTCTTAAGAGGAGGAACGTTATGCTTGCACTGGCTAATGGGTGATGCACTTTGGTAAGGCAGGGGAATGGAAGTTGAAGGATGGCTTTCATAAAGATGAAATAAATTAATTAGAATGGTACCATAGACTAGGTAGTCTCAACAGACATGCTGGGGACCATCAGTCCATAGGTTATCAAGCCCTCACTTGTTTTCTGATCAGCTGCTGTGTTCATAACTGCAGCCAGAGGAAGCCCTCCGTGTGAGCCCCAGGGACAGGGGGGAAAGGAAGAGAAAGAATTTGTTAGAAACCAACATCTGCACTGGGAGTAGAGACTGGAGGAGGTGGCCAACCCAACCTCACCATCAGGAGCAGAGGAAGAACAGGAGTTGGAGTGGATAATGCCGTGAACAGCAGGAGCCATGCAGAGAGGTTTTCTGTGGCTGCCTTGCATGGACTTTCTGCTCCCTAGTAAGCTGGTTGATTTTATGCTCAAATTACAGCGTTTGCCTTTGGGGAAAGTACTGATGTTGGTGTGATTCCTACATTTATCTGGTAGCTTTCTCAAGATTTAGGAGTACTGTGTCATGGAGCCATCTTAAGACAGGAGTCCAATATCATGGCAGCATCTGTTCTTCATTCAGATGTTTTTGAAGTGGACAGGAGCATGTAAAGAGCCACACATACTGACTAGGCAGAGTTTGCTTCCAGAAATCCTACTTTTTAGCAAAACAGGTCACACTTGAAATCTAGCAAGTTTCATGAAAGGCTGGAATGTAGCTTTGGGGAAAGGTCTCAGTCAATCCTAAATTTTGATTACTTATTTTCATATTGACTTAACCCTTTTTTTTTTTAATTGAGCTTTTACCTCGAGGCAATTGAACTCAATTGTATACCTTTATTGTAATATTATGCCAGTGGAAGGGAAAACTCTGAGGTCATATGTCAAAGAAGTTTTACAAATTGTTAAACAAAATGAAGAGGTATTTCCCAGGTTGTAAATTGTTTGGGGTTTTTCTTTAGTTTAAAAAATCCAACCTTTGCATTTGAGCAAAGAGTGCAAGCAAGTTGAACTTGCACAGAACAAGTAACAGAGAAGTTGCCAGCTCCTGTGTTTCAGGCAGGATCACTAGTGGATTTCAGGCATTTATGTCTCATTTAACCACCATTTACTGCAGCCTGGAATGCTGAGACGATGTGTAGTGAAAGCAAAGAGTGTAAATTGGGCATGATAGAGGTTTCTTGGTGCAGGAAGGAAGTAACATAACACTGAACACAGCTCAAATTGCACTGTGAGAACTGAATGAACGAGCAAACCAGGTCTCTGTCACAAGACAACAGAGAAAAAAAGGATAATTTAAAAGAGTTATAGAAGGAAAAGAGTAATGAAATGTCTCCCTTTTACTTACTAAACCGATCTTTTGATATATAGGAAGAGTGGATACAACTTTAATTTGCTATTTGAACTAAAGCATGACGTGTTTTTAAGCAATTATTTAGTGAGAAAAATCTTATGCTTAAGCACCAAAGTCTTTTTTTCCAAAAGTTTTCAGGAATACAACTCTTGTCAGCTCTCAGGAACATTTATATTCAGAACTTCAGAGAACCCAGCACACCCAGTGAGTAGGAGTTCAGGGTGCCGGCCCCACTGGGCAATTAAATGCCTAAACCCTGCTAGTCTAAATCTTCTGCAGTGCATTTTAATATGGAAAAAGCTTGTAGAAACTTTGTCTCCAGGTTTATGACACTATTGGTTGCTGAGGTTTGAGCAAAATTCTTAGAAGGATACTTCTCGAAAAAACATTTATCATTATCTTTTTATAAGGGTGTGTAGTGATAGCACAAGGGCAAGTGGCCTCAGCATGAAAGAGGTAGATTTAGACTAAGTATTAGAAAGAAATTCTTCTTTGTGAGGGCAGTGAGGCACCAGAACAGATTGCCCAGAAAGGCTGTGGCTTCCTCGTCCCTGGCAGTGTTCAAGGCCAGGTTGGAAAGGCATTTGAGCAACTTGGTTTAGTGCAAGGTGTCCCTGCCCATGGCAGGGGGCTGGAATTAAAAGATCTTTAAGGTCCCTTCCAACCCAAACCATTCTGTGATGATTCTATGTACCTTGCACCTCCTCAGTGCACCCCACACAGGGAGGTAAAAAGTGACTTTGAATGGGCCCTGGTAATGACAGGCTGCTGTCCCCCTGTGCCCCAGCAGACCAGCCCTTCTCCCAGCCCACCTTGCTTTAGGAAGTGTTTCCCCACTCTTATGCCCTGGTGATACATCCATCCCACCACACAGAGGCTGTGTGAGGGAGGGATGGTCCCATGCAGGGTATTGGTGCAGGGAGCCTTGGTGTCCAGCACTCCCTGACATCTCTGTGGACCCCAGGAGGAGCTCCACAGTGGCACTTTCGGCTTCTGTAAGAAAAACAGACACAGGGAGACTCAGACACCAGGGGAAAGGGGACAACAAGAAGCAGACTGGCATTTCCCCCAGCTTTCTGTGACTGTGATTCTGTTTCTAAACCCAAACCACTGAACCTTCTCCTCAGGAAAAAATCTTTGGGATCTTACTGTCCACAGGAATTTTATAATTAACCCAGTTTTGTAGTTAGGTTCATCTTCACTGAAACCAAGGGACTTAAAGAAGGATATTATTTTTATTGTACATTGTTAAACTCTTGTTTCCCTCACAAATAATTTTTCTCTGAAGCAAGTGAGAAGCTCCTTAGGCTGACCAAGACCACCTTTGCGAGCAGCCAGTTCAGAATTACCCCGACTTAAAAACATAAATAGGTTCTGACCAGATTTACAAATCATTCTTTAGTCTCACTCACTGTTTTCAGAACAAAAAATACTGTTTAGCTGCTCTGAGATGGACAGCCTTGCTCAGATATTCAGCCCCACATGAAGGATACTCCAGAGAAGACTGCCATCAAAGTCCGGAGCGCATCTCTTAGAGCTGTTATATTATAGACTCCACATTGTTTGTTGCATCCAGCTACACCATGCTACAAAAAACCCTCTCCTTTTTGTTCCATATCCCCTCATTTTACCTTCATAAAGAAATGTTTAGGTTTCTATCCTTTTGGATGAGACTGAATAATGTCACTTTTTGTTTATGAACATATATTTTGAATTTCAACACAAGGACAGACCCAATGAACAGCTCTATTATACTTAAGAAATTGAATTTCTATTCATAAAGAGCTGAGTAGTGCCTGTTAGATGGTTTCCCATACAAAAACCACTGAATACCTCCAAATGAGGCTGACTATATCAAAACACTAAAACATGAATAGGATTTCTTCTCAAAGGAAAGACTGAACCCAAGTACAACTATATGGATATATCTTCTAATACAGCTATTTACAGTCTAAGAAGTACCTTTACCTTGGCTTAGAATAACTCTGATTTCTGCTACTGTGTTTTTGTCATAAACGTGCACCTTATTATACTGAGGACGGGCTTCTGTGAACTGTATAAAGGGCACATTTACACACTAATTCTCCTGAATAGAAAGTGATGTTTGCCATGAAATGTAACACTTGCCATTTTTCAGACTTAAAGTATCTTAATTGTGTATTCATATTTTTGTCTGCTAATGCTTTCAAAAAATATGTACATGATCAAAAGTAACTGTAATAAATCCTTGATAACAATTTTTTCAAGAATTATTCAGGAAAAGAAGACTTAATTCCCTAGTTCAGTGACAAAAACAATCTCTTGAGTGTCAAGTCTTAACCAAAACAATGGAAAATAAAGGGGAGATAATATTGTCCTTTATATAGAAACCACATGCAGCCTTATCAAATTGTACATTAGGTAACAAAGCACAGCTTAGGAGAAATTTTCAAAGACAGAGATTTGTCAGGGATGCAAGCACATGTTCCAAGCAATATGTATATTTGTCTTTTTTCCCAAGGATAATTTTATCATTTGCAAGGGTTATGCAAAATATTAACATTGATCTGTTAGATCTTAATATCTCTTGTGTTTAGTTTGAAGTATAAGACAGTGTGCAGAATGATGGAAAGCCTGGCTCAGCAGCTGTAGCAAACCTTTGCTGAGCATGAAGAAGACGAAGCACAGACATTGCTAATTCAGCTTTGTGATGCACAAGAGTCTCCTTATGCCTCAAAAAAGAGGTGATCCTGCCCCTCTGCATCCTGCTGGAGCCAAGTGAGGATGTATCTGGAGGACTGTGCTCACTTTTGTCCTCCTCAGTACAAGAGAGACATGGAGCTTCTGGAGCAAGTTCAGCACAGAGCTACAAAGAAGATTCCTTGATCTTTGTGTGCCTTCCTTTTGCACAAGGAAAGGCTGAGGGAGCTGGGCCTGTTCAGCCTCAAGAAGAAGTGACTGAGAGTGGACATCATCAATGTCTGTCACTAACTGAAAAGGGGTGCTAAGAGGATGGGGCCAGGCTCTGCTCAGTGGTGCCAAGCAGCAGGACAAGAGGCAATGGGCAGAAACTGATGCACAGGAAGTTCCACAAGAATGTGAGAAAGAACTTCTTTACTGTGCAGGTGACTGTGCACTGGAACAGGTTGCCCAGAGAGGCTGTGGAGTCTCCCTCACTGGAGGTACTCCAGAACCATCTGGACACAATCCTGTGCCATGTGCTCTGGAATGTCCCTGTTTGAGCAGGGTGGTTGGACCAGATGATCACTGTGGTCCCTTCCAGCTCCACCTATTCTGTGAAAAAAAACCCCAGAAAGTAATATCAAGGGCTGGCAAGAATACAAATGGTGGGTATTCTGCTGGGTTTTCAAAAAATGAAGCCCCAACCACCCATCCACTTACTAACAACTGATAGAGCACATACCAGTGAATAGGTTCCCTACTTCAGTCCCACATGTAACTAAAGAATGGGTACTTTAGTGTAAAGTGAATATAAGCCCAGAGGAAGGGTAAAAACATGGTTTTCTTCCCTAACCTAAAGTTTAAAAGTCAAAGTTCTGTCATTTAGTGATGCTACAAACTTTTTTTGAAAGTTTCTGTTTAAAATGTTTAAGAAGATTTTTTACTTAAAAGGAGTTGTTATCATTGTTGCTTTAAAAGACCTAAAACTCTCAAGTGCAGAGGCATGTGCTTCAACAGCAAAGCCACTCAGAAACAGCAGTATTCCTGCTAATGGAAGTACTGTTCAAAGGAAGAACATTACTCCTCTAGTTTTCCTCTACAGCCAGCATTTGCCAGATGGGGAGAGACATTGATCTCTGGCTTTTGGTGGGTAAATGTTACATTACATTTAGCAAGTGAGAGCCAAAAGTGCTTTCTATGTTGCTTTTTAGTTAATGGCATCTGCTCTGTTAAGACAGTGGCTGTTTGTTGTTCCTGCTGCTCTAAAATACATATTTTGGTCACCAGATTGATTCTGCTAGGTTTCTCTGAGTGGCAACAACCTGTGGTGAATATCTATGTCCACCCATTTCACTTATTTTCTGCACATTATGAATAATTATTCTGACTTATGAAAATTATATTGCATAATTTATTAGAAGTTTTTTAGATGTGGAGTAATAGAGGCTGGGATCAGTTACAGGCAGCTAGAAGAGGGTTTATTGCCCACTGTTAATTAATCTGCCAGTGACTACTAAACCCTTGCTATACCCCAAAGAAATTTTAATCAACTTCCTTGTAAATTACCCATTACCTTGCAGTAATTTTTGCACAGAAAAACTGTGTTCCCTCTCCTCAAGGGCATAGCAGGACTAGAGAACTAGCTTTTGACGGTAGGAGGCCTTATTTTAGGCTGTTTATGTATCACAGATTTCCTGTCTGTTCTCACAGAAGTTGCACAAGGTCAGTCCCAGGCCTTGGGGTCTGGAAGTAGATTTTGTGTGCCCCATGGGACCCAGGGAATTTGATGCCAGAGGAACAAGCCCCACTAATGAGGTCATCTGCCTCTGGATTTCTGCTACCTCATGCAGAAACTCTGCGCAGTCCAAAGTTTCACAGCCCTACATCTTGTCACTCAAGGTGTAGCTTCTTGGGTGGGAACTGGAATTTCCTCTCCTCAGTAGCAGTATAGAGACTGAGCTGGGGAGTGGGATGTCCTTTAGAAGGTTCAAACCTTGATGTCTAGCCCCCAGGCTTTGCAGGAGTGCATCTACCCTGCACTGTCCCTGAGGGGCTCAGCTAGAAAGCCAAAGGTTCAGCAAGACCAAGATCATGCAAGCAGAAGCAGGACTCTTTTGCCAGGTAAGTTCATACACTCAAGATCAAAAGGGGAAAGGAGAGAGACAGTTTCTCTGAACCCTGATTCCTACCAAAATCACTCTTGATGAAAAATAGATATGCACTTCAAGGCCGACAGCCAGAGCAGAGGGCTTTCTCTCCCTGCTTCACTCATCTGCAAAGCACAAGGTTATTTTCTCTCTGGCTGACCCCATTAACCTGGTAGTCCTTGCTGAACAGCAGCAGAACCTCAGTGCAGGTATGGACAGTACCTCTGACAATTGCAGGTTTAAGATGAATTTTGCATGAAGTAAACACTGCTTGTTACACACTACCCAATGCGAGGCAGCATTTTCATGTGTTGATTTTACAGCCATCACCACAAGTGGTGATTTTGGTTCTCCTCAGGCTTCCTTAAGTCAGCATCAGCAAGAAATTTCAAAGGTGGTTTCAGTTTCAGATTAGCCAGATTGCTTCAGAGAGCCCAGCAAATCTGTATTTCACTCACCTAAATGCAAAAGTGCATTCTGAGAGATTAGTAAAACAATGGTAATCTGCACATCAGTCTCATTTTAATAAACACACAGATTATTTAATAAACTGTGGAAAAACCAATTGCCAGTGGAAGTTCCCTGACAGGTACCATGACATCAGTTAGGTGAAAAACATCACTGTGTCACTCTCTGTCCCTGTACTTCTGTGGCCCACAGGAAACCCAAGCTTGTGCCACACTTGCTTTCCCGTTCCTCATCTGGTTCCACTGTCACATAAACCATCCTGAGCCAGTAACAGCATCTGTCCCACATCACTGTTTGTAACTCATCCAAACTCATAATGTAGCTATCCCACAGAATTCTCAACACCTTAAAAAATGGTCTATTTTACTAACACACCACAGACCAGAAACAGTGGGATTCAGCTTTTCTGCATGGCCACATCCATCCTGGTACCATGCAGTTCCAGTCACCTCAGACTTCTGCTGCATTAGAGATGCTGGCTAGTTCAGTCTGCTGAAATTTAGTAGCAGGCTGGTTGTAAGGGAATTCAAAATATTTGAAAAATTTGGGGAATAAAGTGGTGTGGACAGCCTAGTATAGGGCTATTAAGCTAAATAAAAGGAAAAGAGGAGGAGTTGCTGCTGCTGAACATGTGTTGAATTCAATTGTACTTCATTCTATTTTACTTGAAATATATCAGGACTTTGGTATATAAATAATCAGCTGAAGTCTAACAGTAACCAGGCCCTGATTATCTCCATGTTCATTTACATAGTTAATTAACACAAGTGTTAAAGAAGTTGCACTATGATGGTGGAAGCTATTTCTGTTTGTTCTGTTGAGCTTTATTGTGATTCTTTAATTATTAAATTTGCATCAGCGTGTGGAGAACTCTTTTACAGTGTGATTGTAATTCAATATGATTATTTGGCTCACGGACAATTGATTCAGAAAAGGAATTAATTGGCAGCTCTATGGATAGTCAAAGCTCAACTCTGACCTAAGCCACAAGCATTTGTGATGAGGTGTGTTTGCCTGTTCATAACTCCCTGATGCTGCTTTGAGATCCTCTAAGGTGCTGGAGAAAGCTGTGTGAGGCCAGCAGGCACAGGAGCTACAGGTCCTTTTCTGAAGCACTAGTGAGTCAAGTTGTCAAAACAGTCTTTAGATTAGTTTTGGAAAAAGTTACAGACTAGATAGAATATGCCACTGGGGGAGATGTGTATGTATACTCACTCCTGATGCACATTGCTTAAATAGACTTGGGAGGAGGCAGAGTTGTGATTCTTTTCCTTTCTCTACCACCATCTCATCATCTGGCAAAGAACCTGGCACCCCAAATTCTGTATCTCTCTCCTTCTTCCCCAGCCCAGGAATCCAAGTCACTTTCTTACCACTTAGTAATCCTATACACAAGGGGGATTTTGGCATTAGCCTGTTTACTTTTCTCTTACTCAGGCCTACACTGGAAGGGTTAGTGTGAAAATGAACTGCAAGTGAAAAGTGACAAAATGGGTCTCTGGATTACAGTTTTAAGCTGCAGGTCAGGCTCAGCACACACAATGCAGTCCCTTGGCTTTGTTTTTGTTTTCTTTTTCCTTTTATTTTTTTTTTTTTTGCTCATTTACAGACAGGACAAGAATTTTAAGAATATGTAGAATGTCAAAATTGGCACCTCTAATCCTTCTCAGACAAGGGAAATGGTTTTTCTGCAGCTCCCCATCCTCCTCTATCTGGATTAGCCACGGACAAACAAAAGCAGTGGATTTTCACCAAGGCTAGGCGCCTAAAAGAGGGCTGGGTGACATACAAGACAGGCCAGGTGAGTTTAATGTTTTGTCTATTGATGCCTTGCCAGCAATACCACTGTATCTTCAAAGGCACCATGTCACTCAGCCATCCCTCAGAAGGCTCAGTGCTCTAAAGATCTGTAAGTCGTTTTAAGTTAAAATAAGATCATATTGACAAAGACTATGTGTTTCACAACAGCCTCAAACCCCTCTCTCCTCTGTCAGAATATGTGAGAAATTCGAACCTATGTAGCCCTTTTCAAGGATGTGCCCAACTCAAACTGGACTCTTGGAATCCTTGCTGTGTCAAAGTTCTAGTCACTTTTTGACTCAGAAGTTCACAATCATAGTTGGGAACTCCTTCTCCCTACTGCATCTTGTACTTAGCTGGGATACAGCAGCAAACACCACTTGATGGCCACCAGGACCAAGAGGACTCAGCCACACGTTTCCGTGTCTTCTCTGCATCACATGGAGCTTTCCACCTCTTGTGTTCTCATAGAAACAAAATGGGACATTATAGTATTCACAAGTATTTTCATTACCAGGTATTCAGCAGCTTCCTCCCAGAGTGCACAGAGCACAAGGGCTTGATCCAGCCCGGGGGATATGTGTGCCTTCATTTCCCAGGGCTCAGAGGGGCTGCACTGCCTGGGAGGGAAAACCATTAAAGCTGCTACGGAGTAATGGAACTGTCTCGTGTCTGAGAGACATGCCAGCTCTGCCAGCTAGTGCCAAAACACAAAAGCATCTTTTGTGCCAGCTATACACTCTGGGTGAGCTAAGAAACAGAGAACATGGCTGGTAAATTTGTTTTGAGGAACTCAGAAATTACTGTGGAAGTACCAGATTAGCCGAGTGCTTGCTGTACCTCTTGTGCTGGGACAGCTGTGCACAGAAAAGCTCCCAGCTTGGTTATTATAAATCAACATCCCAGAAGTACTGCTACACCACAGAACTGAAATTGGCAGGACACTTTGGAAGCTAATTTTAGTTAATACAACATTTTAAACCTTTTATTTGGTGGTGTTGTTTTTTTTTTTTTAATAACTCAATAACAAGTTTCAGTGGTTCTATTCCTTTTACATACATCAACCAGTTTTAGGACAATTACACCAAAGTTTATCTTAGGCAGCTGCATCTCAGTTGGATATATGGTACTTTTACCTTGACTACCTTTACCAAAAAAGAATTAGATTTTTAAAGAGATCTTCAATAAGAGACATGTTTTACCAATGGAAAACAACACTAAAATGTCAAATCAGTTGCCAAGTAAAATATTTTTTCATTAGAATAGAGAGACAGGAAAAGAGAAAGAATCTTTTAGGTACAGGATTAAACACATAGAACAGGTGAATGCATATATACATATTTGTATGCATATTTATATAAGATAAAGGCTTTTAAAAGAATAATTATTTAAAAAGCAAAATCAAACTAAAAACTGCACAAAAAATTGTAATTTTTCCATTTATCAACTAAAATTACTCATTATGTTCCTATTAAAACAGTCACTGATAAGCATATTGGTGTGGTCTACTGCCTGTAATATGAATGAAAATCAGAATATTTTCCTTATTCCTCAAAGACTTCATATGAAGAAGATGAATCAGTGTCTGATGCTAAGCTTTTGTTGTTTTTACTGCCTGTGTGTGACATATTATGATAAGAAGTAGAACTAAACTGCAGTTGTCCAGGTGCATCAACACAGGACATTTTGGGATGTGCTATTCTTGCTTTCTAATTGTAATAACTGACCAGAAGCAAGAGCTTTTTTAGGTTGTTAGTCACTAGTCCCCTGAAGTCCTGGAGTTTAGGAACCTACATCAGTAAAATACATCAATGATGGAGAAGGCACACAAACATAACTTTTGAAATCTGGAACTAATTTATTTCTAAGATTTCTCCACACAGTGTCTTCCAAATGCAGAGAACATCTGCACTGCCAGCACATCAGGGTCTATACTCAGCAGCCTGCCTGTGCACTGACTCAGTCCCTTTGCAATAACATCTAGGAAAGTTCTGGGAAGATGCAAGGCTCACCTCTGTCATACCAGCCTCCAAACCAGCCTCACAAGCTGACTCCTCTCTGGGCATAAGAATGACTCCTGATGAACATGGACCAAGTTTATCTTTTCACTTGGACACATAAAATTGTCCTTGCTCAAGTCATAGTCACTTAGGCCGCTTATTTGCACAAAACCAGGGTCAGTGCTTACAGAAAAGTAAAGCACTGAAGATGCTGTTGAAAAGGCTGGAGGGCTTAAGAACTTCTGGTTAAACCCCTGAGCTGTCACAGAGGGTGTTTCTTATCATAGACTGAGCTGTTTGATATTGGATAAGTGACTTTATTTGCTATGCATCCACCTGTAAATCAGAAGTAACATCGATGGTCCTCAACCCAATCAACTTTAGGCATGACTTTTGCAGAAGCAGGAACAACTTTGTGCTGAGTGTTTGAATACACACTTGACTTTTTCCAAATGGAAGAGGCAGACTCAATAGGCAGGGCTGGGAAATGATCCAAGACACCTCACACAGCAGTGGAAACCCTTTATCTTCACTTAACTCACTCACACTTATGTCTCCCCTATTCTTTAGGCTCTGCTATCTATAAGCAGTAAATTTGGGATAATAAGAACTACTAAGGTTTAACCTTCCCTGACAGAAGTCAGTGGCAGTTTGTGAAACAACTTTCCACGGTGTCACCTCTTGCAGTTCATCCATTAGAGTGTGTGCATTTGACACATATTTGTTTTGAGGGGTTTTAAAGATCTGTAAAGATGTATGAATACATCTGTAAAGATGTATGAATACCAGCCATCCACTTAATCTTGCCTGTCAGAGATGGGTTACCAGGCAGGAGGGATCTTGGGCTTTGACCTACCAGGGCTGGCCACATTTGCAACTTAATTGAACAGACCTGAGACATGAAACAACTTCTGTAAGTCACATGGCACAGTGCATTTAGTCAAAAGAGAAAAAACAAAAAAACCAACAAACCAGAAAGTGAGAAAATATATCTGATGGTTATGTTTAAGGGAGCAAGGAGCAAAGGAAAGAGACAGAGGACAGGAAGGGGCCAAGTGAAAAGCCATTGCTTCCTTCAGGATGCACAGTAATGTTTGCTGTGGAGGCAGGAACCAAATTCTTCTTTTTATAATCAGCATAATCCACCAGAAATAATATATAATTCCTTGTAACTGAACGGCTGTCTCACAGATGGATGGTGTAATGTGTCCCTCGCTTCCCTTGCTTCCCTCCCTTCCTTTCTTTCCCTCACTGGAAGTTCCTGTAATTGTCACTTTGTAATGTATATTCCAGCACATGGACATGCAGAATGAAGGCTACATGCTCATTTTGCACTGTAAATGATGTGTACTGCCTTGTGTCACAAACAGTAAATCCTTTATACCGAAAGTCTGTTCATTTTCACACCATTCACTTGTTCAGTAACAGTTGTCCAGATTTTTTAATTCAGCTCCTTCCACTAATCCAGCAACTGCTGGTCTTAGACAGGTGCAGGGATCAAACAGGCTCAATAAACTGAAACATCTGGCCTGGAAATGATAATAGGCCCTTTTACTCTCCAAAGCAGAGAAGGAATGCAAAGTTTTCAAATGTTAAATCATGCAATTAGCCCTTGTAATATTCTTTTTTTAAAAAAAATGAAACAATAGTGTTTTCTATTCAGGGTTTCATTCATGGCATAGGTCCTGCTCTCCTCTTTGGTGCTGGAGATGCCAGGCCAAAGGGGTCAAAACATCATCTACTAATAACAAATTTTTTAGAAACTAAACAAACCAGACCTGCCTCCCCCTTTCACAATCAGTCATGTCAAGAGGCCCATCCATGCAATAAACCAAAAACTAATTCTGTAGAAATGTTTGAGAGGACCTATGCCACAGATAATTGAAAAATCCCTGTACAAGCCCAGTTTTGTGAAGCTGAGCAATCTCCAGCATGTGAAGGCTGGTAAGAGAACAGAGTTAGTTGCAGACAATCACCCCATTTTCTGGATGACATTGGGACACAGTTGTCCTCACACTCTTTCCAGTGCAGAGACTGTTATCAGAGCTAGACAAAACCTTTCAAGCTCTGAAAATGCCACAGGACTGCTTCTGTTCAAGGCCGTCCGGTTTTGGAGCAGCTCTCACCACACTCGTGCCAGGATTTGGTCAGGCTGAGCTCGTGGTGGGAAGGCTCATCACACTCTCTCCCAGGCACTGCTCCCAGCTGTCACTGGCTTGTACATGGCTGCCTCAGTGCCCTTGCTAACTAGAATCAAGACCTTCTGCAGGAAAGAAGAGTTGTCAGAGACTTTTATGGTTATGACTAAGGGGACATTGTCTTCTGGCAGACCATGTATGTAACCAGGTATTAAGGACAGGTATGTTCCTTTACCTGTATTAGAAAATAAGTTTCCCTTTCCTGTTCAAAAAGTCCTCTATCTTCTTGATGAAAATGCTTTGGCTTGACGAAATAAAATTCTTTTTAAAAAAGATTCAAACAGGCCTCACCTTGCCTACTGGCACTCATTAAATCTCATGTGAAGAGCTGGTATTTTAACCCAGCATCATTGCCAAAGTACAGTCTTGGTAACTCTGCACTCACCAAATTTTCCTTTTCACTAAGAGCTTAACATGGCATGCTCTCTTGAGTAAACAGGAATGTTCCTCTTGGGCCAGAGAAACTTGGAAGCCAGTCCTGGGTCCCACTCCAACATTTGCCTCCAGTTTCCTGTGAGGTCTGAATGCTGGACTTTCAGAAGTGCTGTGAGCCTGGGTACAGTTTGTTTGGCACATTTGGGCCCAGGATTCCAAAGGTATTTTCAGTACTTCTGACACACAATCTAGCCTTATAAACCTTATTTGTGAATAGACTTCTCTTGAAAACACTGTCTTTAGGCTCTCATAACTTCTGCTTTTGGGAAAGCTGGAATTGTAATAGAAACGGAGTATATAGACTCTAGATTGTCTACAATGCTGATGTCTTCTATAAGGCAACAATGTATAAAAAACTAATATAAGGAAGATAAACCAAGTGTCCCTCCTCATTTATGCTGGAAGAGGTGTTGCAGTGTTCCTGTGGAGGTGCAGCCACAGGGCCAGAGGCTGAACTCATTTCACAGTCTGGGCCATGGTCTGCATTTCACTGCCTGACTTTCCTCAAAGGTCATGAGCCTTCTGCTAAAAACGCCCTACATCACTATAAGGAGGATGAGCATATAGGTTTCCCTCAGTCACTGTATGCTGACAGTCTCTGGCAGCTGTAGCAGATCTGTGTTCTCATCCTGGAGCTGATAAAAGGGACTCATGAGCCAGGCAATGAAGAACTCAGGGAAACTCCTTAGTTTTCCTGAATTCTTGCACAGGTTTTCCTTAAGGGCACAAGGCTCTGACAGCAGGGATCTCTAAACACTAAGTGACTGTTCACCTGTGTTAATGGCACGAATGTGATGTAAATGAGAGATAGAAACTAAAAAACTTAGAGTTAATTGAATACCAGCTTTGATCAGCAGTGTCCCTTGGTCAGGGTCAGGCTCAAAGTAGGCACAGCAAGAGACTTTAACTCAGACCAGGGCTCCTGAAGTTCTCCTTTCATGACAGACCCTGGACAGTGAGGTTCACTGAGGAGAGAGAGGTGCTGTGCAAGGGTCTCCATGTGCTCCCAACAGCATCATCCTCACCTTGCTGCAATGGATGTGTCAGACCCAGGAGCAGCTACTGCATTTTGCAGCTGAGGGAGTTTGGGCTAAACCTTAAAGGGCAGGATTGCAGCAGGCATCTCTCCCACCAGACCAGCAGGGGAAGGTGGCAGACAGGTATCAACCAGCTTTATGCTGAACTCCCTCCTTTAGGAATCAGAGGACCAGAAGGTTCTGACCTTAGAAAATAAGCTGGACAGAGATATTTCTTTGCACAGGGTACCTGGTAACTCATTATGTTATCTTTGCTATTCTTGGAAGCCAAAAAAATTCTCATGATTTTTGAAGGAATGATGAAGTTAAGAGAAAAATTCTGTAGAGGTACACATACAGCTGATCTCTCAAAATACTTTAAGTATATGATTGCTGATTAGAATTTTAAAAGTTTCTCAAGTTGTGTTCACAATTACATCGTAATGATTTGTTTTGGAAACACAGATGAAGAAGTCAGAATTTTGTATATCTTTAAATTTCTGATTTTGAGATGCTTCAGCTTCCTGTAAGTAAGCAAGCCAAGAATTTTTAACTTGAAATAAGTCTACCAATTCATTTTATCAATTACTTTTACTGCTATGGGGCAATGAAATTCCTCAACACATCCTTTGTTGGTCTCCAGGATCAATCTGCCTACTTTAAATAGGTCAAGTGTTCAAAACCAACAGTCTATGGACAAATTTAAATTCTCTGTGAAGGAAGTTTATGCCTCAGGGATGTTAGCACTGGAGATAATGTCAAAGAACACTGCACTAGAACAGTACAGCCTGTGAAAAAGCCAGGGGAGAAAATAATTACTCTTCAGTCACAGGTGAGAATGCAGATGCTCAGCTTCCCTAATCTGGTTAATGGAAGTTGCAAGGTCAAGAAAATTTATCAAAGCTGTAGCAAGGTGTGTTTAAGCATTCTGAAGGAGGAAAGAGAGAAGTAGTCTCTAGAAAAACATCTTTTCCTACCCGGAAACAGAGACCAGGCCTAGTGGTCATGGCTCTGAGTGTCATGTACCAGCACTTGCAAGTAATTCTGTAATTTGCCACGTGAACACAGCTCATGCACTGCGGATTTACTTGGTTTCACTTGACTTGTGTGGATGCAAAAAACCCACTCACCAAAAATAACAAGATCAAGGTCATATTTATTATTGACTAGTAAGTTTAGGTGTAATACAAAATCAAGCCAGTGATGGTTTTTGTTAGCATATGAAAAAGCAGCTAAATTTGAGTGCATTTCATGAATTCAGTATTCTTTTTGACAAGTTAGATACCCTGGTTTGTCGAGCCCTACCACTATGTCCTTACAAGTCTTCAGTTCACATGCTCACTTCTGGTACACTAAATCCATCCTATATGTCTGTTATAAATAGGGTACTGCACATACAGCAAATGCAGCCCCCACTACACACCCTTGTGTGATCTCTTCAAATAGCACACATATTCTCACGCTATATTTAGTGCTACATCCACGGTAACACATCACCACATCATTATATACAAAATGTCTTCATAAAAACAAACATTGGAGCAGAGAAATGGGTCTCTTCAGCCTGCATTGAAGTCTGCCAAGCCACAAAGTCCTATCAAAACCTTTTTTCTACTTAGCTTGATTCTGATTATATAAATTTTTAAAGCTTTTCCTAGTTTTTGAAACTCCCAAGCAAATTCAAATAACAACAATCCTTTACTGATATTACTCCAGACAGTGCTTCTACATTTGAACCTAGCAACATGAATGAGCTGTTCAGATAATTTTTATCAATGCATATTTCCCTCTGGTTTGAATTTTGGACTGTATGGATCAACATACTGGCAACTTGCACAACTAGTAAAGAGGGAGCAGTCAATAGAAATGGAGTAGTAACCTCCTTCCAACCCCCAAGTCAGAAATCTGGACCAGGATGCTCTTTTTAGATACTACAGCAACATAAATTAAGTATTGAAAAAGATATGAGCATGAGAAGAGGTACAGCAATACAATGCTGGCTAACAAAGCAGTCTACAGACTGAGCACACCAGCAATTTGTCATCTTTCTTTATTTTTTCCTGTTGCAGGTATCACAGAATAAAGGAATCTTAAGAGGTCTCAGGGAGGATAATAGCAGGGATATGTAGAAGCTTCCCCACCATGGATAACTGTGTGGTCAAGAGCATCTTGAAACTGAGCATGTGACTGCAGCAGGGCACAAATGGAGAAGGAAATTAATTCTTTGAGAGTGATTAAGATCTGTTGAGGCAGGTTAAAAAGGTCAAGAAAGGGACCTGAGTCTGAGGCCCTTAATGCAGCAGAAGACACGGGGAGCTGGTGGAGGCTGCATAGGGAAGTGTTGTCCAGGAAAATTGGCATGGTAAGAACTGGTCATACAGCAACACTGATGAGACAAGATGGTGTTTCTTCAAGACCAGCTGTGCTGGTTCTGGCCAGGTTGGGGTTCATTTTCAGCAGTAGCCAGGGGGACATGGCCAGGACACAGAGGTTACTCCCTACCAGCTCATGTCATTTTGAGGGGATTGCAGAAGAGTTGCATAGCAGAGGCAGAAGGAGCAGTTGGCTATTGTTGGGTGTTTTCCTTGGGATGTGAGAAATCACATGTGAATCACTCACCTTTTTTCTTATACACTCTGTGTTATTATTCTTAATATTAATTATTAGTATTAATATTAGTATTGCTGCTGTTACAGCTCATTTTCTTTTTATTTGCTGTTTCCAGTAAATTGTTCTTCTCTCAACCCATGATCTTTACCCTTTGTGCCTCCAACTTTCCTCTCCATCCTGCTGCAGGGGAAGGGGGGAATGGGTGAGCAGTGCACAGTTTGGAGTGGTTCAGTGGGAACACTAAATTGGGGAATGCCATTCCTAAACCATGACACAAGGCAAGATAATTTTGCAGTAACTGAAGGTGCACTGTGAACAGGAAAAGGTATATTTTTGATCAATACAGCAAAATGTCATCAGCTAAGGTACTCTTCTGTAGCACCTTTATCCAGCTGAAGCCCTGATGCTGTCTCCCCACAGATTGACACCACAATCTGTGAAACCTCACAGTGAGGCTCTTCAGGGAACCAACATGGCTGAAAACCAAATCTTCCAAAAACATCAGTTTTGTCTTAGAACAGCATGACTCACTGAAGTGCCTGATACATTGCACCAAGCACAAACAGAGCAAGAGAGGGAGAAAGAACGTGGGACTGGCATCAGGGTGGGCACAGCAGCCACAGGGAGACTCAGGGCACATCGTCTTGCATTCACTCCTCTGCCAAAAGCTGGGAGAAGTGAAAGGCTAAGAATGGTACTGACCACAGGACAGTATGTTGGTACAGTGTTAGAAAAAGCTATAGAAAGTAAAAGAGTCATTTTTAGCTAGATAAATCCAGATACAGTGACTAAACATCCATTAGGTGTTGCAAGAGAGAGAAGACAAGATTTGAACGGACCTAGGCAGGAGACAGGTTAGGAATTAAAAGGCAGATCTGTATGTTATTGTTTAAGATGCCACTGCCTGGAAAGCAGCACTTAGAAAGATGGATTTCTTAGCTCCTACCTGCAGTGCCTTGTCTTTATAACCATAATATTACCTTACTTCATCCCATTAGTAATGTTTTCTTTAAAGCTTATTACGGAGAATGAGTTGAAAGTCCCAAATTTCCTGTTATTATTGCTGTCATTTCTTCTCTTTGTTTTTTGCAAGATGCCTGTTTTTAAAAATGTTTTCAGCTGCTCCAAAAACAACTTAAACTGGGCTTAAACTCATTCTTTCTGGTAGTTAATTCCACTCAGAGGTTTCACCCAGTCATGCTTTTTCCTTAGCTACAAGCAATTTCATTAGGTACCATTAGCTTTGTTGGCTTAAAAGAAACTGCTCCAGCTGAGATGTTTTCCAAAAAACTCAAAAGATTTTTCATGGAGGCTGAGATGAGAGCTTTAAATTTGCCTCAGGAACAAGGTAGCAAGTAGTTCTGTGGAACATACACACACCGTGGTCCCACTAAAAAGCCCAGCTGCTGGCTGCTGTGCAGATCATTACTTTGAAAAAATTTTGAGTAATTCTCAATGCAACCCCCCCAAACCTGAAAGTAAGTAAAGAATAAATTAGATAATTAGGGCAGGAAGAAGTGTAGTGAGCAAATATGAGGAATGCTGTCTCATAGAGTCCAAGACCACAGTATGATAAATAACTCATATAAGCTAGTTTAAATTAGAATAATTGCAATTGCATGGGCTTCAAGATGCTATTTTCCCATCATGACTGAAGAAGTTTTCACAATGCTAAATTAAAAGCAAGCAAAGAAAACAAAGGATTTGTAAGCAAAATACTAGAATTCTACTAACCTTTTGTCTTAGAAGAAACACTCACCACAAACCTCTGAGAGAGACGCATGCTGCCCTGCCAAAGCACTTCTCAGCCAACTACCCACAACATAACCCACATACCCAGAGCTGGGCAGCACACTTCTGCACAGGACAGCAGGGCAGCCCAGATAAAACCAGTATCAACCTACTCTGAGGTAGAAATCTTCTCTCACAACCCTCTTCTGACCTAGACCTGGCAGCTGCCTCACTGACTTCAGCCCAGGAGGTGACCTCAGCCAAGAGGGTCTGGAACAGAAAGCTGGTCTAATGCAGCTGAAGAAGACAATAGAGGGAAGCTCAACTGTTGGCCCCTGTATCAGTCTATGTGTAGCCCAAATCACACTGTTTAAGGTCTTATTTCAGTTTTCTGTAGACCAGCTGCACTAGCCTTAAGATACTGTTGCACCCCTGATAATTAGTTGCCATGTCCACTGCTGAGCGTGTCTTGTGAAAAATCTGTCCTCTGCTTCAGGTCAAATTCAGCACATTCAGTAAGGATGTAATTAGCTCTCACTGCTATCCTTCGTTGCAGGAAGAAGCTTGGGATGCATGTGGTTTGCATACAATTTGCAAAGGGCTGTGATTTATATAAAAAATTAAAAATTATGTCTATTAGGAGAAGAAGTAAGAATACTGTAAGAATACTGAGATTTTCACAGCATTTTTTTTTCAAGTATATCTGAGTTTATTTTACAGACAAGGTTCTTCTGAACTATATCAGCTTCTTCCTTAAGTGTATATTGTCAGACATCTGTACCCTGGTTCATAGACTACCCTTGATCTGAAAAAGTAGTCCAATTCACAACATGTTTTCAGAACACAGAAGCAGAACACAGACTTGTTTATCAAAAACTATCCTTCAAACCTTCACTCAGTCTATTTTTAGGACAAAGAAAATGCACTATAACTAACCCATTCATACTATGGAATAAATTCTGAGATTGTTTCTTGTACCCTCTGGGAAGTCTTCTTATGTGCATGCCTGGAAATTGAAAGTAGAAGCTGAGCAGATTTCAGTAGCTGAAACCATGTTAAGAAGCTGGTCCACTCCCTTTAATATCTGTAATCAATTTCTGCAAACAAAATGTACTATGGACATAATAGTTGTAAACTTGTACTCAAATCTCAGTCTTTAAACCCTGGACTATCTGACCACCAGCTCTCATGTATTTCAAGGGCATAATGTGACTTCTTTCCACTTTAGGGTCCCAGTGGACTGGATTATAAACCAGCTGTGCCTGGCAAGCAAGGAGCCAGAGCAAGACAAGTGGCCTCAGCATCACCCCTCAGCTGTGGAAAGCACACGTGCAGAGAGGTGCTTCCCAGAGTCTCATATTCAGCTGCAGCAACTCCTCACTGCCTCTCCTGTGTGTGTGTGTGTGTGTGTGTGTGTGTGTGTGAACCTCATTCCCGGGCAGCAAAAAGCCTTTGCAGCCTGCAATATTAAATCTCTGAGCTAACAGCATCTAGACAGAGGTGGTACATGAATCTGGCATGTCCTAGGGTTATGCAAGAGAGCTACATGGGGCTGTCAGATTAAATCTGACAAGGATCAAGGCTGAGGACCTCCCAGTGTAAATGATTCTTGATGCTCTTGTTAAGGCCCCTGAGCATATAGGATGCTGACCCAGAACCTCATCACTAGTAATTGCTAAAATATTTTCTCTGGTAAAAAATTCAAATTCAGATTATTGTTCCACTTGCCTTATTCTATTTTTTTCTTTTAACCAGAAAGAAGACAGGCTGGACAGGGAAGGAGAAATGCCATGTGAAGAGAGTCTGTAGTATTATCCTGGTGCAGACAGCAGAACATCCAGCTATGAGAAGCAGTTTTACCAAACCAATCTTCTTCTCATCTTTATCATCTTCTCAGCTAAACATTTTACTCCAAGACTGAATCTAAAAGAGAAATGTTTCATTTTGCACTTGCTATTACTACTCAGTGGACCAGTATTCTCAATGTAACCAATAATTGTGCTTCTTCAATTTCAGGCCTCTAAATCAACTCCTGGAACCCTTCCTAGGGCCTTTCTTGGCACGGACACCTGGGGTTTTGTTTCTTCACCATGATTACAAGCCACAGAGTACAGAGAGATGCTTTGTGTTCTATGATTTTGGGACCAAAGTGATGCATTCAGACTGCCTTTTATGACACTCAGGTTGAAAAGGACAGTTTCAGCTGCCAGCTCTCTAAAGCTGCCAGATGCTGGATGAAGACAGAAATAAATATCATACATGAGTTGCACCTACAGAAATACACCCTTCAGGTACAATCTCTCTCTCCTGCCACAAGGAACTGTAGTAGGCAGCCCACAGTGCTGGTTAGCAAGGTTTCTCTGCTGGTTGTCTCCTCTTGACTGCAGGCACACCTCTGGCCATTCCACTGTCTGTGTTAGGCTGTCTGTGGACAGCTGCAGCAATTTTGGTTAAGTCACTCCTTGCCTCTATCCTTCAGTTGCTCCATCCACATAACTCATGTCAAATATACTTGAAGCTGCAAATGTAAGGCATGATTAATTGAAGACAAAAAGCATTACAGATCTTCAGGCAGAAGGAACTCAGGGAATCCAGCAGGATCATTATTATTACCACAAAGTCAACATCACATATTCAGTGATGAAAGCCTCTCTGAGGAGTATTGCAAACCTATTGCTGGAATTAACACTCCTGCTCGAATTTGATAGTACCCTTTGTAGAGGATTTTCATTTGTATTCACAGGAAAACATAAATAAGTGCTTATGCTGGCCAATCTATTTCCTCTGTAACTGGCAGCATTCACAGTCACTTTATTGTATGAAATAATGTCTTGGGTTTTCCTCCCTCTGTCTTGCTTATGCCTGACCTTCCATTAAAAGTTGCTTGGAAACTGCTTAGAGAATAGTCAGTGGTGCTTCTTATTGATATCTTCCTTTTGTGATTTCTTTGCCATTCTATCTTTTTGTATACCTTTCTTGAAGCTTTCTCTGTTAGATGAAGATGAAAAGAAACCAGAGAATCAAAGCCTAGTATTTTTCTTTGTAAAAGGAACAGGAAAACCATCCTCCCTGTATACACTGACATGCTAAAAAATAAAGAAATGCTCTTCTAATAAATGCTCCAGCCAGTCTTTAACACACATGCTATTATCAAGTGGTTTACCCATTCTTTTTAACATCTTGGTAATTAGAAACAGGACATATAAAGTGCATTCTGCCCCTAAAATACACCTTGTAATTGCCATTGTACAGAAATGATGGAAAGTGGATACCACTGTGACAAGCATTTTACCAGGGAGGCTGTGTAAGGGTGGTCAGAACTGTCTCCTACAGGAAGGCTGGAGAAGTGGCTCAGAGGATTAGCCACTGGCCCCCAGTGAGCATGGTGGATGGGAGGAATTTAAGCAGTGGCCTGATGGAAGGAATTATTCCCTTCTCCTCTGCTGGTGTGAGTGTATGTAGGGAACTGTCAGGGACCTCCTCAGGGAGCAGGAGCAGAGAGGGCTCTCCTAGGGTGACAGGGCACCTGGTAGCCAGAGTTGTTCCAGCACCACAGCCAGAAGCAGGGCAGCCTGGGAGTGGCTGGGTGCAGTCAGTCTGCAAACAGTCCAGAGAAGGACGAGCAGAGCAGTTAAGTGTATGGAGCATCCAAGAAAAAAGGAAAAACTGAGGGAGATGTGTTTTTCTGGCCTGGAGAGGACAAAGCAAGAAGGTCAATCTAATAGCAGTCTTCTAGCAGTGTATCTGCAGGGGGTTGTGGAGATGATAGAGGCAGAGATAAAAATGGAAGGACAAGAGGCAGCAGTCAAAAGTTGTAGCAACAGAACTGGTGGGTGGACTGGAGGAAAATATCTTTTATGACAAGCACTGACACACTTGTCCAGAAAATCTGGTGAATCTCCATCCTTGAAAATTTGGCTTGATAAATCATGGGAAAGCTGTCTACATGTGTGTTTAGTGACCAGTCTTGAGAGTCATTTGAGAGGAAGGGATTTTTTGCATAGCAATGTGTTTCACTGTGCTTTGCATTAAGTTTCAGCCTTCAGTTTTTGGCCACATGCTTGCTCAGTACTTCTATACTAAGACCAAAAAATGTCTCCATACAGGCCTGGAAAGAGTTTTTCAGGTCTAAATAGTTAATCACCTAAATAGTCAATAATCTAAATAACAGGCCTAGGTAGTTTTTCTCCCATAAACATTTTGTCTTTATTCCCACTGAACTACATCAAATGCAGGTTGGTGTTAGGGCTTGTCATGGGCAAGTAGCATGGTACTGGACAGAAGGCATAATAAAGCCTGAATTTGACTTTATTAAAATCCATGGCAAAACTCCACTTCTTGTCTAAACAGCATTTCTGACCTTGTTTCCAAACTTCCATATATAACTAATACTGCAAAGGATAACCCCAATGAAAATACATAGACTTTATAAATTAAGAAGAAGTACTTACTCTTGAAGAGCTGTTCCAATTTTCTCTATGAAGACTAATGATACTGTAACTTTGGTTAGTATAGTATTCTGTAAAATCATAGGATTTAAGAATGTTATTTATCATGTCAATATTTCCTTATTTTCCTCATTCGCAAGAAGAAAATGCCAAATATGACATATTTGTAAATAACTCTATTTTTTTTCACATACTTGAGCTTTTGGGAACTGTAGATACTGCTTTCTTGAAGATTTCTGACTGGTATATACATTTTAATATGATTTAGCATTTAGAAATAAGACAGCAAATTTAATCAGGAAGCAGTCCTTCTGTAAAGGAATCTGCAAATACCACTTCAATCTATGTAATACTAAAGTCAGAAATTATTTTTTGCTTCTTTTTCCCAAATTTAACTCATTGAATCCTTTATCTAAGGTTTTTGATCATGGTTCTTTTCTAATCATAGTCTGATCAGTTTACAAACAAAAGGTTACATCAATTCACAGATGTCAACATGCAGGTCTTATCTGTTTCAATCCAGAAATTCCAGGAAATTATCACATGGAGTTCTCTGCGTGCCCTTCCAGAGCACAATCTTTTAGGCTATTCTGTAAGGTAGTGGTTGGGGTTAGATCTACATGTATTAAAGTCTTTACTTCCCAGGAGAGAAATAGCCCAGCCTCTTGACTCTGGGAAAATTGTATTTTATTTTCTAAGTTTCTCTAGTTTTGCTGTCTTCTGTTATCCTCAGTTTTCCATATAGCTGTCTGGGGTTACCACATAATAATTTTAATAAATGGGCGCAGTGCTGGGAAAAGTTCTTCTCAAAACCACAGTCCAACTCTGACTATTTATTTTGTATGTACATCCTTTACAAAAGCAAAATATGAAACCTAGATCTACTCCTCTCCACACAATTGGCAGAAAGTTGTGAAATCTGCTTTTTTTTTAGTGAAAACAGAGCAAAGGTCTATTGCAAGCTGAGGGCACTGACTGTTAGGAGACCTTCAGACTTTTATATTTTTCTTAGTTTGGAAAATAATTTTGTTTTATTTTACTGCCCTAGATACTCTTCTAAAGTACCTTCTGAGTACATCCCACCTGTGACAGCTCAGTCACCTCAGAGACTCAGAGATGCCCTGCCCAAGTCCCTGGCAGGGCAAACAACTAATATAACATGGAGGAATAGGATCTGTGCTGGTAGAAAACATTGACTATCTCCTTTCTGGGATAAAGTCTAACAAGAAAACATGATACATTTATGCAGATAGGCAGGTCTTGTTCCACAGGTCATGGGGCTCGTGCACTTCCATGTATCCACCCTTTCCCAGTGGGAGAGCGAGCTCTGTCCTCCAGGCCTTGTTTCCTTGGCTTGTGCAGGGTTCTTTGAACTTCAGAGTTAGGTATCCCTCCTAATTAATGATCATTTCACACTGTCTTCAAAAGCCATTGGTTTTTGATTAGCCAGCAAATAAAAATGGCTTCATTTTCTCCTCTGGGCACATATTTGCTCCGTCTCCTTGGCAATTAATTGAGTAGGTGAGTAATAGTCGGTGCACTCTGACAGTCTGTGTTGGGAAGGCAATACCAGCCTGGTCACCAGGAGAACTTCAGTGCCATTAAGCACTTAGCAAATCTGATCTTCCAAAGACAGGGAGAAGCTAGACCGGTGTGCCCTGTTACATGGAGCCCTGATGGCTCCTGTGCAGCTGGAGCATGGAAAACCCAGCACGCAGCCTGCCTCTGTTGTGGATACTCACTCCTCCGTGGAGATGTCAGTCTGGAAGCTACTATAAGAGGAGAACAGAAAACATGTCCTTGTTTCTCCTTAGCCAAATGTGAAAATACTAACCTTTGGAGAAGTCTAGACTAACTCCACTGAAAATGATGAAGCAGGTCTAGGATAACTTGTAGACAGAAACCTGCAAATCAATGAGATATCCTTCCTTTTATTTATTATTACCCCTAAGATGTTGTGCATTTCAACAGCAAGTTTTTTCCAGGGCAGAACGAGGGCAGGAGAAGTCCCCCAAATGTTTTGCTATTCTCAGCACGGTGTTTAGGCAACACATATGTGGGAGCAGTGAATGAATATGCCAACCATCTTGTTGCACAAATCAGGCAAAATGCAGCATGTGAAATCAAATAGGTATTAAATTTGCCCTGTGATGAAGACATCAAGAACAGGGATACTGTACTGGATAACCTCCAGTTCATCTTGCTGCATTGTACCATACTGAAATACTGCTAGCACAGAAAACTTGCTGTCATGCTTCCCAATGAGGTGCTGAGTTCAGAGGAACAAGCTGGAGGAAAGAAACCTTTCAGCAAGTGCCATTTTTTGAATTCTCTTGGCCTTGGAGGGTATTAAGGCATTGTATGTATTAAGTGTAAGCAGATCCACCTACATATAATCAAATTGACATCAAGAGGTCCTGGGCTTGTTTCCACAGCACTTAAAGCAGGCCTTCAGCTTTCACAGGGGTGAGAGGTGTTTCTGTCATTAGCTTCAGGCAAGACCCAAATACCAAACTCTCAGAGTGCAGCAAAGCATGTGCAGTGATTCAACAAGCAAAAGTATTTTTAAACATATTCTGGAATCCTTTTTATTGTTCAGTCCTGTTTGTTGGATTGTAATAGAAAACAATTAGAGTTTGCATGGGAGGTCAATGGTCAGGAGATGCTTTGTTGCCAGTGACAGTTGTGCATTTCTTCAAATATATTAAAATACTAGAAACAAAGTGCTGTGAAGATTATTGGTTCATCATCAACAGCCACCAGGACACAAGGTTAATTGACACCCACTGGCGCATTGTGGGCACAGCCATGAACATCTCCCTTTTGTATAGGTTCCCATCTGTACATAGGTGGGCACAGAAATCAGCTCTTGTGTTTCTCCTCTCTTCTGAGCAAGGATACTTACAACATAAGCTATTTTTCTGCTCTGTAGCAGTGTAAAGCTAGTCAGCAACTGCTGCCTTTAAAGGTGTTGGCATTATAAAATTAATCTGGCGATTCTGGTGTTCTTTCTACTTTGTTTTTTTCATAAAACCTGACTATATAATGAAATAATAACCTCCATAACCTTCTTTTGAAAATTTTACTTCAGAAGTTTTCCTGTGATGAACACAGCCAAGAAAACATGTAAGACCCTGATTAAACAAAATGTTTACCTCCCAGAGTTACAGTCTGAGTTGAATTCTTAAATATACTGTGGGCTAAATATGGAAATGCTGAAAGCTCTTCACAGGATGAAGCAAGGCCACAACGCTGCTGTCCAACACCCCAGATCCTATCAAGGCTTTCTTTGGTTCTCAGGCTGCTTTATTTTCCCACAGAATTATCCCACAAAAATCAAATCAAATAACACAACACTGGTGTGTAGGAAAATAAGTAAAGAATAACAATTATCCTGATAGGTAGAAACTTTTTGTCAAGCCCATTCTTGACACAGTAGCTATAGTTGAAAAGTAGATATATATACCCAAGTAAGTAACTACCATTCACGTTCATGAAATAAAACCTGCTCATGAGTGTTGCCAGGCTCAGGACCTTGGATTATCAATCCTATAGGAGAAAGGCAGGCTTCCTTTTGTTTCATCTTCAGCCCTAACTGCATTACTAACAGCAGAAATTCAAACACAACCACACTCTGTGCCTAGCGAAGAACAGCTAGGAAAGGTTCTAGCAGACAAACCATGGTTTAGTGCAGCAAACTAACCAGGATTCCCACAACTGATATTTTTCTTCTGTGTAATTAATTCAGCATCAGAAGTTGCTCAATATTGAACAGTTCTGTGTTTTCACAAGGCGCAGCTTTTATTTATGTCCCCATAACACTGGAGGGCTGAGAAGCTCAGACTGAGACAGAGGCCTCATAACCAGTCAATGATGGTTGAAGTTGATGAGAAAAGGAAACAAAGGGAAGGGAAATGAAGACTGGAAGTTTAAATTACTTATTCAGGGATATGCAGGTGTCTGGAGGCATAAGGTGTGTCACAGCAAAAATAAAATGAGCTGTCACCTAATGTCAAGCTCTAATTTGACAAGGCAATGCTGCCTTTTGGAGACAAGTGCAATCCTAGAGCATCAGGATTTTGATAGTTTAAAGGTCCCATTTTCCACTGATTTCAGAACAATTCTGACTCAGACCAAAAGTTTTGCATAAAGGCAAAAGGCACAAGTATTATTTGAGCCCCATGCTTTATGTCAATTCTGTGATCTCACCTGCAGAAATGCTGTAATCTCTAACTTCTTTGTCAACTACCATAATTTTTTCCTTGAACAAATTAATCCAGTGGAAGTTCCTTATTTCCATATTACTGATAATCTGACAAAGGTAGCTGCAGGTGCTATTAGATCTAGTAACTAGGACTGCCTTATTTTCTCCAAGGCAATCTCAGACCCACCTTTGCTGACATACCCAACACTTTAGTCCAACAAAGGCATGGGGAATTCTTGTTGCTCTCCTGTCACTGGGGTGACCCCTTGCTTTAGTTTAAAATATTTGTTAGTGTCACTCACAGGTGGCAAATAGATAATCACCTTGGCAATGGCCTCATTGCCTCAAGATTTGAAAAGATGCAAGGTAATACTTCTCCAAAGTTTGTTAACAGTTTGATTTTGTGAGAGTTTGTGGAAAAGACAAGAAGAAAACAAAACTCTGACATGGCAAGATGCACTTATGTCCTGTGCTAAAGAGTTATCTTTACTAGTTCTCATTATAAAGGGGCTCTTTCCCATTTCTTTTTCCCAAGTATCTTCACGCCTCAGCCCCACTGAGCTCTCCTGCAGCCCTATAACTTCCCCTCCTCACTGTGAGGCTCTGCTCCAGTGCCCAGAAGGCTGCTCTGTCCCAGACCCCTGCCTGCTGGGAGCAGCTGTTGGGCCAGCAGATGCCTCTCAGACCTCTGAAAGCCTCCTCCCAGGCCCCAGCCACCCTGGCCAGGGGCCAGGAGCTGCTGTCACCACCAGACCCATAGGAAAGGAGACACGTTCCCTGCTCGGCGCACTGCCCAGCTCTGCGCCAGGTGGGGCAACTGGGAAGGGGACGCCACAGAGGCTGGAGCTGGCCCCTCCCTCTGCCAGCAGCAGCAGAGCCACCATCCCCGGAGATGATTTTGCCTTTACTCTCCTATCTATCTATAAAATGTCACCAGATGCAGGGATGGGGTGATAGACCCTTTTAAGGCAGAAGGTCTCAAAGCGTGTGTGCAGTAGTCTTACTGCTGCTGTTGCTGCTTCCTGCTGAAAAAGGGACATCAAGTCCCAGTGCTGTCAGTTGCCAACAGGGCTGGGAGAGGGAAAGAACTCGAGGTATACCTGAAAGGAACGCAAGGAACACAGATACCAAGAGATTTGCCAAAATACAGGATGCATCACTACCAGTAGCACTCCAGTGGATGTTTATGCATTTATTTTGAGATACAGTATGGGAAGCACTAAATGGGACTAGGATCTTATAATTAAAGTGTTCAGTTTGTATTGCAGAAACAGTGAGCAGCACCCATCTGCAGCCTTTTACTGATGAATGGGCAAGAGCATCAACCATAAAATAGTCAGTTGTTAGAAGAAAAGATGCCCACCAGAAGACTAGAAGAAAGACAAAAAGCAGTCTCTGTTAAAATACCAGTCATGGATAATTTAAAAAAAAAAAGAGGGTTCTACTTTGCTGCTATTTAGTCATCCAGCTAAGAATTCTATGCCAACAGGGTAACAGATTTAGCTTTTGCCTTTGAAGGCATCATTCAGCTGGTTTGAAAAGGATGCTTTATCAGCATCTGCTCCATTCACTGCTTTTATTGCTTTATATGCTGGGAGCTGGCATGGCAGGACCTCACACCATACCAGGGGTCACATTAGCAGTTGCATCTGGTTACGGAGCTGAGAGGCGACTCTGGTGCTGTGCTGCTGCAGGTGCAGCTCCCTGGACCTTGGGCACTACCAGGCATGGGTCCTGAAATGGGTCACAACACACACCTGGGGCAGGAGCAGGCAGATTAGAGCAGTGGAGTGTTGAAGCTTGTCTGATTTGTCCAACAGTTTCCCAACAGGTGGATGAACCTTCATGGTGGGGGTGCTGACAGAGGTGCAGACTGAGCAGCCAGGTTTGGGGGAAAGGAGAACACCTAAGGGCTTTGCTGGATTGAAGCTTTAGGACTGTCAGGCTAAAGAGCACATGCATGCTGGCTGTGTGTCTACAGCACACACTGGAAAGAGGAAAACGTGACTGAATTAGTGCTCAATTAATTATGTGCCAGAGCTGTAAAGGTGGAGCTGAGAGGTGGCAGAGGACAGTGACAACTGTGCACAGGACTGCCCATTCCTTGTGGAGAGCCTACTCCCCACTCCTCACTCCCCACCTTGTCTCTGCCAGCTCAGCTCACCCCCGGTACAGAAGACCAAAGGTGCTGCACAGAACCCAGAGCAGCCCCTTGTTAGCCACTGGTTTCTCCACCCTTCCTGTGGGGAAAGATCACTACCTGGGGGCCATCCCTGGCTCTCACCGGGCACAGCCACCTGCCCTCTGGCACCAGGCTGGGCACTGCCCAAGGTCTGCCGTGCAGCCGGCCCCCCGCTGCTGGGGCTCGCTGCCTGCTGCTCAGCTGTCCCGTGCAGCAGCCCCAGGGCTTGGGTTACAGGACAGTTTCTAACTTTGTGCCTGTCCCAAGGCATCAGGGCAGAGGCACATGATTTTTAATTTATGAGGACAACCATAGAGCTGTCACTTTCAAGGCAGGTGTTGAGAAACTGGCAGGGGGCCCGAGCAAAGAAAAAGACTGACCTCACCCCGAAATAATGGTGGCCAACATGGTCACAGGACAGAGAGCATTGACATAAGCGGGCTTTAAAAATAACTAGGTCATCCCGCTAGACTAGCTCACTGTCTTATACAAAGAAGCCATGAGGTACCAATTTATAGTAAAAGTAGGAGTGTAAACAGCTATTCAGGGGGTTGAACAAATGTGTAGCATTTTGAGTCATTATTTTATTTAGTTTTTTTAATTCTCCTACCCAAATCAAGTGCTAAGTCACACCACTAGATATAGCATCAGAATAAGACAAGCTTTCAAGGTCCATGCGTGGTGATAGCACCAGACACAGGGCAGCCGTGGCTGTGGAGTGGTCACTGCTCTGTGTTGTGGCTGCAGCCACCTCACTTCAGATCCAAGTCAAGGCAAAAACCTAAAATGGCTGTTTGACTAGATAATCCTCATAGGCCTCTTCCAGCTTAACTAGTCCAGTCTGAAACTGAAGCAAAGGTCACAAACAAATAAACATTTTGTTGCAGAGGAAAATCGGTAAATATGTGTTAATAGAACCTGGCCTTCAGTAAAAAGGAGAGGAAATCCAGAGAGGAAATTACTATTTCTCTACCTACTCCAAAATCTGGAAAAAAAATCTTAAAGCAGGCTGTTCTCCATTCAGCTCTGAGGTGGGCCTGAGTGCTTACAGACACATACTTGTTTGCAAAACACATTTCACACCTCCTATGATCAGGGCATTTCACTGCAATTCCTAAGAGAAGAAAAGCAAGATTTGGTTTAGGCAGAAAACTCAAACAGTTCCAGTAATTATGAGCGTTACAAGGCCAATAGCAACTTAGGTTTTGACATCTGCATTCACCATCTCCTATTCCTGGATTTCTGGCATCCTTTTAATTCCACACACAGTTAAAGAGCACTTACTGCTGCTCCTACGCTCTTCAGCTCTGCCTGTCATTAGAGAGAAAGTGTGATTTTCTCATAGAAAAATCTTTTACAATAACTCTTTCATAGCACCTGAACAGCGCAAAGGGAGAGGACAAGAACAGGGCTCTATTCTTACAGAGATACCACATGCTCAGGAACACGAAAGTTAAATTTCTGTACTGGTTAACACTATTGCTTTTGTCAACACAATGAGTTGACAGCAAACTCTTCTTAGTCTACACTTCCTAAAGGAAAACTGCCCCTCAGGAAGAGCTTGCAGCAGCCTTGTATTCAGCCAAACTGTTTTTCTCAGCCAGGAAAAGAGAAACAAGCAATTACAGCATGGAAAACACTTGCTTTTGCTTTGACCAAGCATGCCTTTGAGTCAGCTGTTAATGGTTTGTCACATGGTGACCGTTCCTCATCTGGGTAACTAGCGAACTACCATAAAAAGTCCAGTATCATTGGCATTAGGCTGTTTGTCAAGCTTGTAAGGCAGTTTTCTAAATCAAGACATCGTGTTACCAGAGGTCAATAGATTGCTATTTCATGCTTGATAATTTCCATGCTCCTTCTAAAAAGTACTTGTTAATTTTCAATTTCTCAACTAAGCCTTAAGGATATTAAAAATATCTTGTTCCAGTAAGACACCTATTCTGCCGCTTCGCTTGTTCAGCTTTAGCATTCTCAGCTTGTCACCCCAGGAAAGGGCAACACTTTGTACCCTCTACTATGTTCAGTTTAAATCTAATTTTTCCATTGCAACTTGCATCACGAGCATAACTCCTGTCTTTTCAGTTGTAGAAGATTTCAGTAGCTCAGCCCCAAAGGCACTGAAGTGAATAGCAAAAATATTTAATATGAACCAGGGGAATAACAACCAGTATGTATTTTAATGCCTTTTTTTTCTTTTTCCTTTCTGGCACCCATTTTATAAGATACTGAAAACAGGCACTAAGGAGTTTGCAGCATTTTATGACAAATTGTAATTGACAAGCCAATTAAAGAAGAAATACCCTCAACAAAGCAGATTCTTTGAGCCCGAACATCTTATTAAAGTGACAGGCCACCTAATTATCTTCAAATGGAATTAGGAGCTTGTTCCCTGTTTCTTTTCCAGTAATATGGCCATCCCAATTACCTATATCCTGTTTCATTCGTTTTGACTGTAAACACCTTTCTGATAGATCCTTTCTTAATCAGTGCACTGAGGATGAGATTTGACAAAGCCAGGGTGCTGCGTTCTAAGCTGGGGTAACCCTCTTTGGTGTTTTCTCTGCTGCAGCACAACTGAGACTTACATCGACCAGCCAGATGATTATAATTTCTGTACAAGTAATTGGGGAGAAAATGGCCCTATAAAAATGGCATTCCTAGGCAGGTCAAAGAGCTATTATAGTTTGCCACAGAACAACAGTAGAATCTTCAAGGTGAGGACAACATAAACTCTGAAATAGCTGTAATTTGCCAATTTAGCCCTATCAGCAGATATTTTGCATAGTATCTGTGCCAGAAATACATATTTTTCAAATGATTTTTAGTTGCTTGATCTGCATGTGTTACATCCAGAGAAAGGAAACTAAGCTGGGCTTTGACAGCTCAGCTGAAATAACCCCTGGTAGGTGTTTTTGACCCTGCAGCAAGAAACAATTAAACAAGACATACAGAGTGTGTTAGTCGTGGCTCTTCAAGTTACTGACACATTTAGTGGTGATGACAGTCTAGGCACAGGAAGATCAAACCTTGTACTTAATACCTATTAGTCCAAGGCTCCATGAGAATCTTCTACCACGCATAAGTGACTTCTCTAGATAATAACCATCTAACTGGTAATGATACCATCTGACTGGTCTGGTATTAACCTTCTAAATATTGGATAGAAACAATATAATTGTTTTTTAAATTCCAATATTTGGCTTACATCTGGCTGTGTAGTTTTCCCATGTATGTGCACCTGATAGATTCTATATTCTTAATTAAAGTAGAAGGACAAGTGTTCTTAAACCTATCTAGAGTTGTGCTACTGAATTTCTTAGCAAAAGGTGAAAGTAACTATTTAGAATTTTGTGAGTAGGGAAATTTTTTCAAAATCACTTTTACTGAAAACATACAAGGGAGGGGTCAGTTAAGTAATTCTCACAATACTGATCCACAGCCAGGAAAGCAAGCAACCCTGGGAGAGTGGGGACATGGAGTCTCTCCAGGCACAGCTCCATCATTTATCTTTTAAGTGATTAAGTAGAAAAGGACTGAATTTGGTGCTTCTGGTACTCAGTGAGCCCTTCTTTACCTCACATCCAGGGAAAAGGGTGGCAGGGATGTGAAATTTGGTTTGGACTGCTTTCTTAAATGGCCAAAAATGAGTTCTGGAAAAATTCACTAAAAAATCATACAAATAATAGCTCATTTTTGCTGCACCTGATCACAGTTATGAGTCAACAATAAAACATCCAGGCAGGTGAAAACATTGCATGTTGGAGCTTTGTACCAGACTACCTAAACATAAATAAACTCCAAACAATAGTCAGAGTTGCTGGGAAGCCACTTGAAGCTTCACAGTTATGTTCCAGGTTAGGTAGGTTACATGTTCGAAGGTAACCTACCAGCAGACATCTTGATTAGCTGTTTCCAGGCTGACATCACCCACACAGTTCACTCCTTGATAATTCTATGCAGCACATGTATTGTTGCAGTCACAGAAAAGCCGTTGTTATGATCCTGACACACTTGTTAGATTATACCAAATTTTCTGCAAAAGGAGGGATTCCATCTCTTTCTATTTCTATCAATGATATATATTCACTAGTCAAAGAGCAAAAGATTTAATTTTGGAAGGGCACTGTATCTCCAAGCAAAGATGATCATAGAAGTAAAATGTTGTTTTGTGGAAACACTGATCTAATTCCAAGACTATGTCAAGCAGTAAAGCATCTGAATTATTTTACATGTCTGCCATTTTCTAATTACATGCTGATATAATGTTTATATACTGTGGGTACATTGATTAAGACCGGTTGTACAGAAGTGAAAACATACAGTAGTCCATGCTCATTTTTCCTTCCATGTCTAATTGACTGGCAACATCAGTGAATAGATGAGTGCTACTGATTTGAAGGAAATTTCCCTACTTCTTCTTAAACATCTTTCCTTGCTATGATTGCAGTCAGTGAGATGGTAATAGTGGGTTTGACCCCAGCACAGGCTGCAAGTGTTCTGCTTAGAACCACAGCTCCAGCTTCCCTAGTAATGCTCCCAGTTTGCATTTAAGACTTCCCAGTATATCCAGTTCCCTGGTTGCTCATGTAGTCACTGAAGCTATTTAGTCACTAAAGAAGAATTCTATGGAAGAGCTTTGCTTTATGAAAATTCCTTTGCTGGCCTATCATATTTTTTCCCTACTCTTTCTTTTTTTCCCCTTATCATTGCTATCAGGGATATTTTCACCTGAGATTATTGTGAGGAGAAGGAAACAACATAAATATCAAAGGTGCTGCTCACCAAACTAGGTCCAGAATATTTCTCACTACTGTGACAGACATCTTCCAGACAGTTGGGTGGCCAAGAAAATAATACATCTGATGCAAAGCAGATGGCCTGGAATGCCTCATTATTCACAGGTGAGAGTGGGATTCACTAAATCCTCATGGCATCCCAGGAGAATGCATTTCTCTGTAGTCTTCACTCATAAAATTTTGCAGTTATTCGTGGCTGCATCAGTGGCCTATCTTTTTTTCCCCCATTCTCTCTCCTTTTTCTCCAGCACTCTGAAGTAAAAAGATTTTCTTTGTGCCAGCCTGGGGAATTCCTTTGTCCTGTCTGCTTTCTGAGGCTGTTTTGTCCCTTTCAGTATGTTGAGGGTCCTCTTTGTCTGGAGCCAGACACCTGAATTAGGCTGTCAGTGTTGCAGTGGGTGTTCATACTGAGCTTTTCAAAATGTTACATGGGTACTAACACAGTAATAAAGCTTATTTCCAATTATTAGAGGTGGCTGATTACACCAATCTCAAAACTTGAATTTTGACCAGGAAGAACATACAGAAGTGTTTCTACCTCATTTCCCCAATACATGAAGTGCTCAGATGTTCCTAGTTCAGATGCCCACAGATGTTCAGATGTTCCAAGTGTTCATATGGTACAGTGTTCAATGTCCAGTACAGAATTAGTTCAGATGTTCAGAATTAGAAACCTGCAGTGCACCCTCATCTGCAGATATTTTCCTTCATTAAAATACCCCGTGTTGTTAACTGCAATAATCTGTGCTCTCCTTTTACAGAAAGGTTTGCCCAAGGTGGTGTTATTCTTTAACACCTCCTATATCCCTAAGGGTGGTGTTAACTGTTACCAATTCTAATGCAACGAACTTCTTTAATTAAACTTCTTTTCATTGAGGAAACATAGGCAAAAGTTGTGTTGTTTTGTTTTCTGTGGCAATCAAAGCAAGATTAGAGATTCATTCACTGCATTGAGTAGCAAAAGGCCTCAAAAAGTCAGCAGCCTAAAGTGCTGTTAGAAACACTCTATTTGGAAAGATTTCTGGGATTTCAAGAAATACCTTTAGAAAGAAATCACTGTGGCACTGTTCTTTCTCATAAACACGTGAATTGATTTAAAAAAGGAAAAAAGAACCATGCATCTCTGGAAAGTAAGGCTTGGGAGGACAAAGTGGAACGGATACCTCTCAGTGGAGATCATAATTATAGGCTCATGTTTCACAACCCTGTCTGTTCCCATTAGTTCCAGTTGCTAGATTAGTTCCTATTAAGTGTTCCATTTAACTCCCTATTAAGTGTTCCACTTAATTCCCTCCTCTGTACCTTTTATGCCACTCTGCTCCTCAGAGGACAACTTGATCTGAAACAAATATGACTTGCATACAAGATTGTGTTTTGATATAGTCACATAAAAGGTTTTTTGCATGTTACAATGAGAAGAGCAGTAGTGAAGGTCTCACAAATTAGTACCATCCATAGGATAAACACACAAAGAAGTTAATAAAACTTCATTTGGGGAATCAATATGACAGCTTTTTGGAAATAGGAACAGCTATAGATGTGAAATAACATATATGGAAGTACTTTTCATTTCTTTAAAGTAAATTGTAAGTGGTTTTTTGGTGAAATACATTTTAAACTTTTAAAATGCTTTGCACCATTTAAATAAGGGCATAAAGTTGCACATTCCCTGGCTCCATGCACTCCAATCTTCATTACTAAAAACACTTAACTGAGTATTCAGGTCCCTTTCCTACTCAAGACCCTTTCCTTAAATGCATGTGAATATAGCAATACTTAAGCATATGGTTAAGTCCTTTTCTCAATTGCCTTTCAGCTTTTTAAATTTAAAATACCTGTTCATCCTGTGCAGAGGTAATTAGCTGCCATCACTTCTTGTGACCTAATGAAAAGATAGGCTTTGGTTTGGTTAACACATGAGGCCAAAGCTGCTGAAGGCAGCAAGATTGGCACAGTCTGGCAGAGAATAAACCCTCCTGGTCTCAGCATTTCCCTGGAAGCCTTTCACCTGTAAATCCCAGGTGTAAGTGAGGTCAACCTTGGCAGCAGTAACCAGCCTTTGCCTCTGAGCTGCAGCCCAGCAGGGAAAATGAGTCGGTGGTCTCAAGCCAGGTGGTCATGCATGGCAAAAATCCCCAGCATAATGTGATATCCTTGATTGGAAGAAGTCACATCAGAAAGAGCCAGGAGAAAAATAAGCAGGAAAACACATAGGCCAACATAGGACCCCACTCTCCTCTAAACATGAGGAAGAGGAGTCAAGGGAAAAGTTTCTGGAGCAAGTCATGCAAAGGAGTCAGCATGATAAGAATCAGTGACAGTGTCCAGGCTGTATTTTCTATATGCACAATGTCCAAAGAAAACCAAGGACACTTCTCTAGATGAAGTTAAATTTTGCACAAGGAGAGAAACAGAACACAGCACATTATGTGGGCACTCTGGAAATATTAAGCATTCTCTAGCTAATTCTGAGGTACAGTTGCAAAAGAAAAAAATGGTCCTGTGTTGCTGTGGGACAGAAGGGGAGCTAGTGACTTAATAACTTTTCTCTACATCACCTAGAAAATCTTCATCACAAATTACAGCAAAATTTCAGGACTACTAGTTTTCACCCCCACTGAGGTCTTGCCACCAAAGGCATAAGTACTGCAAAGTCTAACTCACAGTCAATTTTTCTTTAATTCATCAGATGGCAAAGATATGGAAGTAGGAAGCAGCAGAAAATTTTCTTTTCCTACAACTGAGGAAGAATGGAAACTGGTTTCTTTGATCAGAAATAAACATGGCTGATTGTGCAGGGACAGTCAATAAATGTAAAACACCAGCTATTTGATAACCCTCCAGCTCCTCTCCTCTAACTGGAGCACGAGTTCCCACATGTTCTCATGCACATTCCCAGCCACCAATAACTGATTACTTTCAGACCTGCCTGCTTTCCCTAAAAATGACAGATGACAGTGGTCCAGCACGGGTCTGCCCAGCTTCGTCCCCCCGCTGCCCCAGGCTCCGCCTGGCCGCCCCTGCAGGAGGCTGGCCGGCATGGTGAGTTAAGCCTAAGATTCTCAGGATTCCCCACAACATAACAGCAATGCTTCAGAGAGTTTCTGCAGCTTGTTATGGGGGATGCCACACATGGTTACTCGAGGGTATATTTTCATTTAGTCTGAATGCTTGGCACCCTCGGACCGTAAACAGAAGCCTAGGTAGAAATAGATGGAATTATTTACTTACACTTCCAGTGATGAAAATGATTAGTCAATTAACTTTACTAATATACAGTATCTTGTGAGAAGATAAGATGTCAACAGGCAAAGCTAGCCTCCAGGTCATGTCGAAAAGAACAAGCCCTCTGGTATTTACACTGATTTATGATGAACTATGACAAGTATGTAAATCATGAGAGTTCCTTTTATGTTTACATTTGTGCATTTTTCTTTGTCTATTTCTGATGATAGGCAGATTAGTGCAGCTACTTATAATTTGATATCATTGACAGGAAAGCATTCAGCCTGGAGAGACATCCTGCAGCCCCAACTTCCTGTACTACAAGAGGCTGAGGGCACCATGCTGGTAAATATCTTCATGGGGAAAATGCAGCTAAAATTGGCCAAAATGACATTTCAGAGATGTAATGAAAAAATTGAAATAATAAAAAACCTTTCTTTCCAGACGAAATAGGTTTATAACATGAGATAGGTTCAATTTATTATTCGGTTCATTTAAGTAGTCCAGCTGGACAATTATAGACAGCTACCAATTCCATTACATAACCATGAAGCAATGTGTTCATGAGCTTCTATTTGTGCATCCCTGTATCCACCCAGGGTGTCTAAATCTCTTTTCAATTCACTTGTACATGAGAGCTCCTGGGCTGTGGTCCTGCATGTGTTATACATTCTTGGTGTCTCAAGCCGTGTAGGTGCTTCAAGCTGCCTCTGACTGAACAGTCAGCTCAGGAAGTGCATGTGGCATGAACATAGACAGGCCTGACCAGAAGTTTACATTCATTTTATGCAAATGCACCTTCACCCTCTCACTGTGCATTTCCACCATCCTCAGTCTAATCTGCTGCTGTAATTCTACCAAAAGAAATGAAGCCCTGGAGATTACAATCAAGAAACAGGTTTCTCTCACACACATCTATCTGAGTGAAAATGTTTAAGGAATTAATTTTACAAACACTCTTTGGATCAAAACTCTCTCAAACTCTCAGTTTGACAAAAGTCATATGAGGAGTTCTGCCACAGGAACTCCATGAACTCTCCATGTCTTTGATTTCAGTGGGCCATTTTGGCGAAGAGTAAATCCAAATACCATGCTCTCCAGAGAACATGCTTTAGAGATTTCCTCTGAGCATTCACATTCCAACTTTGGTGAAAGTCACTCAAAAGAATTTGGATTCTCTAGAATACCAAGAATCCTTTCAGAAACCAAGGTGATTTACTCTAGCTGATGGCCAACACATAGTCCAGAACAGGAGGAGCAATGTGCCTATTCTTGTCCATATGGCCATAAAACCAAAACCTGCCTACATCTTTCTGGCCAGTTCTGTGCATTCAGACATCTTGCTTGCTGTAGATACAACTCTGGCCCAGAATCAGCAGCAAGCACGTTACTCAGATCTGATTCCAGCCTAAACTTCTCTCACATATCTGTAAAAAAATTAGAAGAATGTTCAAAGCACAGCCTACCTTAGCATAGGCAGAGCAGTCACCTGCAATTTATCTCCATTGAAAGCTACCTACGAAGCTATCCAGTCACTGGTAACCCCAGATATCAGCTGTGAAGAAAACTGCACAGCTCAACACTCCAAAAGCTTGAATTCAGACCTAGACTTTGAGCAGGTTCACAAGCATAAAGGTCATGCAAAAAAATCTCTCACCTGAGTGAATCCTGAATATTAGCCAAGCAGAGTCACAATTTCTTCAGGATACAGTAGTATTTCCCCAGTAGCTTTCAGAGGAGTGAAGGGGAAGAGGCAAGGCTACATCATTGGTCTTCTCCTTCTCTTCTAGCTGCCACATGCTCCATCCAGTGACGTTCTCTCTTGCAATAACTTCACAGAGGTATTGGCACTACTGCTGGGCCCCTGTAGGCTGCTTAAAGTTCTGAGGGTCTGGGAGAAAACCTGGAAACTACAGGGAAAAAAGCTGGTTTTTTAACCTTTACTTTTTTTTTCTGTGACCATCTGCAAAAAAAAAAAAAGGCAAGCTTTGAAAAAATTTAATTGAAACATTTTCCACATAGAAAAGGTAATTTCTCTTGGAAGAAACAGTAAGAGAACCTCTAGTGTCTTTTTCTTAAAGGATGTAGCTGCTGAACATCAAGCAATCAACAATCTATCTATAAAAATTAAACCTTCCACATGACATTACTCCACTGAAAAACTTGCAACTTTGAGTTATTAAAATTCCTCTATTCCTTAGGTCAAATGGCTTAGCATAGTGTAGTGTTAGCAACACAAAAAAAGCTCCAAATATATGTTCATGAAGTAAAGCTGAGAATTAGCTATTAGGTCAATTTTCATTATTTAAGCCCAAAGAACACATATACAAACACCAAGTTCTTAGGAAGGGATGATGTAGTTAGACAAGCACATAAAAGAGATTACTGTTCCTGCAAAGTTTTCATGTCTTGTACTCTTAAGCCAGCCAGAATTAAGCACTTCTATTTTCACTGTTTCCAGTAGAAACATAAACTTGTTCTTCTAACTAAACAGTATAATTCATATTCTCAAAATTAAAAAAAAAATTCGTTACAAGTAAGAAACCCACACTGATACTTCAACCTTCAATTATTAGGAAATAAATAACTGCAAAATAATCTGAAAAACCTTGTGGAGGAATGTTACTTCCTAGGGCTTCAAAGCTTCCAGAAACTTTGCACCTTCAACTCCAACTGCAAACCAGAAGAAATTACCCAAGGCATCAAAAAATATGTGAAATAAGCTGCTGAACAAATAAGCTGTTTTGACCTCTTGGTTTAACCATGTATATAAGAGGGTAATACTGTCCTATTTTATTAAGCAGAGGTTATCTGAGTAGTTGAAATGAAAGAGGAATCAAATATTCTTGTTCTGTAAGAAAAACAGCCGCTGACAGGATATTATAACGTAGAAATCTCCTTGTCTTGATAGAGAGGAAGAAACAAGACTTAAGTCACTGATTCCAAGAAGAACTAGGCCTTATCTGTTGTCAGGAATAGGTACACAAATCACTTGGTCCATGTGTTCTGCCAAATTTCTAGTAACAGAAATAATATGAAATGAAAAAGTGAGATCATCATATGAGCTCAGTTATCCTACTGGGTCCTGAGAACAGCACCTTGGAATGGGTGTAAGGGCTGGGGAAGTACCCATCATTGGGTACAGTCACAGTCCTATTAAACAGCCAGTTCTCACCCCCGCCATGGATAAGTCACACACAGTAAGTCATAGGGTCAAAATCTTCAAGAGTCAGTAAGGTATGTCTGTCTTAAACCAGTCTGGGGAAAGCCTCATGGCAGAGACTGCAGGGCTCAGTCTTTGGATATGGGAAGAGTCTGAGCAACAAGAGGAGTGAGATCTTCCACAGAAACCCAACTCTGCAACCTCCCTCAGTAATTGCCAACCAACAGCAAATGGAATAGTCTCTGCCCAGAGTACACAGCTGACTTCATGAACACTTGGTATGAGCACCAACACACACACACATGTTGCTTTTAGCATATCAAAACAAAAACCTGCAAATGCCCATAGCCTTCTGGGGCAAAGGATGAGAGAATAGATGTGGGATAAGTGTTAATTGCATTGCAGGTAGCAATACTGCAAGAAACTCACTCTAATGATGTACAGATTAGCTGAATATATGGGGAATAGGAATGATTTTTGCATAAAACCTCTAAAATGGAATTTGTGTAATTAAACTCTGTAAAACATGTCTGGACTTGTCTACTGCTAAAAACAGCACCAATATGAACATAAAGCAAACAATATTCATTTCTTCACATACTGAGGTAGAGATCACACTGATGGTTATTAATTTTCAAAGGAAAAGTATGAGATGTAATCTTAGTTGTATAGCTCCAGCACAGCAAAACCTTTTATTTTTAATCATGGGCTTCAACCCCAAGAAACAGTTTGCTGTATGAAGGTCTGGCATGATTAGTGCCAGAAATGAGAGTGTTTCAGAAGCGTGAGAGACATACTACTATAAAAGTGTAACTTTGCAGGACAGCAACAGGCACCTCTCCTCTTACACAGGCAGCTGCTCCAGAAATACTCCCTTGTTTACTGCCGGCAGCGCGCGCACAAGGAGCGCACGCCTCCGCTCCTGCGCCGCGTGTAACGAGGGGGTGCGTGCCTGCCCAATCCTCCTGTCAGCAGATCTTCTCGGTTTTCACTTCTTCTTTGCTACTTTGCAAACTCCCAGCTATTTTTTCCCAAGCCGTAACACAGGGGCTCTTGGAGATTATTGCCATTCTCCTCCTGCCTGTCATACACCTTGTTTCCAAGTATGGTCACTATGAGGGGACTGTCGCTCGGAGCCTTTGTGGAAAATTAATGGCAGACAGGAAAGGGCAAAAAAGACAGGACAGATGGCTCTGTCACCACCACCAGCCTGATGCCATGAGAGCTCTTCAGTGCCTTTGCAAATGCCACTCTGTTCCACAGACTTACTCTGAAGTTGATCCAATTGCACCCTTGGCAGCTGTCTTTCTTCTTTTTTGTAAGATTTTTCCTTGTCCTTTGACTTCCCAGGCTCATCCACGTGGTGAATGCAAAAGGTCAGTTTTTAAATTAGTGCCCGGGTTCTGATGGTCTGAAATACTGTTTAACTATAAACCTATTGGCATCTTGCTAGAAGTAGTGTTGAATAGTGTTGTTAATAGGGCTTGTTTACTTGTTGGTTAAAATCCAAATCGGGTCAGCTGAGACTCAAAGATGCAATGAGTAATCTTCTAATTCAAGTAGGCAAATGGAGTGATGTCACCTCACTTTATTCTTTAAATGGCATTCTGTCTAGTTTCACTTTCACAGTGAAACACACACCCATAGTATATTGGGTGAACTTTGGAAGAGCAGAGAGATGCCTCTCCGTAAGTGAGCAGTGCCAGACAAACCGTGGTTTGGTCCATGCACATACTTGAGCAAAGATATGCTTAGGATTTTATGTGTTTAAAACATGAGGAACAGGGTGAATAAATTGTGGTGTGATGCCAGGCCATACAGTCAGAGTCTGCAGAGAGAAAGCTAATCCTTCTGAAGAAGTGGGGTCATCTTCTGAAGAAGTTTCAACCTGTACGATTGTATTTATAGGAGAAGTTCCACATTGTATACATCCCAACATGGTTTGCTATTACACAAGAACAATTCATGTGTTTTTGAAGCCTGGGATGTTTGTATAATTTTGTTAATTTGGGGAGAACATTTCCAGGTTTGGCCAAAATTTTAAAAAATGGAGACCTAGCCTGAGGACCAGAAGAGCAAGTGTTGTGGTGTGATTTGGGGTGGAACCATTTGTCTAAATGTGAAAATGTGTACGAGTCCCAAATCTACAGACAGTATTTAACTTGATGTGAAGGAATACCTGAGATCTTGAATATTGTGGGAATATTAATGGGAATTATGAGGCAGAAACAAGCACACCATCACTCACAAGGGATTCTTGCCATTCCTGTATCTCTGAAGGTACAGGCGGTTTCCCCACTACCAGCTCTAGTCCCTGACTGATGCCAGCTTTTCCCATGGTGGTTTTGTGTTTCACACCAAGAGTACTGTGTACTGGAAACTTCTTTGCTGGCAACCTAGCTACAGATTGCTTTCAGAAAGATAGCTTACCCCACCTTCTGCAGTGGAAAGCGCTTTCCCTATTACCGTGAGTCTGGAGGGAAGGGGATTGCCATCATACCACTATATCATGCATAGTCCATGATGCCATTCCTTATGGAGAAGTCTACTATTTTACAGGCTTGAATTTTGTTTGCCTAATCAAACTTATCTTCAAAACTGATTCAATGAAATGTTACAATGTTGAAGTTTTAATATAAAATGATGTTCCAATCTGGGAAAAAAAACCTCATTCTGTAGTGATAGGTTGAAACTATACCTGAATATGAAGTAATAAAAGAATTTGCATGATCTACCTTGAAAACAGACCTGAAATAACTGAGCTTGCTAGGTTGTAGTACAGGAAATGCCAGTACCAAGCTTTGTGACTTTAATGCACATGTGAAAGACTACTCTGTGATAGTCTGCAACTTTACAGGAATAAACCCTGTATTTATGAAAACCAACGCTGAGCAAGGTGTGTGGCAGCAGGATTTCAGAAATATTGAGGATGAAGCACTCTTCCTATCATAAAGCAGTCGCTGATTAGTTTTCTAGATTCACCTGAATCATTCAGTATTCCTCCTGGTTTTTTGAGCACGATGATGTAGCTGAGTTACACTGTTTCCAGAAGACCTCACTTCTGCTTTGTGCTCAGACAGATTAGAGAGTGAATTTTGTCATTTGCATTTACGAAGCGAGATGATGTACGATGACAATGTCACTTATGAGGTTAAACAGAGAAAGGTGCAAGTCAGCTTTATGTATGCTTATTGTATGCCAACATGTCTGTTTAACAAAAGGTGGTCCTGTCTTGTCTGGGCTTCACTGGCATGTCAGTGCTCAATGCCATGAACAATAAACCTGCTGCTCAGATGCAAAGCATGATGTAGACATCACCATTGAATCTGCTGTAACCAAAAGAAGGTCCCATAGCCATCCACTTCCAGGTCTGGAAACACCTGCTTGTATGTTCTGCATCCTGTCCTAACTTTAGTCAGAGCCTGAAAGCAAAAGACAATTGCTGAGAAGGGCATAAAAATGTAACTGCTGTCCAATAGTCACTCTTGGTTGTGGACGTGCTGGGTATGGGAGGTGCCATGCCACTGTCCTTCATGAAGGAACTTTGAACTGGGAATACAGGTGTAATTTCATGTCTTATATTGATAAAGAAGGCAGCTTCCAACTCCCTAAATTCAATGAGGGTCATCATCTTTGTCTTTTCCAGGATGGAACAGATATGTCTACCTTCCTTTCCTCGTATGTCTCATGATCTCTGTTCGTCTTCCTTCTCATTTTTCTTGAAATTTTCCCTAACACATTACCCCTACTCCTCCTCTTTGACTTGTTAAATATTCTGTCCTTCCATTGTCCAGCTCTATGTCTTCTCAGCCCCAGCCTAGATTTGGCATTTTTACTTGTTGTCCTTGCAGAATATAAATAATAAAGTGTTGTCAATAGAAGATGAGCATGGGACTTCTGGTTTTGTATGCGGAAGCTTTTGTTCATGTTTCCACCTGCTAGATATCACTTAGACATATCAAAATGCATCAGATAATTTCCTACTATTACATTTCCTTGTCAACAAATGCTATAATCCCTGCAGGAAAGTTATGTCATGATGAATGGGAGGGAAGAGTCCTCTGTAATCTCCATGGGAGGACAGACACTGTGCCATTCCTTAGCTTCTCTTTCACTTCTCAGAAGCATGGCCTCCGTGGCAGTGTTCAATTCTTATTCTGTGTTCCCTTTTTATGTGGCAATAGTTATATGTCACCACTGTGAGGTCTCATGAGAAGGTTGCAGAAGTAGTTTAGGAATACCAGGTTCTTAGGCAATCCACAAAGCCTAACATGAGGTTACTTTTTCCAGGCTGCAAGCCTGAGTCAGGTGCTTGATGGAGGGTAACCAAATAGCATCTGCCAACTTAGAGAGCACTTTTGAAAAACAAAGGTGTTGTTAGAGTAAGCCCAGAGTTATTTGCACAGAACTGGACTGCAGTTCCTCCTCTTGGCAGCAATCCTTTGTGCTGTGAAGAGCCTACATGAGGCCTAATGAAAGAGCAAGGTAAATAAAATGTTCTTTTCTCATCTACCTGGTAAAAGAAATGATTAAAATCACAAGTACATCTTTCCAGAAGGACCCTCAAATCTGAAGATGAGATCTGAATTTTGGTGGTGATTCCTCAGTGGCAATATGTGAGCGATTAGCTCAGGATCAAGACTCTCCACTTGAGGAAAAGACAAATCCCTTGTGAAGAGGAAGATGGAGACCCCCCCTCTTAAACAGGTTCAGCTGGGAATAGAATATGTGCTCCCAGGACTGCAGGCTAGAAAGGAGAGTGCTGCCTGTAGGCATAGCCAAAGTGGACCAAAAAGAGCTCCAGAAACAGATGAGAGTAGACACAGCGCCTCTCCCCTTCTGCTGTGTCTCCTGTTTTCTCCTACTTCCTACTCCACTCACCCTTCTGGAAGAGCAACCCAAGTGCTGCCAGTGTTTGGTCAGAGAAAAGAGGCAGACATTTAAAAATTGATAAACCTTCTTCATGTTTACAAAATTTAGAAGTAATACTAATGACCTGTTGCTGCAGATTAATTGGAGAAAGAATGAGATCGCAACATCTCTCTTTTCTGCTAGCAAAATGTCTGTATTGACAAGCAGAGACCAAGAATGTCATTCTGTGGATCAAAAGTGATGTGGTGGCAAGGACAGTGGTGTCACAGTGACAGTGGACCCATTTCTGTGCCTACCTGACAAACAACTGCCTTGTACTCATGGTAGTCTGGGGAACGCAGAAAGACAAGTCTTGCTCAACATAGTACCTTCTCCAACATCTCATCAGGTACACTCTGTTGCAGCAAGAGCTGAAAATAAGGTCATGCATGGTGACTCAGAACTCATGTTCAAGATAAGAAAAAATTAGAGGAGGGGGAGAAGATTGGGGCTGCTGCATGGGCCTGGTGGAGAAAGTGTTAGACATGAGGGCTGATGCCTGAAGTGGTCACCTAAAAAAACAGAGACTAGACAGGAGTAAGGGAATAAAGGTCAATATTTATTTGAAGGATCCTCAAAGATACCCCTGGGGAGCCAGAAGCTATTGCCAAGATGGACCCCAAGATGGACGACACGTCATGAGTCCTTCACACTTTTATAGTTTTTGTTCATTTGTATATCAGGTTTAATTCTCCAATTAAAGCTTCAGTTAATGATGTAACTTCCCCAAGCTTGCCCCACCTTAGAGGCTCTTTGGTTTATACTTTTTGGGCTTAGGACAGTCTGAGTGTCCTTGGAAAGCAGGCCTAGGAGGAGAGAAGGAACGTGTTGGATAACAAGTTATTAAATGTCAAGTGAATGGAAATGTCTTCTACACCAGGTCAAGTGAGTGCTAATTAATTCTGCCTGTGACAGCAAAAGGGGTAAGAACTTACAGTTGCTCTTGAAAAGTAGTTTCATGAGGTTGAACAAGATGGCTGTATTGCCTAGACGTTTAGAGCAAGAGGCATGGTTTGCATGATGTGATGGTTACAACACCTTCTGAGGACCATTCAGGCCTTATGTACAATAAACAGGGAAAACTGCCCAAAGTGCCCCTACCTGTGGTGGGGAGTTGGGAATGTTGGAACTCATTGATCTTTAAGTTCCTTTCCAACCCAACCCATTCAATTCTATGATTTGAAAACCATGACTCTGTTACTGAAATGGCAGAACAGAAAAATAATGTAGTCAGAATATTGACTTGAATTCCTATTGTAACAGAAGAAAACTTATCTAAAGGCAAAACTGATGTAAAATGTAGTGTGTGAATGCAGTCTGAGAAAAAATGGGTGGTGAAACACCATGTCTCCCCTAAGGCAAAATGCTGCCAAGGGCATGATTACCTCTAGGCTCACCTTCCTTCTCACAAAAATTTGGAATGTACTGTTTCTTCATTCATCTCTACCTGCTCTCTAACACTGAAGATACGGTGCTCTAATATTCCTCAAAAAAACCCTGCATTATCATAGTAAGCCCTCAGATAACCATCACCTCTCACCACACAATTGGTTCTTGTTTTTCAAAAGAAATGTTCTAAAAGGGAAGGCGGCTGATCCCAATTTGATTTGACTCAATGATCTTAGAGGTTTTTTTCAACCTTTACAATTCTATGAATCTAGGATTTTATTAATCTGTTTGAAAATACTGTTTAGCTACCTGTCTCAATTTGTTTTTGGAGGAGTTTTGAGAACCAGAAAAAATTACATAGGCATTTCAGGTCTACAGAGTAGTAAAAGTCCCAGAAAGGTTCACCAACAGTTCTGAACATGAAGAAGTTGTTCCTCTGGTCAACCTAAACTTGCCTCCTAAACTGCTCCTTGAGAAGTGGACAAGGTGAAGAATTGGTTAAGGATCTCCACTCTCCACAAGATTTAAGCAATAACTGAATGATGTTAATAATTCATAGCAGATAACAGGTGCTGTATTAAAATTGCTTTACTTTCCTCCATTTCACCAGCTCCTCTTGTCAGGAACAATTCAGGCTGTTTTCAGAAAAGGGTTCTGTTAATGGCATGTTTGCACAAATGTCGAGAAAGAGCACATTTTTTAAACATTGCCTCCATGATAAGTATAATACACTGCTCTATCAAACCAATGGAAATATTTTTCCCATATTTCAAAGGGCCCTGGGAGTTTAGAGTATCACTTGGCCAACATCAACTTTTATTATTTGATCTGACTCTTAAAACATTGGCAGTTGCAATTAGTCAATATATGTATCCAGAAAGACAAGCGTCAATAATGTCAGCCAAAAGAGATATGTGAGTAGCTTCTGTATATAGATGACATTTGTTACTACTGTGGAGACTGAGATGAATAGCTGTGTGTGACCAGGCTCTTCGTGCCTGTGTAAGAGCACCTTAATGACAGTTTGGCCATCTACACTGGTAGACATTTTTAAAAGTTTCAGGAAGCCACAGTCAGTGTGCTGCTTAATTCACTGAGCAGACTCAATCTGCAATAAACTCTTGCTGTAGGAAGGACAAAAGAAAGCAGGAAACAACTCAGAGGTGTCAGGAAACAGCAGCTGGGCCAACACTACTCAGGTCAACTGGTAATAGAAAGTGGGAAAAGTGAGACCCAAGAGCAACAAGAATGGATTAAAAGAATTGTACAAAGCTCACCTACTCAATTAAACCCTCTATTTTGAAATTATTTAGCATCTCAAATCAAATATGTAATGTAGAGGCTGCAGTATTTAAGGAATAATTAATTTTAGTTGGGAAACTAATGATAATGTGGGCCCATTACAACATGGAGGGGAGACCCTGGTAAAGAGGATTCTGAGTAGCAGTTACTGACACCTTCTATGCATCAATCGTCACTGGCAAGACCAGCCCTCAGGCATCTCTGATCCAGGAAACCAGAGTAAAGGAATACTGGATGGAAGACTTTCCCTTGGTCAAGAAAGATTGGTTTAGAGAACATCTAGGCAAACTTTATATCCACAAGTCCATGGGGCCTGATGCAATGCATCCACGAGTGCTGAGAGACCTGGCAGACAATAGCCAGGCCATTCACAATCATCTTTGAAGAGTCACAGAATTCAGGAGAGGTGCTTGAGGACTGGAAGAAAGAAAATGTAATCCCAGTCTTCCAAAAAGGGCAAGGAGAATGACCCAGGGAACTACTGACCCATCAGCCTCACCTCAATGCCTGGAAAGGTGATGGAGCACCTCATTCTAGAGGCCATCTCTATCCATACGGATGACAAGAAGTTGATCAGGAGTTGTCAGCATTGATTCACTAAAGGCAAATCCTGCTTGACCAATCTGATTGCCTTCTGTGATGTGGCAGCAGCCTGGATGGATGAAGGGAGAGCAGTGGATATTGTCTACACCAACTCTAGCAAGGCTTTCAATTCTGTCTGTCACAACACCCTCATAGGCAAACTCAGAAAGTGTGGCCTGTATGAGTGTACAGTGAGGTGGACTGAGAACTGGCTGAACAGCACATCTCAGAGGGTTGTAATCAGTGACACAGCGTCTGGTTGGAAGCCTGTCACTGGTGGTGTCCCCCAAGTGTCGATAGTGGGCCCAGTATTGTTTAATTTATCCATCAATTACGTGGATGAAGGGGAGATGCCTCCTCAGCAAGTTCTCTGAAGACACAAACCTGGGACGGCCAATATTCCAGGGTGCTGTGCAGCCCTTCAGCAGGACCTCAACAGGTTGGAGAGATGGGCAGCAAAGAACTGTCTGAAACTGAACAAAGACAAATGCAGGGTCCTGCATTTGGAGGAAAACAATCCCATGCTCCCATCCACGCTGGGGGCTGACCTGCTGGAAAGCAGCTCTGAGGAGAAGGACCTGTTGATCCCGGTGGACAACAAGCTGTTCATGAGTCAGCAGTGTGTCCTTGTGGCCAATGGGATCCTGGGATGCATCACGAAGAGCATTCCCAGCAGGTCAAGGGAGGTGAACCTGCCCCTCTACCTCAACTCTGGTGATGCCCCATCTAGAGTGCTGTGTCCAGTTCTGGACTTCTTAGTACGAGAGAGACATGGAGTTCCTGGAGCTGGTCCAACAGAGAGATACAGAAGGGATTAGAACACCTCTCTTATGAGCAAAGGCTGAGAGAATTGGGCCTCTTGGGTCTCAAGAAGAAGTGACTGAGAGTGGACATCATCAATGTCTGTCACTAACTGAAAAGGGGTGCTAAGAGGATGGAGCCAGGCTCTGCTCAGTGGTGCCAAGCAGCAGGACAAGAGGCAATGGGCAGAAACTGATGCACAGGAAGTTCCACAAGAATGTGAGAAAGAACTTCTTTACTGTGCAGGTAACTGTGCATCAAAGCAAGTTGCCCAGAGCGTTTGTGGAGTCTTTCTCATTGGACATATTCAAGCATCACCTGGACACAATCCTGTGCCATGTGCTCTGGGATGTCCCTGCTTGAGCAGGGAGGTTGGACCAAATGATCACTGTGGTCCCTTCCAACCTTACCCATTTGCAGACACTTTTTGAAACTCTATATTCTTCTATTAAATCATTTCATATTACTTGACTGAAATACACTAATATACTATAATAGCAAAAGGTTTAAATCTTAAGACATAACATCTCACTAGTGAGGATGTAAGTATAATCATGATCCGGGTTCAACTCTGGCAGTCTTCTAACCCTGCTCCACTCAGTCACTGTTCCCTTGCCAATTGGACAGGTCGCTCCTGTCTTGCCTGGAATTTTCTTGATCTTCTCTCCTGAGTGACAGCTGCTGGCACCCTGCAAGCATGGGAAATTGCTGGCATATTGTGGGGTCAGACACAGAAGATGATGGAGCAGAGCAGAAAAGCCAGGTGAGACCCTGCTGACTGAAAGTGAAGACCACTCAAAAGAGAAAGAAAAGGGAGGAGGTTTTTCCACCAAGCCTGTAGGTCTAATTTTTTTTAATTAGTTTATGTCCAAATAGTAGCTGACCCACAAGCCATTTTCTGCCTGGACCATATTGATGAACCTGACTACAATGGCAAGGTGTTAAAAGATGCACACATCACTTTTTACACAGTAGTAAGTGAAATCAGGTGCCAACAGTCATAGCCACTTCTCCATGGTTGGAGAGGAGAGGAGAGGAGATGCATCTCAGACTCTGGGGAAGTACAATAAAGTCCAGAGAACTGTATGAGATCTTGACAGATAGGCTGCCCGGACCAGTGGCATTGGCCAAGCAGAAGAAGGTAGGTGTGATAAGAGCAGAAACAAGTATAGTGGCTATCAGAGTACTGCATCCAATAAAGCCATCCAAATGTACAGAAACATTTTGACTAACTTGTTTTTGACAAAGAGAAAACATCTGCTTGTAAACCAGCTAGTTGTTGCTGTTTCAATTGGGAATAAACTTTCCCAACAAAAGCTGTGTGTAAACTAGATGTTCTGGTTTGTTATTCTCAGAAATTTTCCATCATACAACTGCATCATGACCAGGTGAGAAGGCAGGGCTATGGATTTGTACTTACGAAAAAAATAATGGCATAGTTATCTCTTTAGCTATCATTATAGGAAGTCTTTGGTCAGAAGGAAACCAGTAAATCCTGATAAGTCTTCTCCATGAAGTAGATCAGCTGCTATCTGAATTATAGTAGCCCAAACTGATGAATTACACATGGCGCTGACATTAAATCTTGGTGTGTCTACATCTTTTCTGGTTTTTAAATATGTCTACCCTCTGTTGGAGAGTCAACATGTGTTGTCACAGGTCAGTTGCCTAATTTTAACCGCTAGTGGGGCTTGCTTGTTCTGGGCCAGAAATAGGAAGCCGAGTGATGGTCATGTGTCTGACAAGGAGCTGGGCAGTGGGCCAAAACACATTTGAGCTGGATGGAATTTCTTGCCACTGTGAAAATGCAGTGCTAAATCTTCCTCCCCCACTCGCCTCTTTACACACAAGTGGATCCCTCTAGTACAGTGAACTGTCACCCGAAACTAACAAGGAGGATGTGTCTCCCAGCAATCCGAGCTTCGGTCAAAAGTTCACCACTTGCCAGCCCCCTATGCCAACTTGGACCAAGATTTCTGGAATGGTTAGAAAAATATTTTAATGTAATTCACCTTGCTATGCTATTTCATTAATAACCTATAAAAATGCAAAGAGTGTGGCCTTAAAATTCCTTTACATCCTCAGCATATGACTAATAATAATGAAACTTTCTTGCTGTTGGCAGAACCACTCTGTGAATGCTCAGTTTTCCCTGGAGTTTCATGGAGCCTTTAGCAAATGCAGTACATTTACCATGTCCATTTTTTCCAGCATAGTAACTGCTGTTCAGCCAGGCTTGCCTGAGCTGGCTCTTTGTCCACCCCACCACACTGCACTCTCCTTTCTCCCTGCCCTGTGCTATTTTTCTCACAAGAATATTTTTTACAGGCATAATTTGGACGTGCGTGAAATATTCTTTTGCACGTTACATCTTTCTTATTTTCTCTATATTTGTTCTTAGTCCAGCCTCTCACTGTCCTCCAAAATATGTCATCCATGCAAAGCATGGAGTTGTTACCAGCCCGAGACTGTGTGTGCTGAGTGAAAAGGGCTCAGTCCTCAGATTGGGACAGACCGTGTCTGACATGCCATTATATAACATGAAACCAATGTATACAAGACTGTCTTTAAGAGTACATTTTACAGAGATCCCCATTTCTATATCTTGCTTCAAGCATTTCTTTCTAAAATAGCCTTTGGGGAGTCAGTGGATGAGACTCTGCTCACTGTGGGTAAATCCAGGGCTACAGGATTGTTTTTCAAATCGTGTCTGCATCCAGGCATCTAGGACCAGGACTTCATAAAATACTGGATAGTATCTAGCATTAAATTAAATCTAGATTAACTTTTAACTCTTTGCTCCAGATTTTGCCCCAATGGCAGAAGGAGAGCAAAGAGTCAAATGGTTTTTCTTCTCAACACCTCCAAACTAACAATAAAACAGAAATCTTCTCATCATAATTTTTTTAAAACCTGTTGTAAGGCTTGATTATGGCCCATACAGTGTTCTCCCTATCAATCCTTGACAGGTCTGTCTTCACTGCATACCCAAATCTAAGGGGATCATGTTCCACAGTTCCCAGTTGACACATGAGTATTTGGAGATGCCATGCTAGATGACTGGAATAGATCCTTTACCCTACCAAAGCCTCCTTTGGACCTGGGAGGTTTGCAAAAACAGAGTTCTTTGGATCTGGTGTTTTTCCCAACACAAGATGCAGTAGAGATCAAATAAAGAGAGCTATCAAAAACCATGAGGTGTTGTAATCCAAGCATATTCTCCCCAACAAGCTTAGCCAGAGGAACAGTTCCCTGAGGGCTGTCCCACACAACTGCCCAGCCACTCTATTTTGCATCAAGCGATCTGTTCATACCGCACTCCACCAGAAGCAAACAGGCAGGTTCAGAAAAGTGTAGAAAGGAGAAGTGGCTAAACACTATTTTTATGGCCAGAAACCTTCCACTGCATTAATTCTAAATTATTGCTTTCCCAATGAATCCTATTTCTTTCCTAACCCAGCCCTGTGCCTGTCTCAGTTAACAGCTCATCTTTAGATTAAGGTTGTGCCATATGCACTGAGAGTTTATTTGCAAGAATTTCACACACTAACAGATATAATCTTCTAGGTGATGCTGACCAGTGAAAGAGTTTTCCAGAAGTTAAATGAAAATGGAATATTTTTTCCATAATAATTCCATATTTGCTCAATGTTTTCCTATTTGTTCAAAAATTTGGCCCAGAAGAATCTGGAGCATTCCAAACTGCTCTAGAGGTAAGCAAAAACTAAGGAAAAAGAAACAAAAATTTATCAAGACAGATTAACAAAATTTTAAAATCTGGAATACTCATGGACAGATGTAAATATTCCCAGTCCCAGTTGCCTTGGATTTTGTAACAACAAAAAGTAGATTTTGGGAGTGAATTTTCATGTCATGGACATCTGATTTGGTTTGTACGAAACAAACAGTGACTAGTTTTCCTCCAAAGTATGTGCCATCATAACACTTCCCAAGACATTGCCACATGAACATGAGAAGTGCTTTGGGATTTTTCCACATAGGTTTTGGCCAATGTCTTCAGTTGTCCAGTTGTAAGTGGTGCAGAAGCAGCTGCAGTCTATGGAGACTGGAAGAGTTCCCTTGGAGGGGCTTTCTGGGAGCAATTACTTCCCATGACCTCTAGGACAGAAAGAAAGGCCTGCTTCTGGCTTTTTGTGGTTTCAGAGAGGCATCAACTCCTGGCCTGGCCACACTCTTCATGTCAAGGCAGTTCTTCAACTGAATGTTACGTTTTACAGTTTTTCAAGAAAAGCATCCCTTTCCCAGTTTTTTAGTGAATAATTTCTTGGTTTCTGAAAAACTTCATCTTCAGGCTTTCATTATGGTTGTCAGAGAAGGAAAAAGAATATTTGTGTGTCTATCTATCTATCTATCTATCTATCTGGTTTATATACACATGTGTGTGCAGGTATATATGCATACTTGAACATGTGTGCACTTTTTAACCACTTTTACTGCCTCCTTCACAATGAACTGTCCATTTGTGACAGCATGTCAGAATATGTTTATCTGGCCTGACATCCCATGGGACTGATACACCAGTGGTGTGCCATTCGTAGCAGTCACAAGCCCCATTTACCCAGAAAGGCCAAATGTACATGTATTGTATGCAATGTGATCAGTAAAAGTACTCAATACATGTAAATGAATCAGTGAAACAGTCCTTTAAAACAGCTGTGTAGATAGCAAGTGTTTCTTCAGGCTCATTCTTACTGCTCTTGATGTTGCCCCACGGTGTAAACCCTCAATCAGCATGTTTCCAGAAACTTCTGTTCCTCTGAAAACCAAACCTATTCCTGCACTCATTTTCCTCTCCTTTCCGCGCTGTAGCAAACCATTTCCTTGTTTCCAGCACTTTTGCTCACTGGGGGTCAGGGAGTCTGTGAAGCTGGAAACCTCAGTGCACATGGGAGCAGGCTGTTAGAAGCATTTTTCACACATCAACAAGACCTGCCCTGTGTAGTTTTACATAGCATGGTGTGAAAAAAGGTTGTAACAGCCAGCTGGCCATCCACACCAGGAATGCTGCTTATGCAGGGCTGAGATGAGGGTACAGCTTCCTAGGAAAATGTCGAAATCCAAACTGGGCCTGCAGAAGTGGACACCTGCTGAAGGCACACACACAGCAAAGTCTCTCACTACAGAAACTGAAGGAACCACACTGGGATCTCCAGCTGGTTCCAGCAAAAAAGGGTGGAGAAGGGAGAGAAGGGAGGCATAAGCTGAAAGTTCCTCCCTGTGACAGAACGATCATCACTAGAATGCAACAGCATCAGGGAAAACCCTATCAAAACTATCATCTACAACAAAACAGTGATCAGTTGTAGTGCTTATAGTAATTAACATGTGATAGGGATTTTTAAAGGTGTTCCAAAAGTTCCTAATACAGGTGGATTCCCAGTCCTTGAAAATGAATTTATTAAAAGTGAGAGAAAAGTATTAGCTCAGTAAGACTGTGGGAAATTAATGTTTTAGGTTTTGACCAAGTGTTTCTACAAAAGACAACAGCAACCTGGAAACATTATGAGTCCCTCAAGGAGACAGGAGGAGAATTTTGTCCATGAAAATGCTGCATATTACCTTTCAGGCTACTCAACCCCCCTAAAAAATGACAAAGTGCTCTTTCCAGTCCTTGGTTTAGAAGTTCCCCCATCATATCTCTTCGATCTGAAGGTTTGGCTTATAGATATTAGTTGCTCAGCCTTCTCTTTCCATGATATCCCTCTCAAATTGTCTTTGCTTAGGTATTTGATAATTATTAGAAATTTGTATAATATGCTAGTAGGTAGGTAGGTAGGTAGGTAGGTAGGTAGGTAGGTAGGTAGGTAGATATTAAATGAATAAATAGTCTTGGGAGGAATAGTCTACCAGCCACATAAACTACAACTTCCAAAACATTTGGAACTCTTCAGTGTGAAAGACATTGTGTGTATTTTGGGCATATTTTCACAGATACTTTAAATGTTTTTTAATCTTTCTTAAAAGCAAAAGTATTGACTCTGTGTTGATAAAGAAACTTGTAACAAATTTGCATTTTAGGACAAGTGATGAGTACAGAAGAACATATTTGAAGAAACAGATGTTTTGGCATAGAGATAATTACCTTTTTACTAAGTCACTGAGGATGGTAATTTTTTCTGCTTAGTGTTTCATGTATGTGTGGAATCACTACATTAGCATGTGCTCTCTGCGATTCAAAAGAAAACAGTTCTGGCTAAAGCACGTGTAACTACTTGGATAAAAACATGCAGAGTCAGGATGCCCCGAATACTCTTTGGAAAATTCATTTTACCCTTGTGCCAGCTTTCTCTCATCTATGCAAAAGCTGTGAGGCAGCATTACTGATTTAAGAGATTAACACATACAATTCATGGAGTAGGAGTCATCTTGCTTTTCTCACGTAAGAGAAGCATTCAGTAGGGTGCCACAAGGCAGTTGCTTTTAGGACCCTGGTGGAAGGATCCCTGAGCAGGGCAAACTGGACAACACTTGAATGATGGGCCCTGTTTCTATAGGGCAACTGACTTTTGACACTGTGCCAGGACAATGCACAAAAGTAACATGAGAGAGAACTGGCAACCAACCTCTGAAGCTCCAGCAAAGAGCAGGGCACACCCCCCAGCCTGTCTGCAAACAGAAAAGAAGCAGTGTAGCCATAATTCTACACATGCAGAATGCAGGGCAAGAGAGAATGTAGGAGCAAATAGGTTATATGACAACCTTTGTGAAATTGGCTTCAAACAGTGCAACTGCTTGCAGGTCATTGGAACATTGCAGCTGGTGTGTTTTGCTGAATAGTAAAAGTTGTCCTCTCCCATGAGAACACACTCACCTGAGAAAGAGCACAGCACTCAATGACCAGTGTGTGGTTTCCCCTGGAGCATGGCAGCAAGCTGTGCCCACCTGGGAAGAGGCAGGAGTGGGGTGTCCCGTGGGGCAGGAATGCGAGCACTGTGGGGTTTGCTCGGAGTTGGAAGGCGAGAGACTGAAATGGGGTTTGGCTCGTGCCGGCGGCAGCGACACGCTGCAAGACAGCCTTCTGTCCTCGGGCGTGCAGGGGGCTGGGACAGAGCACACAGCGTGTGGCAAAGACAGCTCCAAGGCCTTCCTGAGTATCCTGCGCTTTCTCTGCAGCATGGAGCTGATGGCAGGCTGTCCCCAACAGCTTTTCCTTGAGTGTCTCTGATTTCCCTGGAAATCACCCTCAGCCCCAGCTTTTTTAGCTGCCTGGCAAGCAACTACCTGCCTGCCCCAGGAAAGTGCACGGGGGCTCTCGAAGGCAGCAGCATCCCTGCACAGCAAAATCAGTAAAGCCAGGTCTCAGCCTGTTCCCAGGCTGGAAGTAAAGGAGCAAATCAGGACAAGAGACACACAGACTGGTAAAATTGTCCCTGAGATCAGCAACATACAGTGTAACAAAAATTGATGCCTTAATGTTGGGCAAGCCAGTTTATTTAATGCAGCAGTTGTATTATTTCAATAGAGAGGGACACAGAAATAGCTTTGAGCTGCCTTCCTGTCACACTCAGCATTTGGCCAGCTCTTCAGCTTTCACACTCTCCTTTACAATCAACCATGCCCCCATCTGACCAGAGAACTTCCTGTATCAATTTCTGAAAAATGTCATTCAAAAATTATGCCAAATTCTGAGCCTAAATTAAATCATGTCTATTCATTTCTTATGATGCAGCAACTCCAAATATGTGCCAACCTATGTGCTTGGCTCTTACCAGCTATGTACAGAACCTCAACAAAAGTTGACAGGTAATTTTTAAAATTTTCCTGAACTGGGTTATCTTTCTGAAATGAAAATTGTGTTCCGTTACCTTGGTATAAAAACTGGACCTGCATTTCAAAAACTTGATTTGTTAGAACAGCATCTCCATCGATTTAACTTGTCAGTAGACATGTTCTTTAATGCATACAAGCCTTCTGCAGCAGAGGTATGAGAATGGCTTACTTTCTCTAAGAGCCTGACAGGAGGTTCTTACCTCCCGTGCCAGCTCACTGACTGATTCACATGTGTGTGTAAAACTCTCTGCAGTTCAGGGAAGCTCCCACCTCAGCATGAGAAGAGATTCTTCTTTAAAAAGTACAACCATCCTGCATGAAGATCTCAGCACATGAGCCCTGAGATGAATGTTATTATCTGCCTTTTAGGGTGTGCTTGTTGCATAGGATTTCAATTCATTCATCTTTATTTTAATAATTTTGTGTACAAGCAAGGGCATGGGCACAATCTACACGTACTCAATAGAGTCTAGAGCATTGTTATTTACTACAAATAAATCATCTGCATACTAATTTCTTATCTTTTCATATTAAAAGAGGTAAATCTACACAGATACCAATATGAATCTAACTCAGAATTCCCATCTGGGCTAAAATATGACTATATATACATTGTTTTTCAGTGGCCTGAAATATATAGATATTTTGAAAATCAAATGACATTTTCTTTTGTCTCCTTCTCCCTCACACAGTACATACCTGTAGTGTCAGTACATTCCTTCATTCTTTTCGAATTGTCTTCCTCTCTCCTTCTTCTTTATTTTTACAACCTCATTTCTGAAGATGGAGCTGGATTTTGCAGCGGTGAGGACTAAGTTCTCTATTAAATATAACTACTAAAAAAAAAGCAAATGTAGGCTTTGTTCAGTCTCATAAAGGCAGGATATTTTCCAGGCCCCCAAGTCACCCCTATTTACACTTAACTCAGGAGCTACATTATTTGGGGCAATTCCAGGCAATGAAAACACAATTCCCTGTAGCATGGCTCCACCTCCAGTATTTTGCTATGAATTTTCTTTTTACTTTATTTTGCAGTTTTGTCATTTAAAATATACTCTGTTACTATTTTCTAGTGGCATTGTCTCAAAACTTAGCCAAATACACATTGAATAAACAAAAGTGATGCAGTGAGCCCCTCTGGTGTGATATAATATTGCCCACTCTGAGCAATTAAAGTTGATGGAGACTTAATCATGGAAGCAAATGAGAGCCTTTCTTTTCCTCATCCCAGCTTCACACTATTGGCAGTGTACTAAAGTCTGTAGAGACATTAAAAACCACATACTTTACCTGTTTGTGCTCTACTTAAAACCTGATTTTCTTGTTGTTTCCTTGCATCGAGCCACTTTCTCAAGCTGCAGTCTTCCTCTGCCACCTACCTCCCTCTGCCTGAAATATTATCTAAAAGAGTGGAAAGAAAGATGCTTCCAAAATGAAAGAATTTACAGGAATTAAACTCTTTGTATAAAACCACTTTCTTTTTCAAAACAAAACGTGCTAAGGTATGACTGTGGAATCAAAATCACTGATACAGGACATTGCAGAAGAATTATGTCTGGAGTTTAGTGCCTGTATTAATAGGGCTGGTGCTTGAGAAACTTCAGAAGAGTGACACAGCCTTTTTCTATTTTCACATGACAGCAATTAAAAAATAAAAGGAAAATAAAACTTTAAAACCCCCTATTTTGTGCATGGAGGTGATTGTTAGGGAAAATTTTCACTAAAATTATATTTCTTCCCTGCACACAGAAAAAAATATATATTGTAGATATTATATACAAATACAAAAAAAATGTGTATCTTGGTGAGTGAATCTCAGAACAAGCCAGATTCACCTTTCTGATGGCTCACTGCTGAGAAGGGGAAAGAGGTGCACAGTGATTCAGCTCAGATCTGAATGTGCCAAAATACCTGCATCAGAAAAGCCGATGCCTACACCTCTGAGGGCAAATCCGACTCTGTTCTGGTGCCGACTTGGGAAAAACCTTCCATGAGCATTCTTATTTCAAAATCAAGCCCTAAACTCAATGCATTCAGCGTGTTCTCACACGTGTGAATGTATTCCCTGGTGACAGCTCCGGGTTCCCCTTGCAGCCCTGCACAATGATCTCTTCATCTGCCGCCATCAGTAGAGGAGAGACAGGTGATGCCTGTGGCCCGTCAGGGCTGGGCAGGACGGGTGAGTGACACGCGCCAGATGCTGCACCCGGAGCTGGGCTGCAGCTCCCCTGGAAATACATCATGGGGTAAAAATCACCGCGAACGCTCCAGCTGCTGCGGAGCATGTCACTGGAGCAGACGTGCTGTCACATGGACAAATGCACACCAAATAGTGTCCGTGCAGTGTGGTCAATTAGCAGCTAACAGTTAATTCTTTGGGATGTAGCGGGGAGAAAGGAAAAGTGGGGAAAAAATCACGCCTTCAAAGGAAGATCAAAATTAACTGTACAAGTTCTCTGAGGTTTAAAAACAAAATAAAACCAGGTTCTTCAAGACAGTGAAGGAGACAATGAAGGCAGTGACATGTGTCTCCTGACTTTTACTTCGTGTTTTACTATGTTTATAACCCTGATTTTTATGTTTAATCTCAGTTAATTCAGTGCCCACAAAAATTACCAAGCCAGAAGCTCTTGAGCATAAAGTCTTCTGTATTAATACAGACCCAGAGGATGGACCTCAAATACATCCCTGAGAACACCATGGTAACAGTTGCCAAGCCCTAAAAAAAACAAAAAGCTTTTAGGGATATGGAGCACAAAGACTGGCAAGATAAGAAAGAGGAACATCATTATCTGTCTTAATTCATTTCAGCCAAATTTGACCCGTGTAAACCCACAAGCAGTACATTCAACAAGAAGGTGAGGATGTGCTGAGTCCTATAGGCAGATTGAGGCATTAGAGATTTATAGAGTGAAGAGGAGAGCAGGAATAGGAAGACTAGTGAAGCTGAATTTATCATCTCATAGAGGAGGCACTGCACAATATAAGAGATACACATAGCAAATAGACAAGAATTGAAAGAAATGAGTGAACACACAATCTTTAGTATTTAGAAATATGACTACTGCCACATAGGAGCATAGTAAATTAACACTGTATAGGAATATTCATATTAGTTAGTTTGTGGACTGTGCAAGATGACCATCAGCAACTTAAAAGTTGGTTTAAAATCACACCAACAAATTTAGCAGGTAGCACAATAACAAGAAGACTGGCGAGTGAAGTGGGAATTAGGACATTTGGCAATACCTGAGTCCATTGCTGAGTCTCTTGGCATTCTCAAGAACAAACAGCACATGACTGGAGCTGTTTCAAGAGTTGCACATCTATGGCCAAGGAAGCCAAGTGATGGAAAAGGTCTTAGAAGGGATGATTGCACAAGGGTCATGAGCAGGTGCCATAGGCTCACATGGGATCATCACAGTTTCCAGCCTAGTTCTTGCAATATCAGAAATGTAAGAGTTTAGAAGAGGTTCCAGAAACTTCCCAGTACCATCAGCTCCTCACCACCATGTTTTTTATATACTTGTAGTATCAAAACTAAAAATACTGTTGTCATCACAGTGGAGAGCACATCAGTATGACATCTTTAAAATTGTGTTATGGCAAAAAAACCCAACAGCCATAAGCATCAGTTGCCAAGAAGGTATTTTACTTTGTGTATACTTTCAGCAAGAGAAATGTTAGAATAATAACAAATTCTTGCCTCAATATTTTTAAAACAATGTTGAAAATGCTGCACAGATTGAAAATAAAAAAAGTACAAAAACTATTAGAGGAATTGCAGTAGAAGTTCTTTTTCCTGCCCATCTATTTGACAGGGAAAAAAATATTTTATGGAATAAAGAGAAAATATTCATAAGAGAATATATTACATGCAAAAGGACTGTTTAGATAAGAGAAGTAAGGCATTATATGAACCCACATCTGGAAGCTGAAGCCAACCCAACCCAAGCTGGAAGTGAGAAATGCTCAAGGCTGCTAAGCAGAGTGGCAAATGGCTGCAGTGAGGACTGGGTTCTCCACCCACCTCATGGTATCTTCTATTTGGAAGTTGCCTTTCTGGAAACTGTGAAAATTTACCTGAGCTTCTAAAGAAGCTCTATTATGAACAGCAAGAATTATATATGTGGTACGATTGAAAAACCAGAAAGGTCCCTTCTGGATGATAAATACTTAGTCCTCTAATTGAATGTGATACTCAGGGATCAAACCTTCACACACTGGGGGCTGGCAGGCTGGCACTGGATGTAGGATTTCCAGGGAAGGTGAGCAACAAATGTGATGAGTGCTACCACGTTTTTGTCCCACTCTTTCTGAATGTTGTTTTCTTTGATGATCTCTTTGCTTGCCTGGTAAGCCGTTCACAGTAGTACCCATTTCTTGTCTTGTGAAAGGCTCCAAATTAGTTAGAAGATAACACTGACTTGCTTTCGAGAAATGTTTTCTGAGGCAAGTCATAACTTTCTGCATCTTGCTGTTTATCAGAACCCATCATTCTTTATTCCTAACAAGATTTTCTTTTTGTATTACTGCTGTGAAATACTTACAGTGTATGCCTTAGGAGTAGGCCCACACTGTAGTGGTACACAGCCAGTTCTTAACCCATGTCCTTCCCAAAATTGTGTTTTCCTTTCCTGTTGTTGTAATTTTCAGTCTGAAGTAATTCCACTGCTTCTTTCCAAGTCTTTGTAGTTCCTTATGTTACTCAAACCAACTAATATTCTTAGTTAAGACCAAGGAAAACTATTTTTATGTAATTGTAAATACACAGTGAGAGCATTAGTGAATATAGTTTCTGACCATTGGTTTCCAGGATGATTTCCTATACCAGCACTAATTTCACAGATGTGCCAAAGAGGCAAAATAATGCCAGCATTTTTGCATGAATGTTTGTATTGCTTTGCATTAAGACACTGAATTTACTTGTGTCTTTCACTGCACAGTTTTACAGCTGAATAGCCCTAAAAAAAACAGACTGAATTCATACCAAGCCACATCAGACCTGATTCCCCTTACATATACTTGAGTGTGAGGTAAAACCCCAAAATTCAGCCCTCGAGGAGAGATTCTCCAGGGTACACAAGCCAGACCATCTGCCCCATTGCAGCACCCAGTCATACATGCTGCTGCTACACTTTGGGTTTTCCTACACAAGAAATGAATGCTCAGCCTTGGCAAGTGTCAGGTCCCACCTTTGCTATGGCAGAGTCCTGGTGAAGGGCTGGTCCAAAGGGAAGGAAGGCAGGCTGTGTCTTTGGAGCAGGTGTTCATTGGACTTACCCCCTGAGAAATGGGTTTTTTTGGTACCTTGCCCAGCATACTAACACCTTTGAGACAGGCACAGATCTGTGTGTGCTGAGAAAGTTCCCTACCCCTCATAAGCAGGGACACAGAGGAGAAGTGGGATCCTGTTGTGCCCAGTAAGATCCCTCAGTCTCTCACTGTGAGGAGCGAAGGGCTGGCTGTTCTTTAGCTGACTGCTTTAATTTAGACACCAGACACTGAGTGAGTCCTTCCCCCTACTGTGACTATTTTCTTACTGTTCAGGAGAAATAAAATTATAGAGTATAAGAAACATTTCTTATTTTAAAGCCTAATACCCAGAGGCCATCCCCTCATTTTCTCGACCACTGACACAAAATTGGCTCTGATGGGGGAAGGAGCAATGCTGAGGCAGAACCCATAGTGTTTCAGCCTGCATTGCAGTACAAAAAATGAATTTCCCAAACTAGAATAGGGTGAAAAAATTTTGCTTAAATATGAATTTTAAACCTTGCACCTGGTGCAGGAAACATTGAAACATGCTCATCAGGCTCTGAAATACGATTTTATGAATGACAGACATTCAAAACAATTTGTAGCTCTTGGAATATAAAAATTGTATTTTGGAGAAAACAAAATAGAGTTGATGCTTAGTTTTGAATATGAGGTTTTTTCTGCTAAAATTTGTTTAAATATTTCCAGGTCTTCAAAATTCAAAATGTTCATTCTTTTCATATTTTTCCCAATACTACTGTAACCAATCAGCACTTGAAAACTGAGTAATATTCTTTCTCTCATATTTTCTATATTTTTTCTGCTTTATTACAGGTGCTTAAAACAAAACAAAATGGGTCACTTCTCACAGTAGTTGTGACCCATACTATGAAGCTGAACATTTCGGAGATGATACTGAAATGAGAACTTGCATCTCTGTGAAAACACAATCTGCCTCCTATGCACCTCCTCTAAAATGAGCAGTGAAGATACATTCGCCTATTTACATCTTTGCGTGTCATACTCAGCAGAAAGCCAGGGAGTAAATCCAGTTTACCTTCACGATAATTTGTTGTTTTGACGTGACTTTGCCCTCGGCGTAGTTTTAGTTTCTGTTAAGTGCAAAAGCATCGCCGTTCCCGGGATTTGTAATGATTCAAAAGTTTCTGGGGAGATTCCTCCTCGGGAGCAACTGGTTTTTCCTCCTTCGGTTTATCAGACCTCTCAACTTCTGTGGCTTTGGTGGTGGCACTTTCCGGCGGACGCCGGACTTGGTAGGATTTGGAGGGGGTCACCCAGATCCCTGCCTTTCCCGGAGCTTCACTTCGCCCCGGCCAGGAGCGGGGACCGACGGGTTGGGGGGCGGTCGGGGCATCCTCCCCGGGGACAGCGGGGCAGCACAGGAGACACGTGGAACGTAATGAAATAAATGAAATAAAATAAAAAGCAGCGGGAGATGGGCTCACTCGCTGGGTAAGCCCCTATCTCCCTCCGACCCCCTGTTCCCCCCGCACCCCGCATCAGCCTGCCGGTCCCTGCGTGGCCGGAGCTCCCTCCGCGCCTCCCGCCCCGCTGCTCTCGGGCAGTCCCGGCTGCGGAAGGGGGGTCTCCGGGCTCCCTCCGCCTCTGCCACCCTCCGGGCCCAGGGCTGAAATTCCTCCGGCGGCCGGAGAGCCCCTCCAGTCCCGACGTATTTGCGGGAGGGAGCCACGCTATAGGGAGGGCGTAAGGCAGGGAAAGAAGGCAAGGAGAGGGTGTCAGCACAGCCCAGAGCAGCCTCATCCCCCCTCACTCCTCCCACCAGTGCGTGGTGCCTCTTAACCCCCAGGAACCTCCCTCCCGAGAAGCATTAGTCCACTTTGCAGAACAGGAGTTGAGAAAAAAAATACTTCTCGGCCTCGGCCAGCCATGAGCTGTTTGGATGTTATGTACCAAGTCTACGGTCCTACCCAGCCCTACTTCGCAGCAGCCTACAGCCCCTACCACCAGGTACGTGTAGGGGACAGCGGCGAAGGGGCAGAAGGTGGGAGGGGTATCATCCGGAGGATGGCCGTCTGGGGCCTCANGGGGGAGATCTGGGAGCCTACGATGGTGAGCGGAGCACAGCCGCATCCCACCTTGGCGCGGGGCTCGGCAGGGTACGTACCTCGGCGGCGAACGACCGGCTACGGGATGCCTTGGGAGAGAGGGTGCGATTTTAACCCTCAGAAGCATTTTTAGGGGGTTTGTTTGCTTGTTTAAAAATGTTTGCTTGTTTGTTTTCTTTACCGGGACGGGCTCCCTCTGAGCGCGACGGGTCGGGGTAGCGATGTCCACCGTGTGTGGGGATCGTCGGGAGCTGCGAGACCGGGCTTCCCGGGACATCGCTCACCCCTGCTCGCCGGCATCCCGGCCGCTGCCGCGGAAGCCGCTTCGTGCAGAGATTTTACAGCCGCCTCGGAGGGTTGCTCCGGAGTTACTCTCTGGAAGTGGGGGTGGCGAGACAGACGGGAGTTTGCGTGGTCTCCCTGGTTTGGCGATGGCAGAGAAAGCCGCTGCCGAGAAGGGGAGCAAGGGGCTACAGGATGCTCCCCTGTGCCGGGGCGCTCTTGGCGGCGGCAGGACCCCGGCCAGTGCCCCAGCCCCGCCGGCGGCCGGCGGCGGCAGTCCCCTGCGAGACCCGCGGGTGCTTCGTGGACCGGAGCCACATCTCGCCGCCTCACTGCTCGTAGCTCCGTCCGGGCGGTTGCGGGTGTCAACTAATCCCGAGGTTTCATTAAAATGATCCCTGCAGCCGCGGGGATGCTTCGGGCACGCACGGCCCGTGGTGCGCGGGGATCTGCTGGAGCCGGGGCGCGCACCATCCCGCGTGGGTCGGGCTCGGTTCCCCGGGCTGCACCTGTTGTACACCGCTTCTCTTTTACCCCTCTGCGTTCCCAGTTTTTCCCTCGCCCTTACCCCTTCTAGAAATTAATTCCTTCCTCTCCCAGCATAACGAAAAAGGGGATGGATATACGGAACAGCGCCCCGGGCCCGAGGCGGGTGCAGCCCCAGCCGTGCAGTGCCCGGCCAGGGCCAGCGGCGTGGCGGTCCCTCTGCCGCCTCCAGCGCCCGGCAGCGGGGCCCAGTGCCTGTCACAAATAGCAGATGATGTCTTCCCCCACCTTGCCTTCCCTCCCACCACCCTACAGCCCCCGGCACACGGCTTATGACATTATTAAGGGGGATGATCACTACCTCAATGGCCGAACTGGGAGCCAAGCGGAAAGGCAGTCGTCGCGACGAGTGACATTATTAAATATATCACGCGTCTTGGCCCAAGACTCTGCCCCGTCCCCTCCGTTCTTCCCCCGCCGGCAGCCCCAAGGTTCTGTGCGCAGCGGCCAAGCCCGGGCTCCGCGTCCCAGCGCTTATTGCTAAGAAACTCCCAGCAGCTGCAGACACGCCAACGCGCACGAAGACGGGAAACATCCGGCAAACTTCTCAACCCTCGCAGTTTTCCCACTTGTCGGAATGCAGTAAAAGGAGATTAACCTTGTAGTAAATACCTGGAGCTTCTTGCTGTCCAGGGAAATGCTGAGTTTTGCCCCGAAATGTGTTTCAGACTGCCAGTATTTTTTCCCCCTCTTTCTTTCTCCCTCTCCGCTGTGGGTTACAGGGCACTCTTTCGCACCAGATTTTCAGGGACAGGGACGGACCGGCTCTCGCCTTCTCCCAGCTGCCGGCGCTGCTCCGTGACCGTCCGTCCCCTGCCTGTGTCCCCCCGTCCGTGTCCCCCCGTCCGTGTCCCCGCATTGCAGCCCCTTGGCGGCCGCCGTCCGCTCCGGAGCCAGTTCCAAAGCAGCTTCATGTACGGGGCTTGGAGCGGGAGGACCCGGCGGTGTGACCCCCGCCCGGCTGCGCCTTCTCCACCGGGCGGCTGCCTTGCTCCAGACCGGCCGGCACCTGTGTGTTTCGGGCCCCCAGCCCCATTTGCTCTCCCTTGGTTGCCCCCGAAGTACAGAGGGCGATATGTGGGTGTGGGGATTGTGGTGCATGCTGAGGGGACGTCGGGTAGCCGAGGACCAGTCTTTTGCATCCCCTCGGAAAGACCGCGGGAGAGGGCTCGGCGCTGCACGCCGGCTGGCGCAGGACGGGCCAGCGCACCTTGGTGTGACCGGCTCCTTTTTCTTTCCTTCCCTACAGAAACTCGCCTTTTACTCCAAAATGCAAGAAGCCCCGGAGAGCGGCAGCAGCGCCAGCGCCGGCAGCTCCTTCTCCAACCACCCCGCGGCCAGCATCAAAGAGGAGGACTGCAGCCCCGAGAAGGAGCGACCCCCCGAGGCCGAGTACATCAGCTCCCGCTGTGTCCTCTTCACCTATTTCCAAGGGGACATCAGCGCCGTGGTGGACGAGCACTTCAGCCGGGCGCTCAGCCAGCCCAGCAGCTTCTCCCTCGGCAGCGCGAAGGCGGCGCGGAACTCGGGCTCTTGGCGGGGTGAGCGCGCAGCGCGGTGCCGGGGGCGCGCGGGGTGCGGGGGGCGGCGGAGGCCCCCCTGGGCCGGCACCCCGTCCCCACCTTGGCTGCGCATCCCGGCTCTCTCGTCCCTCCCAACAGCGGCTGGTGCTCGGCAGGCATCCCCTGGGATCCCACGCCAGGAGCTGCCAGCTCCTTGGCCCTTTGTAGGGTAAAAAGGGAAAGAATAAAGCCCTTCAGATTATGCCGGCCTGTCATGGCCCAGGGGGAAAGCAGCCTGGGAGGTGGTCAGGGGAAACAAATTTTCTTCACTGCAGGTGCTTTACCTGGAAGGGGCTACTGCCCAGCTGGCAGCAGAGTGATCCCCAAACTGTGATTATGACAAGTGCATCCCCCGTTGACCCTTTTAGCTTTCATTCTAGAGTGGTCATAGTGATGGGAGCAAAACAAAAAGCAGATGTGGGAACCATCTCATCAGCTTCTCACCTTTAAAAAAAAGATTGTGTGTGTCCCTGTACCTTGCCCTGCATGTATCACCACCCTGATTGCTGCTGGAGCACTGACACGGACTCTTAAGTTTCTGAAAACAAGGACTTCCAGATTTGCCCATGGCCATGTGCTGTCAAGGCAAAGGCCATGGCTTGTGCACAGCTCTCCATATCCATCCCTGATTCATGCTGGACAGGCCCATGAGGGTACTCAGGGTAGAGGGGAATAACCTTCCCCACACTCCATCTGCCAGAGAGTTAGGGCTGGCACTTCCTTGTGGGCAGTCTTAGTAACCCTCCCTCACAGGGCCACCTGCTCGGCCAAGGCTGGTTTCCCAGTCCCTGCATGAATTGCTGTCTGTAGTGTCTAAGAATATTTCATGGGTGAGAGATATTCAGTGCTGGAATTGATGGCAGGAGAGGAGGTTTTTTTTGCTCATCATGAATTGGTTCCCTTTCCCCCAAGCAATGCCAAGGCTCAGAGCTGACATACTCCCCTGGCAAAGAAGCATGAGGAGCATTTCTTTCAGGAACAGTGTGCATTCCCAAACAACCATGCATAACACCTATTTGTGTTATTAATAGTCACCAGTCCATCTTGCATGTTTCTTACTGGGCTAAGAAAATGTAGGGTCCTTGTCCTTTGCCCTGCCAATCTCCAAAGATCTGCAGAGGGCTTCCCAGAAATATTTACAATATACCTAATAAACAGACCATTGTAATAGATGGGGAATTGCCCTCAGATATTTGAATAATTCAAGCTTGCCTTTAGTCATATTGCTGTTCCTGCCCACTTTGCAACTGCACTGAGGCAGCAGCTGCTTTCTGGGAAGTGTTGGGCATGAATGCTTAGACAAGGAGATTATGATGAAAACAAACAAGAAAAACCCAATCCCGAGAATTTCAGTGGTGTATAATACCTCTCACTCAGTTTCCACTACTGAAGAAAAGAGATGTTTCTCTCACCTTAGACAACAACCCTTTGCCCATCTACATACTGAGAGAAACCTGGAGCAAATAGTTGCAGTTTCATGGATAAGCCATAGGCTAGGTGTGTTGGATGTTTAGTTGGAGAGGAATCTGTACTTGTTTGGAGCAAATTCTTGTGTTTGGCAGTTTTTCATGGAAGAAAGGGAATGAAAGGACTGGTTTGGGTGGATCAAGGAGGGAAAGGAGATCCACGCTTGTGGGTTGTGCTCTTTGCTGACTTTCTTTCCCATTCCTTTCACCCAGATGGTTCCTTCCCAATGAGCCAGCGCATCTTCCCGCCGTCCTTCTGGAACAGCACGTACCAGCCCTCCTCTGTCCCAGCCAGCCTGAGCAGCCCCCTGGCAGCTGCTGCCCACAGCGAGCTGCCCTTCGCCGCGGCCACCGACCCCTACGCGCCCGCCTCTCTGCACGGCCACCTGCACCCA
>VXAC01004729.1:977739-1078064 GCA_013399225.1 Rhipidura dahli | reverse complement strand
CTGCACGGCCACCTGCACCAAGGCGGCCCCGAGCCCTGGCCCCACGCCCACCACCACCCCCCCCACCACCACCACCACCCCTATATCGGGACACAGAGCACTGCCTACCCCCGCCCCACCGCCATGCACGAGGTCTACGGGCCCCACTTCGACCCCCGCTACGGCTCGCTCCTGGTGCCCACCGCCTCCGTCCGCCCCCACCGCCTCACCCCCGCCTCCGTGTCCACACCGGTCAGCCCCCCCTGTGAACTGGGCAAGAGTGAAGCGGGTGCTGCTGGAGCCTGGACGACACCGGGCCCCTTCCCCAGTGCAACGGGGGACATGGCACAGAGCATCGGCCTCAATGTGGACACAGGTAATGGGCTGTCCTTGGTCCCTCCAGGTCCCGGCTCAGCTGCACCTCTGTTCCCTGACTCCACACCATCCAGAAGGACTCACGGAGGGTGGTTGAGGTTCTCCTGTGGGGTAATGAAGTGCAGGTGCAAGCCCCATGTGTGACACCTGAGCTCTGGCCCGGGCGGTCTTCTTGGGGCTCTCATGCCAGGTAACTGAGGAAGGGAGAGGAAGGCTGGGACAGGCCAACACGTCACATCTCCACAACATTATTTGAATTTCTGATGCCCTCAAACATGCCCTGAGGCTACAGGTTGTTTTGAGGTACTCTTGTACTGGCCCTGGTCTTGTTCTTGCAGTGAGCAGAGAGTGCTTGGAGCAGAATGGAGCAGCCCCAAAAGTTGCTGCTTGGCCCCATCCGTGTGCTGCCCTGAGGGGTCATTTCTAGACACCGCACAGTTTCATGAACTAGTTCCTCCCCTTATTTACCTGTTTCTTCCAGTTTTTGAGATGAAAGCACAATTGCATTTGCTGAGCAAAAAAGGCAGTGGTTTTCCCCAGTAGGGCCTGTTGGGGTGTCTTGGAACCAAGGCTATGGCTGTAGTGCTGACAAAAGCAGGTACACAGGCATGGTCAGCTGTGACAGACCCTGAGTCAGTGGTTGTGAAGGCAAGGAAAGTCTGCTCCATGCTGGTTTTGTTATTGCAGCCACTAATGGCTCCTTATGGTGTCCTCACTTTAAGCAGGAGGGACGTGTGCCTGTCTCCAGTTTGGCTTGGGCTCTTCTCCTTGTTTCACAGCCTTCTGGGGCTCTGGATATCCCATGTTTTAGAGTGGGCAATCTCAGCTGGCAAGAAATGCAATTTGTTTTCCTCTGTCCTTAAATGCCTGTACCTATTTTTCTTCTTCCTTTTTTTTTCTTCTCTCCGTTCTCAGGTTTGCAACCTCAGGAAAAAAGCAAGGATCTGTACTGGTTTTAGAGCTGTCCTTCACACTTCTTCCCCTGGCTCTCCCCTGTAGCTCTCTACCCATTAGACATGGTGGCATTCAGAGCTGAAATCGGGTCAGTTTGTAACAGCTTCTGATCTTGGTTTGCAGCTCGCCGTTACTCCTTCTGTGGTGGATCCCTTCTGAGCTGATGTGCTGACTCAAAGACTCTCAGATCCCCCCTTAACCTTTTCCAAGCTCACCGTGGCCCTGCTGCTCGGGGAAAGACAACGGGATTTTAAAGGACCTGGCATTGCAAGGGGGATACTTTAGACTTACTTCGGAAAGGAAAGTCCTTCTGTTGCAAGAGGAGAGCCAAAGACATTGAACTTCTATTTAAGCAGACCCCACACCCAGACCTGCAGCCAGACTACTCTGAAAGAGTAAAATGACATCATGGATGGTGATGCAAAACCACTGGCCTTCATACAGGGAGCAGAGGAAATTGTAGGGTTTTTTTAGTGGTGTGAATATTTTTTTATGGCAGTGAAAGTTATTTCTTGAATGCAAACATGGCAAAGCTACTCAGCAGTTTTGAACTGGATTTTTACTTTGCATTATAGAAAAGTAAAAGGAGAAGAAACTGGAACTCAGAAACATTTTCGGACTATCAAGGAACCAGTCAGTTTTTTCAGCTTTTGGTTGTGAGTGGCAAGTGTCTGACTGGGGCCACCTGCCCTGGACTTACAGATATGCAGCTGTTTCCCTCACAACTGCTTAAATCCCAGAAAGATGAAAATCAAGGTGGCACTTCTCAGAGTTTGGCACATTTGCATTGGATGTATAACAGTTGTTGAGTTGGGGGTGGGGTTGTTTGTTTGGTTTTGGTTGGGTTTTTGATTTTTTTTTTTTTCTTTTTACAATAAACATTTTCTGGTTAAAGTAAAACCCTCTTAAAGCAGGGAGGAGTAAGGAATCTTATGAAGAATGGCTCACCTTCAACCCAACAGCCTTTAAGCAGAACACCAGAACGAAAAGCACATGATGGACACTCAGTCTGAGTTGCCTCTAACAATTCCCTTTGTCTACTTGTTGCTGTCATTTTGCCACTTTAGTAGTTGTTTTGTTTGGGGTTTTTTGAAAGGGGGAATTAGATATTTAACAATAGCAAAGCTGTATTAAAGGTATCTCCTTCTTTCACCCTGTGTACTTTAATGAAGGTTTAAAGCTAAATAAGGGAAATGAAGCAAACTGGAAACTTCAGGGCAAAGCAGGGGTCCTTCATGTGGATGAAGTGAGTTAATTTATTATTTTGCATGACAGATAAATAGAAGTCCTAGCAGTTAGAAATATTTTCTTAGTAAGTAAAATACACAGAGATAAATACAAAAGATAAGAAAATATGAGACCATTGCAGTACTACATTTGGGTGTATGGTGTGTCTGTAAGATTGTTTAAGGTAAGGGAGCTGCTCCATATTTCTTCTGCTAGAAGAGGGCACTGTAGCATATAGAATTGCTGTTTCAGTGGTAAATTAAATTTTTATTACCAGGTGACGAATAATTACTGAAAGAGGGCAGAAATGGCACTTAACCTGTACTTAAAAGCTGTCGTTTTTATAGACAAAACATCTGATCCCAACACTACTGTGTTTTGGGGTTTTTTTGTTGTTTTGTTTTTTATCTTAAAGTAATGTCTTTGAAGCTGACAAATTTTAAAGCACATAGTAGGAGGCTCCTGACATTACCCCCTGACATTAGGAGAAGCAGTAGAAAATGGGCTTTTGTGCTGTGATGAGAGTTTTCACCTTCCACACTCCCACAGAAGCTGGCATAATGTTCACCGTGTATCAGAAGTGGAGTTATGAATAACCCAACCTTGCTTCTCCTGGGCTTAGTGGTAACTCAGTTTCTGGGAAAGAATAGGAATCCTAATAGAAAGAGTTTGACAAAGCAGTGTGAGTACATTCTGTGAGAAGCTGACAAGGAGCACCCCCAGCCAGAGCTTAGCAAATGGCAGGGGGGTATTTGCCGTCATTCCTTCAGCCAGACAAACCAGTGGGCATTTGTCCCTCAGCCTCCAAACAGCCAGAGCCCAGACAAGCTGCAAAGGGCAAGGGAATGACCCCAGAATTTACATTATTGGTTAAACATTCTGAGGTGTTCATCAAGGAAGAAGGCACTTTCTTTTTGCAAGAGAAAAGTAGCTAAAAATGGCATTTAACTGTAGAGGCTTGAAGTTAGAAGGGCCATTTTGTGAGCATTTGCCTTTTCCAGGCTTTTTCCAGGTTTTTTATAAAGGTTTTTTTTTAAAAAAAGATTAATCTGAGTATATCACTGGTTGTGCTTCACCACAATTATTTCTTTTTTCTTTCTTTTTTCCTTCCCTCTTCTCTGCAATTCTTAATGAGGAGGGCTGAGTGACACAGCCTGAATACATTTGGAAATATTCATGTTAGCATAAACCAGTCATTTACTACATTGGCATTTACAATTCATTTTGACCGTGAATGTATTGAGAAAGCATGAGAATTTATGCAATGACTACATGAATATTGGGTTTGGCATTTGTTCTGTGGGTTCATTTTTTACTATTTTATCATGAAAGCATCCAAACACAAATGCCAGGACAGGAACTCAAGGTGTTAAAAGTGCAAACCACTTTTTAAAAATGCTCCTGCTCTGGGTGGACTGTAGCCTGAAAGCACACATGCCCTGTTTTGGGTAATCCCTGCATTTTTTCTCATTCTGTGTTTTTCTGACTCCTGAAGGACTTCTCACAGCACCAACCTTCAAGGCTTGGTCATGAGTTTTTGCAGGATTGGGACCAGAGCCCCTAATGCAGTAACAATGCACACAACCTCCATGCCATTTCTCAAGTTTGTTTTATTCCTCTTTGCATCATAAGTTTTTACTCCCTTAGACATGAGTGCTTGCAGAAAATTTGGAATTACAAAAGAAACCCTTCTTAGATGTTACGTAAATATTACCTCTCACATGCTTGTCACACACTGAGAGGGATGTGAGTCCCCATCCCTGCAGCCTGAAGACCAGATCCTCCTGCTGTCCCTTTCTGAATGTCATGCACCAGACTATGCTCTCTAGCTGCCCACCTGACAAACAGACTAGCCCAGCTGGGACAGACAAACAGACACAAACAAACAGCTTCAAACCCCTTCGTGCAGAGTCCAGTGAAGGAGGCAGAGGGATGGGATCTGCTGCAGAGCATGGCAGTGCTGGACATAGCAAGGATATCTGCTGCTGCCCAGTAGCAAGAGTGTCCTCTCCACAAGGAGTTTCCAAAATGAGCTCTGGATGCATTCACCACAGATATTTATTTCCCTTTCTGAAAATAGCTGAAAATCAGCAAAGCATGAAGGAGTATTGTTTTAATGATCTCTGAGGTTAAAAGTAGTCTGTCAAGGGAAGGATGGAAATGGGAATAGGGCATGGTATTTGTGGGTGTAGTCTCCACTATATTTTAAAGAGGTTTTTCTTCAGTATGGCTGCAGTCATAAGAATGCAGCACAGAACTCTTAAATGCATATAGGTGCCCCTACACTTACAACCTAGTGCTGGAGAGCTTTAGGGTGAAGTTGCTTACTTCTCATCTCCTTTTCCAGTGTGTTTGCCATAGGAGCCTCTGAGCAGAGGAGGAGGAAGGGAGGAGAAGAGTGTGAAAGAGAGTTTGAAAAATCCCTTTTGCGTCCCCTAGACTGTGTGCTGCCGCCTCTGGGGAAATGTATCTGCCCTGTCTCCTCCTTGGGTCGGGAGCTGCTGACCCTTCTCGCCTTCCCTTTGAAGTCATATTTAGGTTCACAAGACAAGCTCTAGCTAGGGCTTAAATGTTGGGCCCTTCTTGGAAGGGGGGAATATGCTGCTAGTGGCTTTGGATGCAGCAGTGTTCTCTAACTGACAGTTGCTGTGCATCTTTTTCTGGGCAAGTGTTGTAATTAACGTGCCCTTTTGATTACAGAAGGATGAGCCAGCTCCTGAGGAGGACTGTAGTGTCCTGGCTGTCTTCCCGGGCCTGCCACCCAGAGGAGCAGTTGCAGCAGGGAAAGGAGAGGGTCCTATGATTATTTTCAGGAGTAAGACATTGATTTCATATGCTCAGCAATTTTGCATAGGGAAATGCAAGTGGGAGATCTTAAAAAGAAAAAAGGGGAGGGAAACAAAAAAAAAGAAGAAGCAAAATAGGAACAAGAAAAAGAAAAAGAAAAAGAAAAAGAAAAAGAAAAAGAAAAAGAAAAAGAAAAAGAAAAAGAAAAAGAAAAAGAAAAAGAAAAAGAAAAAGAAAAAGAAAAAGAAAAAGAAAAAGAAAAAGAAAAAGAAAAAGAAAAGAAAAAAGAAAAAGGAAAAGGGAAAGGGAAAAAAAAATAAAAGAGAAAAAAAAGTTTTACTTCAGTTAGTTCCCAAGTTTTTGGACTGCATCTTGGGAAACCATATTGTTAATTTAGTTCCCATCATGGTAACACTATTATCTAATCTGAATGTAGTGACAAGTGACTCAGCCTGGGCTCTTCATGTCCATTTCTAATCGTAGAGGAAGAGTTACCTTTGCAGTGCACCTTCTACTGCCTCCTTAGCCAGGCATAACTCGGGAATAATGTGCATCAAAGCTGTGAGTGCAAATTGTAGAGGTGCCCTGGGGTGCCATGTCCCCATTCTCCTGCCCCTGCCTTCTCTGCATCAGGTCCCACAAGAGATAGGGAAGGTGCTGGAAGAGCCTGTTCAGGTGTGCAGGAGTGTAGGAGTGCAGGGATGCAGGACGCAGATGTGCAGGTGTGCAGGTGTGCAGGTGTGCAGGGTACAGGAGTGTAGGAATGCAGGTGTGCAGAGCTGCAGGGCTGCAGGGTGCAGGTGTGCACACCCCTGGGCCCAACTCTCATGCACGGGCACTTCCATTTGCCATGCTTGGCTGCATTTAACAAAAGCACAGGCTAGCCAAGGACTGGAGCATTTCTTTAGGTATGTGCCAGTTGCTTATTCATTCATGGTAAAGGCAGGATAAACACCTGGCAGGAGTGCTGTTCCATTAGGAGATGTAACACCACCACTGGATGTTACTGAGGGTACTCCATGTCCCTGCTGCATGGCACATTTCCTTCTGCCCTACCTGGCCCAGATACAGCTGCAAGGTCCCCCTCCTCCCTCACCGTACTTACCCCAACTCCTCTGCTTCTCCTCTCCTTGACTTTCATCCTCAGCCCACACCCTGCATCTCATCCCCTCTCTGTTCCCCTGCCTCACCCAGGCTCTTCCCTCCTGCACTTAGCATTCTGGCCCCACACTGCGCATGCGAGGAGCAAAGAAACGGTGTTAGGATGGACATAAACCTTCCTGTCAATGCTGCTTGTAAGGAGTAAGTACACGATAAACAGAGTTGGACAAACACAGGCCTTCTCAGGAAGAGCCAGTGCATTGGTCTCAGTCCTGCACCAAACTGCTGTGGAAGGAACCAAGCCTGAAGCCCTGATCCTGATCCAGTGGAACAACTAATTTTTTTCAGAAGCTGAGTCTTAAAGAACTGTGACAACCCCAGTTTCACACAGACACAAATTATTATTCTCTCTTGACAGACCTACACAGCTCCCTCCTTGTATTTAACTGCAGTCCAAGTGAGCTGGATCAGGAAAGAGACACTTGATAGCTGCTGTTTCCGTGGTTGAAATATTTGTGAAGTTAGCGCATAATCTGAAAGCAGAAGCTAATAAATTATAGGGTGCTAATTGGGGCCGGAGTGGAGCTGTCAATCATATTATCCTAAACACACAGAGACCCTCATAACCTAAAAAGGCAAGAAAGCCTCTAGGAACAGCTCCCAGTTGTCACTAGCCATGACCTCCACTTCAGTGAGTGCACAGAGTCAAGGCAGAGAGTTTATTCTGCTAAGAAAATTCAAATCCTGTATTTAAGAGAGCACTTGTATTTGACTTTGTTTACACTCTTTGGGAGTGTATTTCCAAAGGCACTTTATTGTTTTCCTTTGCCAATTAATTTGACACTTTTGTCACTTAAAAAAATGGTGTAGGTCAGATAAGAATATGCAATTTGTGTATTTGCATAGTCCTTAGAGTAACAGTCATTTTATTCACAGACCAACTTCCTTGCATACAGGTTTGTTTTTTAAAAGCCATCCTATTACTCATATATCTTTTATTGCTTCCAATGGCCCAGAAACATATATTCCATTTAGGACCTGCAGGAGTCTGTGATCTGAGCCAAAACACAACTGTGCAAACACGGTAACTATAGGGCATTTGCAGCTCTAGTCACTTTGTCACTACTTTTTCTTGTATTGCTTCCACCAAGTATTTTACTCATAATATAAAACTGAATCAAAGAATGCTAAAGAGACTTTTAGTAAGACTTTTCCCCAGAAATTTATTTCTGTATGGAGATAGGTAGGCATTCCAGAAAGCATTCCCTGAAAAAAATATCGGAATGGATCACGTCACCTTGAGGGCCATCACACAGCACATGCAGGACAGTTAGGGCATCAGGCTCTGGCAGCATGGTTTTACCAAAGGCAGGTCTTTCTTGACTAATCTGATCTCCTTTTATGGCAAGATGACCCGCTTAGCTGATGAGGAAAAGGCTGTGGATGTTGTCTCCCTGGCCTTCAGTAAAGCCTTTGACCCTGTTTCCCACAACATTCTCCTGAAGAAACTGTCTGCTCGTGGCTTGGCCAGGGTTTTACCCAGCTCAGTGGGTAAAAAGCTGACTGAGTGGCCAGGACCAGAGAGTGGTGGTGAATGGAGTTACACCCAGTGGGCAGCAGTCACCAGTGGTGTCCCCCAAGGCTCAGTATTGGGTCCAGTTCTGTCTAATACCTTTATCAGTGATATGAACAAGGAGATCGAGTGTTGCCTCAGACACTTTGCAGACAGCACCAAGCTGAGCAGGAGCGTTGCTCTAGTTGAGGGCAGGAAGGCTCTGTGGAGGGATCTGGACAGGCTGGACCTGTGGGCCAAGGCCAATTGTGTGAGGTTCAACAAGGCCAAGTGACAGGTCACAATAACCTTGGGTCACAATAACCCCAGACAGTGCTACAGGTTGGGGGAAGAGTGGCTTGAAAACTGCCCAGAGGAAAAGGACTTGGGTGTGCTGGTTGTCATCCGACTGAACATGATCCAGCTGTGCCCAGGTGGCCAAGAAGACCAATTGTGTCCCAGCTTGTGTCAGAAATTTTGTGGCCAGTAGCACCAGGGCAGGGATTGTCCCCATGTCCTCAGGACTGGGGAGGCTGCACCTTGAATCCTGTATCCAGCTCTGGGCCCCACAGGACAAGAAGGACACTGAGGTGTGGTAACGAGTCCAGAGAAGGGCAACCAAACTGGTGAAGGGTCTTGGAGCACAAGTCTTGCAAGGGGCAGCTGAGGAAGCTGGGATTGCTTAGCCTGGAGTAAAGGAGACTCAGGGGAGACTTTATCACTCTCTACAACTGCCTACAAGTGAGGTGGGGCAATTTCTCCCAGGTAACAAGTGGCAGGACAAGGCGACATAGCCCCAAGCTGTGCCAGGGAAGGTTCAGGTTGGACATTAGGAAGAATTTCTTCATGGAAAGGGTTGTCAAGCACTGGAATGGATTGATGAAGTGACAGAGTCACTATCCCTAGAAGTGTCCAAGAAATGACTGGACTGGCTTTAGTGTTGTGGTTTAGTAGACAAAGTGGTGATTGTTCTAAAGTTGAACCCCATGATCTTGGAGGTCATTTCCAACCTTGATTCTGTGAATCCATGAAGGGCATCAGAGCTGGAGAAGGGTCTTGAGCACAAAGCTTATGTGAAGTAGGTGAGGGAACTGGGGATATTTAGCTGGGAGAAAAGGAGATTCAAGGGTTACCTTATCACTCTCCCTGATTACCAGAAAGGAGCTTGTAAGAAAGTGGAGGTCTGTTTCTTCTCCTAAGTAACAAGCCAACAGAACGAAACAGCGTCAAGTTGCAGCAGAGGAGGTTTAAATTGGATTTTATGGGACATTTCCTCCCAAAATAGGCTGTCAAGCATTGGAACAGGCTGCCTAGGGAGGTGGCAAAGTCATCATCCCAGCAGGGATTTAAAAGACATGTAGATGTGGTGCTTAGGGATATGGTTTAGTGGTGCACTTGGCAGCGTTGGGTTGATGGTTGGACTCAATGATCTTACGAGTCTTTTCCAACCTAAATTATTCTATTCTATTCCAGAAAGAAAATCCATCTATGTCAAAAGAATTGCAAAATAAATTAGTATTGGGAAAGGGATAACCACTCCCTCCAAACAAGGAGTGGTTATTTTACAGCTCCATTCTCTCAGTAAAAGATAGGAGACAGCAATGAACATCCTTCAAATGGAAGATGTCACACAAAGAAATTAATGCATTATAATAAAGGTTATTTATACAGCAGTATCAGTTATGTCAGTGGCAACAATGACAATATTTTGACATCTTATTTGGCTTTGCTACTCTGATTTTCTGGCTATTTTTTAGAATTAAAATATAGTATCAGTTAGAGTTGCTAAGTGCCATTAAAAGTAGACCCATAATTGTTTGAAAAATCCAGCTGGTATGCAAGCTTCTGCAACTCACTCCAGAGTGTGTAACAAAAATTTTCAAGAATGAATTAAAAGAAATGAAAGTGAGTTAGAATTTTTTAGTCATTAACAGACCTGCCAGGGCTATTTTGCAGACATTCTTTTCAGGTCTGTTATTAATATCAGCTTTGTGTAGAAAGAGGTACCTTTGAATCTAGAACAAAGATTGCCTCCACAGTTACTATTAAAAAACATAGGCTTAAACCCAAATCACAGAGGATCAATTTCACCTGATTGTGCTCAGTAAAGCCACACCTGAGGACTCCAACCATCACAGACAGCATGCCACAAATGTCAAAAAAAACTTTAAAAAGAAAAAATAACCTGGAGACATTAGTCAATTCAAATAGATGGCAAAACTTTCTCTGCTGAAAACCATTGTGGAAGGCAAGGATGCAGTGACTCTGCCATCATGGTCTTTGTGATCTTCTGCACAAGTGGTGAGAGAAGCAAATTCTGAGGGACGTTGTGATCTAGAGGGTGTTAGTAGTCTCTGTTATCTAGGGTACCAGGAAAGCTGAGCAACAACAACTTTAGTCTCAATACAGAACCCCAGAGTGTGGTTCTCAGATAAGTTAGGCTGAGGTAAATTTAGTTCTTGCTTTTGTCCTCACCACTCACTAGTTTCTGCAGGTAACAAGGACTAAGAGAAGAAAACTTGAGTTAGTGTAGCTGTACAACCTTTTGCTTTTCTGGTGATCATTTTTAAGTTTCTTAAATCTTGTGATGATGCCATTGAATGACTGACAGTAAAGTCTCCCAGACCTGAATGTTAAATATAAAAAAGACAAAGAAATCATCTTGACACCACAAATTTTTCTGTCCAGCCTGATAAAACCAAAGACGTCTTTTGCCTTTCATGTCTTGACAAATCATCCTTTCAAGCTGTATAAATTTTCCTTTTCAGGGCTCTTGACAGCCATATTCCCATAGCTTATGTCAAACTCCTGGGCACTCCCTCTGTGGCCCATGGGGATCAGAGGCTGATCCTGCTAGAGCCTGGCATATCTCTCAGCAGCAGCTCCATGCACATTTCCACGATTTTATCTTTGATCTAACAAGAACTCAATATTCTTGTCATAAAACAAGAATTGTTTTTTCTTTCATAGTATCCTGATCATGGTCCCAAATAGAAAGTATGAGGTACACAGATTTTGGATAGATCTGGTCATCAGTATGTGCCAGCTCAAAAACCCTTGCAAACAACCCTGAAAAATAGAAATGCACTGATGACTGGGTGCCACATATAGGAAGGGGACACAACCAGGCAGATGACTTAAATTAACCAAAGAGATATTCCATGCCATGCAATGTCATGCTTAACAATAAAATGGAGAAAAGGAGATTTAAAGAGATTAGCCCTCTTTTTTTCCCCAGAAACTGGCTGGGCATAGGTCTACCTGTCTCAGGATAAAATTCAAGCTAAACTCTTGGAGACAAGTGCTGTGCATCAGCTCAGCTTAACAAATCTAACCTGATTTACAGCAGCTGAAAATTGGGTCCACATGCCTTATACTACCCTTATCTCACATATAACCTTTCTGATATGTCAGGATTCTTTTCTCTCCTAAATATGTCTTTTCTTTAAATGACATTTTCACCCTTAAATCCATCTATACTTTTTTAAAATCTGTAGCCTTGAAAGTCAAGACATTTGAACTCAAGGATTTCTTGACTCTTTCCTGTGATCTACCACAGGAGGAGGTAAAAACAGAGGCAAACACAGGCCAGGTAGCACCCATTTCTCTGCCCTAGAGAGAATGTGTTTAAAAGGTTTTTCATTCTCACCACCTCTCATACATATGTCTTCCCTACTGTGTCTAAAAGTAGCATGAAAATTGCCATCAGGCCCTGTCTGCTGGAAAGCAAGAGATGACCCCCTGGTAGTGAATAAATGTTGATGAGAAAAATGTGAATCATCAGAAGAAGAGTTTGAATGAAAAGAGGAAGCAGCACTTCAATCAGACAGAGATGAGTAGGGCCATGCTCAGAGCTCACACTGTATCATTGAGCATGACTCAGATGACTGTGATTACTGGGAAGGTTTGGTATGGTGTCTTCCACTGAATTCAACAAGTTATAGATCAAGATCCACAAATTCAGATCAATAAGTTGTTTTTTTATCCTGTCCAATACATTTTTCATACTGGCAGGTACAAAAGGCATAGGTCACTGCTCAAAATCCTAAGGTTTAATTTGTTGGCAGTGTATTAAACTTGACACTTTGTTCTCATCATGCTGTGATAAATCTTTCGTTAAAACTAGGCTTGTCTTGCAAGGTTTACAAAAGGTGAACACAAAAAGAATTACCTTCCCTCTTTTCCTTCTGTGCTGCTTTGTGTATTTGTGACTGCTTCAAGACCTGAAAGGCATTACTCCTGACTGCTCTCTGTCATCGATGCTCATCTTGCCCACTAACACAATTTACATATGTTGGTTAGGCTCTTCCATGATTCTTTTCCAAGGCAGACCTACAAAAACTGAATTGACATGGGATATCACATCACAGATGCTCACAAAGCCTGTGAAAGGTGTTGTCTTGACAGAATTTTGGGAGGCTTCCGCTGCTAAAGGAAAAGACTCATATGGAGTCCCGTTGTTGTTCAAAATCTTTGTCTGTGGCTTGCTGACTGAGCAGGCTTCCTGACTCAAATGGAACTCTGCACACAGAACACATTCAGGTGTGGTGCCTACAGAACTGGGATCCTCCTGATTTCTGGCCAGCATGTGCCATAGGTTAGCAAATATTAGTAATTTTTAAATTACTGCAATGGAAGGAATAGCTGTACAATCAATCAAGCAGCACTCGAAGAGGAAGGAAACATAATACAGTATTTATTTGTTTATCCCTTGCTCACGGTCTGGTGAGCATAGTGAAGTGCTGCAATTGTTTTTATTAGCAAATCTGTCTTTTACACTGATTTGTAGAGGGAGAAAAATGTTTATATAATGGTTGGGCTTTTTCAGAGACTTTGAAGAATCCTAATTCAAAATATCTCAATTTCTATTTCATTTCAGTAAAATGTTTGGACTCCAAATTTCTTGTTCATCTGTGTTGAACATCCATTTAAGAAACTTTTGAAGCTTGATTGCAGTGGAGTTGCTTCTTGTAAATGTATACATTCTAACATTGGATAGAGCCTTTACTACTCGCCAGTGTGCCTCATTATCAAATATTTGCATAAAATTATACCATGTTTCTAGCTTCCTGAAAGATGTCATTGAATAGCTCTGTATAATTTGCAAACTACTGCTCATGATGAAAGGTTAGAAAAAGCTTGCTGTCTTTTATTCAATAATTATTTATATAAAATTTTACTATATACTTTGAGTTGATCTCCAAACACACCAAGGAAGAGTACCTGCATTCCTCCCGTCTGATGAAAAATAAATGAGGTTGATGAACATTCAAAAAGGAAAAGAGAAGAAACGTAAGAAAACAGGACTGTCCAGACTCACAGATCAATTGCTGTGCAACTTAATATGCAAGATGATTGCAAACATTTGTTTAATTAAATAGGGAAACAGACCACCCACAGCAGTGAACAACCTGGTCACCCTTTTTCAACTGCTTTCTGATTTGAGGTTCGGTATTGATGTTGTTTTTTTTCAATTTGTAAAACCCTGTTTGTGCACAGTGAAGCTGGACTTCCACTGCTTGGTTTTGTTCATGAACGAGCTCGTCTGTCCTTTGAAGCAGCATACCAGTACTTCCCTTTCTGGAAGGGCTGCCTCATGCCTTGTGAGGCATATGTGATTGTATAAGTTTAATCAATACCATAGTAAAATCCTTGACTGCCTGATACATGTTTTTTTTACTTTAAACTATTTCCTGTCATGCACCCAAACCACAACATGCAGAAAATCAAAGGATATGTAATTGCTGTCTTATCCTGATACACACCACTCAGTACCTTATTGTGTTTTCTGTTATTAAAGAGTTGCTTTCTTTTAAAGACATCTCTGTAAGTATGAAGATGTGGAGAATGGTTTCCTTGGCTTACGTCTTATTTGAAGAGTTTTTTCTCTTTCACTCTCTCTTTTAAACTGTGGTAACCAGATTTAACTAATTTCAGCAGAATTGATGCATTCTTCATCTTGGTTGCCTTCTTTGACCAGTACCAAATAATTTAAGCCCTCTTGATTCCTTGTTTCCATTAGTGTGGCCGAAAGAATACTGTCTGAATCTGCACATGGATTATCATTGTCTGCATTAAAAGAAAAAAAAAGGAAAAAGGGAAAAAATTAAAAAATAAAAAAAAAAAAAGAAAAGAAAAGAAAAGAAAACAGCCCAGCAATATACACGTAGTATTAGAAAATAAACAAAATCAGACAGCTGTTGGAGAAAGCTGGTCTAGTGACCTCCTAAGAATGACTGATGATTCAAATTTATTTTCTACTATTGCCTGCGTGAACCAGATCTTTAAGCAAATCACTTGGGGAAGGTTGCTTATCCATGTTCATATCTCCAGAGGCACCAATACAGACATGAATACATGACTTGCTTCTTTTCCTTGTAAAGAAGCATAAAGCTAAAGTGATTTTATTCTGAACCTTTGCAGTAATCCTGATAATAACACTGCTAAAGAGTCCCGTAACACTGGCGGTTTTCTATCTGCAAAACCATTATACACTGTCTCTCTGGAGGACTAGTCTAGACTTCTGTCTCTCTAGTATTCTGTCCTTCTAGAAGCTTAAGCTTGGCAATTCACTGTGTTTTTCACTTTTTAAAAAGTTTCTATTTTCCCCTAATTTGATGCACACATGTATACATAGCTGCTTGAAATTTATTGCAGGGGATATATACTTTTAAAAATATAAAAATTGTTAACTAAAAGCTCATGTTATAACTGCTACTATTTTTTGCATTTATTTTTGTAATGTGTAGCTTCTTTTATTACACTGCCTCCTTATTTTGCTTCATAACTGAAAAATTAAGGATGTGACATTCAGGGTTATCTGTTCAAAGGAATCACAAGCACTGTACTCTTCCACCAGGAAACACATAATTTGTTATGTCACTATAATCACACATCTCCCCAAGCCATAAAGTCAGAAATTTATTCCACATGCTAGAGTCCACTAGGAAGTATTATCAGGAAAAGTCTGAAAGAAAATTTTTATTTTAGAAACCTGTAAGCAAGACTGGATTTGGGACACAGAGCAAACTGTGGTCACATACCACAGTGACTGACAGCAATGAAAAATCATTTGATACTCACTTTGTCAGTTCAGAGCTATTATGATCATATTTAGCAATTCAGCTCCAACTAAGCCTTTACCGACCAATTCAGCTCTTCTTTGTAGTTGTTCTTTTGTTTAATTTAATGGCAATCTTCAGGAGCAAGTTGCTTTGGAAAAGGCAAATGCTGAGGGGACACTTGCAGCAAACTCTTAAGAGGGAAACCTTAAAATAAGGACCCAAGTAAAACTGGGTATTTACAGACCAGACATATGCCGGCTGACCTGCCTAAGTATAGAACACTAGAGGAGCATTCAGATTTGTTTCCTGTATAAGTATCTGGAACTGATGAGGTGATGTTTACACAAATGTGAGTATGAGGTCACTGAGATATTTTTACCAGATATATAGATACATTACTAATTCTTTCCCCAACAGGTCTGAAGAACTACAGAATATATAAAATTTTATAATCCTTTTTCAGCTTATGCACCACTGTGTTTCTCATTACAGAAAAAAAGAGCTAAAAATAATCAAACACCTTGACTTGGTTTTACTTTTTGAGCTTTGGGAACGCAATAAGGAAGAAATACTATTTTTGCAGAATATTGTTATCACATCCAATGATGGAGGAAGAATATAATATTGATGACCTTTCTCCTATGACATGACATGTAAGATACATTGCCACTTTCACAGTGACATTTTTGACTGTAAGTGCCCTTTCCTTCACTGTTGAGTCATCTCTTAGTGCAGCATTCAGCGCTGATGAAAGTTTAGCACTGTTCTGCTGTACAAGGCAAAGAAGCTACACGAAGATCTCAAGTTATACAGTACCATGCTCAACTGTTATGTAAGTCAGCAAAGCAAGCAAACAATTTTTGTTCATTTAGTTGGAGCAGAAGAATGGATGGAGACAGAAAATACTAAAAATGAGCAACTAATGAAAAAAAAAGTCTCTGTTGTGAAATTCCCCCAGAAATGTGAGGACTAGAAGCACCACCAGCATCCTGAGAAGCCATAAGTCAATTCAGAGAATCAAGAATAATCTTTGGAAGTCCCTCCCAAAAAAAGTTAAGAAAATTAAGGAAGACAGAAACCGGATTGGAGTGGCACATCAGTATATTTATGAGATATCATTATTTTCTTTTCAGTTTTAACGTCGCTAAAATTAGTTGATTGATGTACAGTCATGCTGGGTTATACGTGAGTAAATGCAGGATGAACCATGTGATGTGATCCCCTCAGATTTCACAAGCAAAGCCGGGCTGAGTCAACAAAACACCTCAAGACGAGACGTCCAAGGAGCACCTTCATGAAATCTGAAGTCGTGCTGGAAAGTCAACTCTAAAGGCTTAAATTCTGAGGGGTTGTCTACACTGTGAGCTGCTGCATAGTGTAGAGTTACCCACGTTTGCTTTAAGCAACCTACCTTAGGGCACAAGGCAGGCTAGCTCTGTCAGTCAAAGTTTTGTGCAGGCCTAGAGGAGTAGCCCACTGAGAAGCAGGTTCCCACTGAGCTCTGTGCTGTCCCAAGTAGACTGCTTCCAATAGCTAAAATAGCAAGTTCAAAGCTCAGCATTGTACTTGCACAGACACACATCTCAGGCCCTAAATGTATGTGGCTTTGACCTTGCTGGACACTTTTCCTAGGAGAGTTGTGCTCAAAGCTTGTGCTTAGAGCTTGTGTGTAAAGCACATCTGAGCCAAACTGCAGGTAAATTAATTACACCACCTCTCTCTGGGGATAGGAACAAGTTTACTCAAGAGAGCCCCACAGTAATTGACACAAGAAACAATGATCGCCTGACTCATACTGATGGGGAATAGAGTTTGCTTGCTTAGCCTCCTCGGAGAAGACCAGCCCTGACCTGATAAAATCTGTGCTTCCCCCTTCCCAATCCCAGCATCCCGGTCGGCTGCTTCCTGCTGCAGGGCAGCCGCAGTGCCCAGCCGGGCCACGGATCCTGCCTCACGATCACAGAGTGCCTTTCCTTGCCTGCTTGGTAAACTCTGGGGGCTCACAACATGTTTCGAAGTCTTGCCTGGAAGGGTGCAAATTTTTGTGATGTCTTGATAAGCAGATGAGGGGTTTTTGGTGTTTAAATTCAAGAAGGTGACAACATTTAAGAAGAAAAAGAATGTCAGTAGAAAAGCTGATTGGTTGAGACTGAATAAACTGATGTAGAGATGCTGATCTTATATTACAGCTATTTCAGGGCCAGACCCTCAGCTAGCATAAATTAATGAAGTTCCATTGAAACCAGTGGGGTGCCACCAATTTACACCAGCTAAGTAGCCAGCCTGAGACGTTACTAATTCTGGGTGACATAATCCCATGTGATGCTTAGCACCTTCAGTATGGTAAGGTATTTAAAAGTCCAGCCACATTTGCTTTTTCTCAGTAATACCCTCCTGTTTTTCTCATAGTCCTCTGTTGCTGCTGCACAGTGTATGTGGCAGTGAACAAGAGACTGGCTGACTTAGGGGCATGGATGAAAGATAAACCCCACAGCGAACACATCCGAGAGAAACACTTGATGACATATCTTTGCTAAGGGTGAAAAAGGTGGCTATTGAACCCTGACTTCTTTACCTCAGCCACGCCAGTTAGCTCCAGGAGATAGTTCCTGTGTAGAGAGTATTTTCCTGATACCTGATGGCCACCTGGAGCTGGAGGTGCTGTGTTTCAGTTTCTGCACAGAGCCAGTAAGAATATAAATAGAACAAATATATATCCGTTTTAATACTCCACTCTGTATTATGTATCAGTGGAGATATATCTGTGTTTCCTGCCTAATGAAGCATATGATCTTGCATGGTTTGAGGGTGACTCACTGAGCTTCTCTATTCTGTCAGACACTAAAGGTGTTAAAAGTGAGAATTTTGTTCACCCTACATTTCCCCTGCACTAATCTGCCTGAAGCATTTGTTTTAATATATTTTTTAGAGAACTGTGGACTGAAATCTCTATGTGAAAGAAGCTGTCCTTGTAGTTACAGATATAAACCTGCTTCTTACCTAGTTTATTAAAATGTATAATATAAATGCACCAACCCACCACCCCCCCACCCCCCCGCAAATGACAGTTCCATATTTGCTGCAATGCAGCAAGGCTATACAAATAGGAAAGCACTCTCTTTCTCCAGGTTACAAAACAGGATTAATTTTACTGAGTTTTAACCACCCAGGTCTTACCTGTCCAATTTAAGCTCCTTGCCTAGGCTGTCTTTACAGTCAACAGAGAAAGGAGGAATGAATCTCTTTGTGGAGATGCTTAATCCACATCCGTGCCTTTAGATGTTAACATCCCCTGAAAATGCCTACAAGTCTCTGGTGACTGTCAAACACCCTAGACACTCAGGGTAAATGCAGTTTTTATTTTTTAGTTGCCTATATCTGTCCACATTTCTCTACACAAATGTCAGCTCTTACAGTCTCATACCATCTGTTTTTTTTCCCTCGGTCCACAGCAAAGTATTGGCATGACTTCACTTGCAGCATCTTATGGCTCATGTGCACTCTCTGGAATCAAACACCAATTGTCTGGAGTACAAATAAGAAATTATTACACCACCAAGTTCCCCTTTGCTTGCAGTGTTGTAACCACTCACTCTTTTTTGGAAGAAGCCTTTCCTCTGACCTCTGCTGGCTTTGGGTCAGCCACTCACTAAGCTAAGTGGGGAAGGGGATTACTGAATTTCAGAAAAATACAAAGGAGACTTGATACAAGGTTCTAAAAATGTCTCTTATCAACACATCTCCTTTAGAGAAGCTTCTGTTTGTCCAAGCGATTACTTTACGTTCAGAGAGGTGTGTGGAATAGTTTTTAAAAGGCAGCTGGGTTTAGGAAAAGAAACTGATGACTCTAACATGGGGAACAGAAAACAGGTGCTCAGCCAGTAGAGAGTGCAAACATAGAATTAATGATGAAGTCGTTGATTCTTTTAATATCAAGTCCTCTCAGTGCAAAATTTTGCACAGAGATTTAAAAAAAATACAAGTGATAGTTTTAGCAAGTACCTGAACTGCTAAAAAACCAAATGCACTGGCTTTGGAAAGAAAAATGAAAAAAAGAAATATTACAAAATTTTAACTCTTGTATCGTCCCATATTTTTCAAGTTTAGGGATTTAAAAATCATAGTTTTTAGGCCTAATATGTTTCCTTTCAGTCTTTAGCCTTTTATCCTGGATTTTCTCCAACTGCTTGGCATCTCCTCTTGCCAGAGGAACCTCTTTTTCTGGGTATTTAGAGTCCTTTTCCATATGGGTCCAAAAGGCATTGTGAGGAACAGCCCTGGTAAGAATAGTCCTTCTGGGTCAGAAAGGCAAGAAGTCACTCCAGCTGCTTAATGCCCAGTTGTCTGATGTCAGGAAAGACGTTTGCCAAATCAAACAGGTGTTCCCATCTGTAAAGGGGCACTCATGGGACCTGGAAAGCCATAGTGCTCTCTTATATGTGCAAATGTAAAAACTGATGTCTGAAAATAGATGGTCCAGTTATCTTTACAGCAATGCAGGGACGTCCTTCTAGCACTCTGCGCTTCTCAGAACAGGGGGAAGAACAGACTATCTTTCAGCAATGAATGGGAACTCTGCTGACAGGGCTCGTGCTCAGTAAATTCCCATTGAATTCAAAACCCACTGCTGTCTCAGTCCTCCAGCTGTGCCCTCACTCAATAAATATTTAAGACCACAAACAAAGTCTTGGGAAAGCCTGTAAGACCAAGAAGGAAAAACTTTAAACTGGTAGAGCCTGGTCCTGGGTTTGCTTCCCTCCCTTCCAAGGCAGCAGTGCCGGGAGGTGCTGGTATTGCTCAGGTGTGTTTATTGACACCTGATGCCTGCTTTAGAAGGGTAACTCTTGCAGTAACACAGCATGTGCCCCTTTTGCCATCCCCACGCTATCCTGTTAGCATGCTGTCCCCTAACAGACTGTCTGTACTGGCTTACCCACACTTGCCATCTCTGTGTCACACTGCACTGGCATTAAGGTTATTGAGAGAATCTAATGTTTTTCTGCTCTCCCACCCATGAAAATCACCAACAGCATGTATGGACCTGCTAAAAGTGTGGCTACCCACAAGTAGGTAAGACTCAACAGAGTTTGGAAGATGTATGATTCCCTGTAAGGTGAAGTATCTTAGCTATTTTGAGGCATGTCATTTCACTTTGCTTGACATTTGTCTCTTTCTTTTGGAACTAGGTCACCTGGTGAGAGCAAGCATTTCTTGGCAGGAGGCTCATGACTGGAGTTTCATTACACACAAAGGCCAATGATCATGTAGCATTTTTGGAAAATGTTGTCCAGGACAATCCATCATGGAACAGTCTTTTGGATTATTTGTTTTGGCTGTCATCTTTCTACTACTACTACGAACACAAGAAATACTTCACTGAGTCTCAGCTAGAAATGAATGCACACTTTAAAAATCACTAACTTATTATACAATGTGTTACAAATTACAGACTGAGACATATTCCATGCCCCAAACTGTTTTTGACAGGGTCATAGTGGAGCACATATTTCAGTCTGGAAACTCAACTAGAACCTGAATGGCCTTTTCTTGCTCAAATCAATCTCACTTCTGGAGCCCACATTTCACTGAATTCTACTTTCTGAGAATTACATGGCAGGCAGAAAAATTGTCAAATTAATTCAAGGCTGGAGAGCTACAGAAAACGGACATGCATGTATCCCTGATCAGATAATCCAGCAACATTAAGACATCATGAGGACTCTAGGCCTTCAGTCAAATTCACAGCATAACATTTTAATGGGCTTTTTAAGACTGTGCTTGGGGAAAGAGGGAGATAACCTACAGGTGAGCTGTAAACATACAGGAAAATAAGCACGTGCATTACAGAGACATGTAAAGAGCTAATCAAGTGTTAAGTCTTTTAAATACATTTAAATGGAAGGATGAAATGTAGGGGAATAAAATTCAAGCTACCCTGTTTCCCAACAGGTATTTCCTATATGAGAATGTCCAAATGAACCTGGGGAGAAGTTAATAGGGAAGAATTGGAGCAGGAAAACATTGAAGGGAAGCATGAAAACAGTTGCTTTGTCGTCTCTTCCCAATGCAGATCCAGCAATGGGTCTGTGGCAACAGCAGCTGGGCAGAACCTATGGAAAGGGAAGAAGGTGGGGAAGCCAGAAGAGGGAACACGGCAGCTGGTGGGGAAGGGTCCAAGGCTCAGGAAGAGAGTGTGCCAAGCAGAAGCTCTGAGGGCTGAAGCTGTGCCTACACTGAATTGCCCTGCTTACCACAGCAGGCCAGATTTTACCAACTAAGTTATTATAAACAGGTTTAATGGAGTCTGATTTTAAAAGTGACTGCTATTTTTAAGACCACCCTAAAGGCCATTATGCTACCGCATTTTCTGCCGTAAATGGATTTTTTTTGAATTTTTATCCTTCAAACTGCCACTTTCCATGGAAGCGTCAATCCATGTTTTCCTTTTCAATTTGGTAATTTCCAAGAAAACAACTTTTGTTCCTGGCAAACAAACAAAACAATGGCTTTTTCTCTGTGACCTCTGCTGTATGGCAGAACCTAAAATTTTGACGAAACTTTGTTTCTTACACTAAGAATATGTATTTGTCATCCCAGTGAAAGCAAATATTTGCTTAGATTGAGCAAGTTAGCAGCTGGAGAGCGATCAGTCTTATCTGACACATACTAAGCAGAGACTTGCACTGAAAGTAAAATTCTTTCATGTTGCATCAGTGCCAGGCCTGCTCTACCACTAACACAGTAACCTATATCCCAGCCTCTTTTCCCAACTCCAAGCAGCAGAAGGGCAAACTTCTCTAGCAATTTTAGCCCTGAAAAAGTTTTTGAGAGATACTGATGTAATGCCACAAGGACTTCTTATCTCCATTAGTTTTCACACCTCTGTTGCCCGTGGAGTTTGGGAACACAAAGAGATGTCTAAGCTAGGAAACCAAACTCACTCAGGAGTAGGTGCACGCAGGTGAATCAGTAGAGTCCTGTGCCAAGTGGATGCTGTGTTTCTGTAGCCATCTGAAAATTAAACATCTAGTCTGCGATCCTACAGGTGAGATGTTGTATTTTGGACACTATCCTGAGTAATGTGTTTGGGGCCACCCTGCTTGAGCAGGGATGTTGGACTGGGTGACTGGCAGTGGTCCCTTCCAATCTCACCTACCCCGTGATTCTATGTGAGCCAAATCAAATATGGCAAGTCACCTGGATGCCAGCCATCATCAGTGAAGAGTAAAGCAAGAAGTGACTCCTTTCCTGCTATGAAACATGCCTTAAAAACAGGAGTTGTCACTTTCTGGAAGTATCTGTTTCTGCTTCTGACTACAGAGCTACCTAGAAGAGTATCCTAGATGAGAGTCCTAGCCTGTAGACAGCTGCATGTAGGTGAGATAAAGTCCATCCAAAATGTAAGGCCTATTAGCTTGGGCATAGTGCCTAATTAATTGGCTGTAGTCCCTTCCTGAGCTAATGCCAGGCTTACAGTTGTGCCAGACTAAGTATCTCTTTCCTGAATGTCATTATTGAGAGTTAAAATACCCTTAAAGAAACTAAGGAATTACACTGTATGCAAATAGTTTTTCATTATAGCTTAAGGGTGAAAAGTCAACTGTTAAAAAACCATGAAATTAAGATTATAAATGCTGGTCCCATCATGTCTTTATAAAAAAGTTTTTAGTCTTATAATGACATGTCAACATGTAATGAACAGACTGGATTTGACACGAAGAAATAAACTCATATTTGTAAAGCTTCACAATGAGTAAAGATTTGCAAAATATCAAATATATTGGCCCATTGGACAGTGCCAGTGAATTGAATATAGGTAGTATCCTGAACAAAATATCTATGTAGTTGTGTAATTGAGTGCTGAGTCATTCCTGAATGGATTAGGAAGTTTTTAGGAAAACATGAAGTACTGAAGTATCAACTCAGTTTGTGAATGAGGGTGAGTTCCTAGCTCAACAGCAATTTTTGAAGGAAAACAAAAAAAAACCCCACAAAAATTGCCACCAAAACAAAGCCTTTAGATATTTTAGAAACAGTCAGCTTTGGTTTTTCTAGAATGGAAAGTAGTTCTTTTAGCATTCAATATTTTTCATTATAAAACCATAGCATGAAAACAGATTAAATGAAAATTAAATCTGCAAAATAAAAGTGAAATATTTCAACTGATAAAACCCTTTTTTTGTAGAATTCAGATCACACTGTGTACTAATATTGTTCACTTTTTCTCAATATTTAGTTAGTCAGGAATTACTGCAGGATGTGAATAGATTGCTGTTCTGGCTCAGTCAGGATGTTCCTTTCCATATTTGGATGATTTACATCATGGTTGCACAGACGACTGCAAAATTTAGTATTACCTTTTTTAAATTCCTGTCTTCATGACTTTAATAATGTTAATTGAGCTTTGTTGTGTCCCATATCTTAATTCTTCCCTAATATCACTTAGTTTATTCATTCACAGTGTGCAGAGCATAAGCAAGACCTGAATCTCTCAGGGTTTGGGCTTGGATAAAGGCTGCCTTAGTAGGGTGCCTAAATTATGCCTCATTTTCAGGTGGCTGCTGAATTGGTGCTCCTGTAGGAAGTGCCCAGTGGCCATGTTTAGCTCATGGAGAGGGCTTAAATGTCTTTGAAATTGGAACAGATTTCCACATGGAAGCCTTCTAAGGCTCTCCTGGCTCTGCAAGGAGCTTAGGCATCTATTTTAGTGGAAAAGGGTTGTGAAGTACCAAGAGTTTAGAGGCAAGTTGGATGTCTCTGTGACTTAGGCTTAATTACAACCTCATTAGGGCCTTTTTGCTTTGTAATCTTACACATCCTTTATCTAACATATTGCACCTAGCAGACACATAATGAATCTTTGCAAGTTCAGTATGACAGAGGTAAATCTCTGCTGTTTCCATTTAAGAGCCAGAGAATGTGAGGCAGTGACAAATGCAATGAAAAGCACTTTGCTTACAGGGAAGAGGCCACAAGAATGGGAGGTGCTGGCCCAGACTCACCCTCAAAAGCTTCATTGATGACTCCAGTTGATGCCTCTTTTTCTTCAAGGCAGTGGATGAAGGACAATGGAGAGTGTCTTATCTCTTGCAGTTTGTCATGAATATAAGAGAAAGTAGGTCTGTTGTGAGGTTCTTGGGACCAGCATCTTGTCATTAAATCACACCTGGAAAAAAAATTTAAATGGAAGCAGTAATGATAATAGAATCATTCCTGTCAGCAGTTTCCAATAAACATCTGAGAAGCAAGTTTGGCCTGAATAGTTTCTATATGATACAAAGATTATCACCAGCTGCTGAGGGAAGGAAAAACAAATTAAAGATCAAATTAAAGTCAGGAATAATCACTGTGAAACATTTTAATTTTTCAAAGATGGATATTTTTGAGATTGGGAGCAGATATAACACTTAAAAATAAAAAGACACATTTGCCATTAACATCTACTCTCAGTGAAGAAGTCAGGGATACTTTCTAAGAAAGCAGACAAGAAAGAAATTCTCTCACAGAAAAATAATTTTAAAAAAAGGAAGTGTAAAACCAGAAATTAACCAGAAGTTTTCAACTTATTTAAACCTCCTTCAACTCAAAGCTACCTCAAGTTTAGAGGAAATTCAAGGCAAAGCATCCAGCACAGGGAGGGTTAATTTAGACTTCTAGTTCCAGACCAAAACAAATAGGAATAAGTTTTCCCATCAAAGGCAAAAATGGTATAAATTTCCTCTGGGTGCAGGGATTCCAGCCCACCCAGTACAAGCACTATCACTACCATTTAGTGGGAAACTTCACCTGCTGTTTGTCTAAATGATAGGGTTGGTTTTTATTCCTTGCTCAAGGTGAGTTTATGCTACACAAAACCAAATCCTACAAAAGCCGTGGGGAGACAGGTTGAAAACCAAAACACAGCCAACACCTGGACATGCTAAGTGTTGGGAGTGGAGAGAGGTCTTAGAGTCTCAAAACCGGAGAGCAGCCAGTGAAAGGCTGGTTCAGAAAGCTGCATCTGGAATGTGGAGCATTTACCTCTAAGCCTTAAGTTCAAACCCTCCCCTGACAAACATCTTCCCAGACCTGCTGCTATGTGATACCAGGCGTTAATCTGTTACGGAAAATGAATTGGCTTGCTCAGATCCTTGCTTATCCATCCTAAAAAGATGACTGCTGTCCTTCACCACAAATGGGCATCTTAAAAAACCCTCAGTGGCAGCTGGGAGGAGTCTCGTGACTTCTGATTTTACAATTATATTTTTTATTAAAATATTAGTTGCACAAGAATGTGGGTAGAAAAATTGTTTCAAAACCACTTTTCATCAACTTGTATTCTTGTGGTTTTCAAGTTGAATAGAGTAATTCTTTTTTTTTCCAAAAAGATTCCATGAAATTTTGAAAATCTGTTTTAAGAATTTTAAGAGTGGTAGTGTCTTTCTAACACTCTGAATCACTTCATCTGCTTACTTTCAGGTGTACTGATTATTGATAACACTGGAAATATAGAAGGAAAAGGACTGACTAGGACTCAAGGTTAAACAACTGATTTTCCTTCTGCGGCCAGCAAAGTGTCTGTCACGCTGAATTCCAGCCTTGGATGCTGGAAGCCAAACAATCTGCTTTCTGGTCATGCTTGCTGGTAGCATATCCAGGCAAAAAACATGAGTTCAGGTCCTGCGCTTCATCAGGTTCATACCTGGGCTCTCATGAGCAGAGGCTTGTGGAAGAAACAGCCAGCCACAGAGGAAGAAAGAAACAGGAAATTATACATAAGTCACAGACTCATACAGTGTTTTGGGTTAGAAGGGACCTTCAAGGATTATCTAGTCCAACCCTCCAGCCATGTGCAGGGACATCTTCCACTACATCAGGTTGCTCAAAGTCCCACCCAATCTGGACTTAAACAGTGCCAGGGATGGGGTATCCACAGATTCTCCAGGCAATCTTTTGCAGTGTTTCACCACTTTTATTGTAAAAAAATTCTTTCTTATATATGATCTAAATTTATCCTCTTTTCATTTATGAAACAAGAACATCGCGAGTCTGGATGATGAATATTTTTGGTTTTGTTTCCTATGTTCAATCTCTTTCTAAATAACTATTTTTTTATTGGACATCTGCTTTATAAAGCCATGCAGTTTTGCCGTGGAATAAGGAGATTTCTTCCAAAACTCTAATTCAGTACTGTAATTTTTTCATTTTAATTATATTCCATATTTTTATTTCCTAAATCAAGTTACTTGGTGATTGGCTTAAAATACCAGTACTGGTCTTTTTCACTAAGTATTTAATTCAGATAGGCTTTAGGTTCCTCATGATAAAAACTTTAATGTTCTCTCAGAGCATTTGCAGAATATATCTGCAAATTTTACATGTACATCTATTTGTGGCATGGCATTTAGCTTTTGAGGCATGCTGTGACATCCAAAGTTTTAAGTCATATGGCACAAACTTTCACTAGCTCAGAAATGCATGAGCATGAGACCAGTCAAGAGGGTGAAAGCCAGTTTAACATGCCAAAATACATGTAAGTGACAGATTGAGCATAATCCTATGGTTTTTGGGAGCCAAACATGAGCTAGCAAACAGTGCATCACTTCAGCATGAGAAAGAGACCCAGAGAATTCCTCTATTTCATGGGGAAAGCCTTTCAGGAAAAAATGAAAAATGACAGTTCCAAGTGCACCATCAGCTAAAGGTTTGTGTTAGGTTTAAGAACTAACATTTGCATTAGATGTACACCTACACACCTGCACTTCACACCTGAGTTTTATCTGGGGGCAACAGCCATATGTCCAACAGAGCTGCTTATGTGGGACTAGTTACAGTTTGAGAGCCTGGAAAAGCAAAGGACTAATATTCAGTATCTGACATTGGAGGTGGAAAGTGAACATTCCTGAAATGCACTGTAGTGCACAGAAGCTACAGGCATTACCAATTTTTTCTCACATGAAATGGAATATACAACTGATGTGTGATTTTCTTAGAAAAGGAGAAAATATATCATGATTAAGAGCCTCTGATTTCATCTGATGCATTCTGTGCAAGGCCTTCTCTCTCACTTTCTTAATCCTCCCAGGGGATCACTCCCAGAAACAAATAGCAAAAAGCTTTTAGTTACTGAGCTAAAATTTCTTCATCAAAGTCTGTTGTGTAAGTTTGCACTGGACTGAGCATTTGGTGAAAACACAAATTCAAGCCAGCAAAGGTCCTGGTGCTTGTACAAATTCTCTAGACTGCAATTCACAGCCTTTGAGGACCTATTAGCTCAGTCCAGTCCAAACCTTGGCATTCTCTTGCTTGCAAGCCTCATACCCAGGTGGTTGTGCTAGATGTGGGTCTCTGACTGCAGATATAGTTCCATTCATAGTTCTAATTAATGTTTCAATAAATATGTCTCATTTACACATCCCCAAGCCCTTCTTCAGTTCATTACCAAGCTTTACCTAGCCACAGTTCTCTGGGGAAAAGTAGATGATTAGTCCCTGGAGTAACAGCTTGTGGAGGCAAGGGGAAGAATTTCTCCCCCTGAAAAAAAACCAAAAAAACCAACAAACTAAACAAACAATCCCACTTCCTTCGTGCTTTTACACCCCAAGGTTTCTGTGCCAGCCCTACTTGCACTTGCAGTGTAAGCCTACCACAAATTCCTAAACACTTCTCAGCTGAAGTACTTTGGCCTTTGAACTCTCTTCCTATCAGTGATGGTTTGTTTTGTCAAATGACAATGAGCAAGCCAAAGTGCCGAGGAGACAATTACTGACTGCTGATGTCCTGATGCAGGTTCAAAACCACAAGGAGGGAAGCAGGAATGTCAAGAATCCCGGCATGCCATTAATGACCTAGCAAAGCAGCAAAACGCTGTTTATGCTACTGACAGAAGCTGTATGCAGGTGCTGAGTGTTCACCAAATGAGATAAAAGATGGTACAAGAGTCTAAGCTCTTCAGCTCTTTGGCTGTCAAAAACTACTATTAGGCACTGATCCTACAAGTTACAACAGGAAGATCAGTATTTAAGCCCTATCTGCTATGCTAAATTCAAGATCTGGGGCCTTAAAAATTAGTTCAAGCAATGTTTTCATGATTTTTCTGAAGATCTGGTCACTTGTTTTAAGGCAATTTATGAGCCTTTGCTTAAGCTTGAATGTCAGACTAGTACATGGATATAGCTGCCTCCTGTGCATTTTTATTCACAGGACAGCTGTCAGAAATTTTTTGAGGAAACCTTTCTCAGCATTGAAATTAAAATTTCTTTGGGCTTTCATTAGTCTTGCAACCTCGAGTTCTCCCTCTGTTTTTAAAACAAAATTTTCTCTTCAGTTCTTCAGTTCTTTCAAGTGCTAAAGCTTGATCTGGGGACTTTTTGTGTTTCCTGTTGCTAATATGGTATTTCAGCTATACCTACATAATGATAAATAATCACCTTCTCCTAAACTCCAAGCATGGCAATCGGTGTAAGATCTATCACAGAGATATCAGCTTGCCAATTACAGAATTATTCTCAAGCCTGTTCCTCAGCCCTGGGAGTCTGTGTTGTTCACTCTTAGAATTGTTCAGCCTCTCCCTCTATTTGCAGATGTTGTGTGCATTGCTGTGACTGCTTATGCAGACTGGGGGATAAAGAAATTGAGACATGAAATTAGACAATACTGAGTGATTTTTAAGCTCATGTTCTGTTTCCTCCTTAATACACCTCTGGTCGGTATGGGTTTGATCCACTTGATGCATTTATTTTATCGTGCTAATCGCAAGAATTTTGCGATTAAATTTGAGTTTTGTTTGAGTTTGCTCAAGACACAAACAGAAATTGAAGGATTTGCTTATCCAGTCCAGCTGAAGTCTAACCAGAAGTGCAGACTTCCCTTTTCCTGAACTGCTTCAGCTTTTCTTATTGGCTTTTCTGAGCTTTCTCTACAAAGGGCAGAGTTTATTTTTCACTATGTTCTAATATTAGCCTAATTCCTCCAGCAACCACTGAGAAAGAGAGTTTTATCCACAATTGCAGGCACATAGTGTACAGAGACTGGTAAAATCTTTCTTAGAGGCATCTTAACTTCTAACCAATACCTTCAGGTACTCTCAGCCTTTTCTCACAGTACTACCAGATCCATGCCTTAAATTCTTATTCATAGGCTGGACTACTGGATGAATTAGTGGCAGGTTGGCCAGTTTTATTGGAAACAGAAGTGGAGGATGTTGGGCTGTGCCAGATGATGACCAACTGGCAAAAAGCCTCTTACTTCTTATAAATATTATCAACAAAATTTAAACAAAATTAACTTACAGATCATCAGAACAATTGTTTGGGGATTCCAGCCTTCCTCCTGATCGTACATGGTGTAAAACTTCTGTATTGGAGAAACCAGGGTATGGCTGTTGACCCAAAGTTAATGTTTCCCACACTAGTACTCCAAAAGACCTGAGAAATACCGTGAAAAAAGAGAAAAATTAAAAATCATAATCATTATGAAATCTCCCTATTGCCAGTTAGATCACGTCTAACCTAAGAATAAGACTCAGAAAAATTAAGAGCAAGAAGTCTTTATTCAGCTTTGTCCCTAAGCCAGCCTCTGGAATAGCTAAAATAATTAGTAGTGTGCAAAACTGAGACACTTTCCCAGACTCATTGAGATGCAGATCAGAAGACGCTGAGTGTCCACATCTTCCTCGGGCAGCACTCCAGCTGATCATGTCCCCATATAAACAAGTGTTTAGAAATCTCTAGAGGTGTGGTTTAAAATGGAGAGAGACAAGCTCTTCTAAGCCCCACTCCTGGAGTAATCAGCACCTCATTTGGTTTGGCACAGAGTACTGAACTATTTTCTTAGATAAGTGCCAGAGCAGCAGTGAAATAGATGGGTGCAGGTGCTGGGGATTTGGATAAGACCCATGGGCTGAGTACCTGTGGCCATTGAAATCTAAACTTGTGTGAATATCCGTGGATATTCATGGATCTGGTTTAGTCTGGGTTTTTTTTTTTTTCCATATCTCCTGACAGTAGGTCTCTGCTTCTTCACCATAAAATCAAAGCCACTCAAATACACACTTTGAGCAAACCTCCACAGCAAAATACTATGACCTTCCTCTGACAACACTGAAAAGTCTAATTTTCAAAATAAAGAAGTCTCTAGAAGAGGGTGAAACTGTAAGGACAAATTATTTTCCTGTAGGAAGGAAATGTCAACAAGCCTAATGGAAAACAGAATGGAACAGCATGCAGGCAATCCATTCACTGCCCAATCAAGCAAAAAACCACATTGTGTGCCTGGTACAATTGTAAAATTGTTTGAGTGACACTAGGTCATTCCCGCCAGAATCCAAAGCTAGAGCTCAAAGCATAAAGAAATATATCCATTAAATATACTTTGTGGTATGAATAATTTGTGGTAATAACATTTGTGGTACCAAATTTTTCATTAGATCCTTAAAATTTCACTTAGTAGGAAACCTGCTCAAGCCTTAAAGTTATTAGAGAGGACAATATACAACCCTGTAATTCCTCCTAATAAACCAGTATTTTCTTGCTGTGGGATTTAGTGGGTTATTCCCAGAGCTGTGTGGTTGCTGTAACTCACCAGACATCAGAGCGACTTGTAAAGACACCATCAATAAGGCTTTCAGGAGCCATCCATCTGACAGGGAGTAGACCTTCTCCTCTTTTCCTGTAATAATCATTTTTATAGACATCTCTGGCAAGTCCAAAATCACCGATCTTTACTATCCGGGATGAGCTCTCGTATTCCTTCTCAGACACAAGGCAGTTGCGAGCAGCCAAGTCCCTGATTTGTAAGGCAGAGAAAAGAGGATGGAGTTAGCACTGCAGAGCAACTCAGGTCTGTAAGTCACCTGGTTCAACACTCTTCAGAGCAGTACCAACCCCAAGTTTGGATTAAGTAATTTAGGGCCTCAGCCAGTTAGGTTTGGCATATCTTCAAGACTGGAGATGACACAGCCGCTCTGGACAACCTGTTTCAGTGACTGATCTTGGATGTTGCGAATAATATTATCTAATTTCCTTTTCTGTAAGTTGTGCCTGTTGCCTCTCATCTTTTCCCTGTACCTCTCTGAGAAAAGCCTGGCTCTGAGTCCTCTACAGCTACCCATTCAGCAGACAAAGACAGTACATGAATCTTCCACTTGGTCTTCTCTCTGTTGCCTGGGGTGTTGTAAGTCCTTGGTTCAGATCTTGGAGCAGCCCCTCATTTTGTGAGAGAACTGTGGGTGATATTTAGCAGAAAAGCACAGCATTAGATTTTACTCCAGTGCGCTCTCCTTTCTGGTTACATTGTGACACCTTTCTAGACATTTTTTTCCTGGATAAGATAATCAGTCCTGATACTGTGGGCAAACCTGGGAGGACTAAGGAAATAAGTTCTGTACCTGTGTATAAAATGCATTTTCTCTAAATAGACACAGCCTTTGCAAACATCCAAACATATATCCAAGAGGTCAGTGACTCTCAGTAGAGGGCTCTGGAGCTACAAGGAAGAAAGGCAGAAGTCAGCAATGTTTTCCAGCTTTATCAACTCAGAATGACAACTTCCCTATGCAAGATTTCCCCATTGAAATGTATAGGACTTTTCCAGAACAGTCAAAGTACAGGTCCAAAATCTCCGTATGCCAATGGAGTGAATGCTAATTTGAAGCAGGGTAAATTGCCAAATCACTGCACTGTAAGGAAGATGCAAATGAAATCATCCCGTTTGATTTGCAGCTAAGAATAGCCTAGGGTCTTCAGAGTTGTGGAAGAAATGGAACCTTGAAATTTCCTCCCACTATCAGATCAGGTTTGGGTTTTTGGATTTTGCTATATTAATTAGTGTAATACATTATTCTAGTAGAGCATGTGTATATGCATTTCAGTAGGATTCAGTACTGACTGTGGATTTGATCTGATTAAGTAAATGAACAACACAATTGCTACAATGCTATAAAATTTCATTGTTGAGTCCTTTTGACCTCCAGTCCTACCATCCATATTCCTAATCTGCACACCAACTAGAGAAAAATTTACTTGAAGTTGTTTATTATTTATTCTTTTTTTTTCTTTCCTTCTGAAGGATTTGAGGACACAGGCACAGGGACAGTATATTCTTATACGCTTGGACTATGCCTCTCACATTAAGGATACTGTTGCTATTCAAAGACAAAAAAAGATCTCTATGATGCCCAGTAGACCACATACATGACCACCATTATTTATTATCACTTTCAAAAGGACAGTTTATGATTTTCACAGTGAGAAATCCAGCCGACATCTCATGACTGAAACCACAATTTTGGCCAGTGATCTAATGACATTCAATCTCCTTCCCAGCATCACTGAATGCAAGTCAGCACTCAACACCGAGGTCCCAGGGTATTAAGGAAAAGCCAGGTCAGACCTTGCAAGTACAGAAACAGCTGAGCATCAGCATGGACTTTTAGAAAAGGAAAAACTGAGAAATTGTAGGCAGTTACAGGTTAAAAATATGAGTCTCATGGTCTTTACCTTTTTCTTTCTGGCTCCTCGTAAATAGCCAAGTAGATCCCCTCCTTCCATCAGCTCCAGTATAAGATACTGAGGTTCATTTAACAGACACACACCAAGTAACTTCAGGATGTGGGGATGATCAAATTTACTAGAGAGAAGGAAACTACTGTAAGATTTCATAAGAGAAATCCAGCTGGTTGATAGCTGATGTTCATAGTTACAAACAATAAATGAGCAGTTTGGCCTTTACAGTCCTGCCTCTATGAACAACATGATTCAGTAGTTTACAGTGCCTGGATTTGCTCAGTCATGGGGGGAGTTCAGGGACATCCTCCCAAAACACAGAGTGTTAGAGTGTTAGAGTGTTAGAGTGTCTTTGACAGGCACTCTAATGCATACACACATACTAAAAAGAACATTTCATCATTTTTCCAGGAAGCAAACAAAGTAGCCAAATGGCAATTCCTTCTAGGAAAAAGATGATTCATCACCTGCACATTAAAGGTGTTTCTATTATTTTAATAGAGTATTTTTACTACTATATTCACAGTAGAATGGCTGATTCAGAGAAATACACAAAGGCAAAAGCACAAGGTGCAATACATTATTTTCACAGTTCAGAGGGGAACAGTTTTTCACAGTATATTTTCAAAAGAAACAAAATACATATGAGGAATACTTCTAAGTATGCTAGCAATTGTCTGTGTGTGTCTAAGACAGGGATTACCACAGAGCAACCAGTACTCTCAGTACTGCAAGTATTCTTTGAAGAATTAAGAATATTTATTGCCTCTGTCACTGCCTGTGTTTTTTCAATCACTTTATTTGTGTCAGAAAATGGTTTCCCCTTGTCAGTGCTGTGTGAAAGCACTTGCCCAAGCAGTCAGAGAAACTTGACTCTATTGGGAGAATTGATGGTGTCCAAAATGCTGTCAAATGCGGCAGTGTAAACAAACAAATAAGAGAGGGACAATTTCTTTCTAATCTCTTTCAGTTCACCTAATCTCAGGTGTGGGCATAGACTCCTGCAAAAAGTGTGATTTAAAATTTGACAGTTCCCCCCGGCCCCTAGCACACACCTCTCAATCAGACAAAATTTGGCACTTCCAGGCACATAAAGAGGGGAAGGAACACCTGGCACTTTCCTTGCACCCAATGCAGACCTTTCTCCACTGAACTGTCATTCTTTACTTCCCAAGGGGAAGACACAGGGGAATTTCCTACATGTATTTGCACACAAATGACTCAGCAATAACCAATATCAAATGACTTTTTGAAATTGAGGCAACTCAATTTTCCCTTTGCTGCATAGCAATAGGAAGGAATAAATAGTTCTGGCTTAACTGAATTAACTGAGCCAGCATGCATAACATTACAATTCAAATTTTAATGAACATCCAAAAAGGTGAGCAAAATAAAAGCTGCATGTATATATCTAATCTAAGCACTCAGATGCACTTTTTCTCCTTTCTACCCTTTGTTTCATTTATGAGACCTTTTAGATTAACATCAAGTAAAATCATTAAACCATCTATGACATAACTGATTTTTTTATATTAAAAAAATGAAATATTCGAATAATACAAAATATACACTGTTGTTGTTGTTGTTTTTGCTGTTGTTTAATGACTACTGGGATTATAATACTTAAACTTTTCTATCCTCTTCATTTCTGATTCATTATTTTGGCATAAATACGGGCCCATATCAGTGTTTACATTTAAATGCAAAAAAAATTTCAGTTAAGTACTCTTCCAAGATTTCCAGGTTTGGATTATTATCTGCAACAAGAATTGGGGGAGCTTCAGAAACTTTAACTGTGGGTTCATATAATTTCCATACTACACAGAAAAAAAAATACTTTAACTGCATTTATGTCTGCTAGGTAGACTGAAGATAGTTTATAAGGAGTTTACATACAGCTCTTACTCTCTGTCATTAATTTGCATTTTAATTATATGGTTGAATTTTGGTTTTAACAAGCCTTTTACCTCATCCAGCTATAGTGTGTCAAAAAGGACAAAAAATGCAAGATTTTTTTTAAATGTGTAACAACAACAACAACAAAAAAGAATGCTGCAGAAATCAATTTCAAATTTAATAATACCATGTTTTCTGTGCAGAAATAAATCTTTCATTTTTAAAAAACTGCATCTACTTCTGCATTCATGAGATAAAAGTCAAAGAAGTGCAAAAGTGCTTCTGAAAACTAAACTTATCTCTCAGTCTTATGCTACCAGCTGAAAATTTCAGTTAAATTTTATTTATTTCCAGGGACACTCTAGAAAACCAGATTTCTAGCTGAAACAGAAAACTTATTATGTGAAATTCTTGCAATGGTGACAGATGCATAATTTAACACTACCTCAATAGAAGAGTCATGTGGCAGCCTCTAGTGGCACATTTTTAAAAATATTTTCCACTGCAAATTACAACTTTAAGGCATCGCTTTGTTCTGACTTGTTTCTTTCAGTAAAACGGGATTGGCCAGATGTTGTCCAAATGCCTTTAGCAACTAACTTGGTTTTAGGGGAGCAAAGATACTGAAACACACCAGTACAAACCCAAATAAATCCATGGTGGGAGTATACTGAACTTGCAGTCTCCATCTTAAATTTTGCTTATCAGATTTATAGCTTTATCCATTATAGCAAGATACTCCTCAGTAGTGATTTACTGGTTTGGCAAAAACATGAGGTAAAAATGCCATAGTAACCTGTTTAGAGGAAAGTGCTGTTTTCATTCCTCTGGAAGGCCACCACCCTGCTGTGAAGCAGCTTTGAAAGGTGCCCAGTGACAAAGCTGTCCCTACCTCATTAAGTGGGCTTCCTTCAAGAATTCACTCTTCTCGTGGTCTGTCGCGCCCTTCTTCAAAGTCTGCTCAACAGAAAGCAGAAGCTTAGAAACACTTTGGTCATCATCGCCATTATTACATGGCACTTAAGTAAACAGACATAGATCTGGCCTTAAATACCCCTTATTTTCTACAAATCACTACAAGGCTGAACTTCAAGAGATTTGCAAGAAACACTGCAAGGAAATCCCCAGATGAGCCATTTATCGTTCTCAGGTAAAACATCTGAGACACACCTCTCTGCCCATGCCATTCTCTTGCCAAAGAAATACACAGCTGTGATTACCTTGACTGCTACTTTGGATTCTCCACTTCCATCTGCCAGAATATCTACTGCAGTTCCTTCATATACCTCTCCAAAAGCTCCACTTCCTAACAATTTGTGTAAGTTGAGTTTGTCCCGAGGGAAAGCTGGCAGTGATTCAATCTCTGCTTGAGAAGGAAGAGTGCTACAAAACAGCAACACTAGTCACTTGTTCATACAAAAGAATGCCGGAGATTTTATTAAAATTCTTCTTCAAAGGAAGCTGGTACTCTCTGTCTCATCAGGTACATTTAAGGGGAGCTCAGGTGAAGCCTGGATGTTCTGAAAGTTTTTGGAAAACACCAGGTCTTCTTCCTTCCCTGTGCACTTGTGTTTCTTGCCAGAGGACATGGAGGATGGGCTGGGGGCCATCCAGGCACGGCTGTGTGCCAGGGGGCAATAGGGGCTGTGTGGCAGGGCATCCTTCGGAGCAGACCCACCCTGCAGCACACGTGCAGCCCTGACCTCCACCTTGGGGTTTCAGGGTTGAGAGCCCCAATGAAAAGTGGCCCAGGGAAGACCTCTTAGATGTTTTTGTGCTGAAAATGTGTTTGCTCTGAGGACATACCGTACAGCATAACAGGCGTTGGCTAGTCCCACTGTCTCAGCCATCCCCCTGAGTCGAGCCAGTTCTTTATCTTCCTTGATAAACACTGTCTGTCCAGGCAAGGCCTGTTTTCCAGATTTCAGTCTTTGCTTCCATACTGGAATAGAAAATGAGACCATCAGGTGTTTCACTCTAAGAACATCCCAGTGTGTGAGCAGGCTGCAAGGCTACAGGTTTTATGTTATTCTGTTCAACGTCACCCCCCAACAGCTCTTGTAAGCAAGTTGTTTTTATCTGGCCATTTTTTTCCCACAAAACACAGACAGCAGCTCATTGAGCTGAGAATTCAGTCAGGTATCCATCTCTGTGTGCAATGAGACCCCAGGGAAAGGATGAGGAGTGAGAGGACAGGGCCATCATATGTGGGCATTTGCATCTCAGGGTAATCATTACATCCTTTCTTCAGTGACAAAGCTTAAGAGAAAGAAAATTGGACCATTTTGTGAATAAATGTAGTACCAAACTTGAGAATTGCAAGGCACAAGGATACACAAAAACATCAGAGTTCCTTAAGCACTCCTGTGCTTTTCCTGCAGGTAACCAACAGCAAGAAATGTCTGAGGATGGAGTGAATTTCTATCCTGTCCTTGATACCAAAAATATAATCAGCAGTCTCTAGAGCCTCAAAGAATGAGAATATACAAATTCCTGCCAGTTCCCATCCTAGGGGTTGTTCATCATTTCCCTAAAACTGGAGACCAATCATTCCCACCTTCTGAACTGCCTTTCACTGAGGCCTGGCAAACCAAGGGTAAACAAAAAACTCAGTCACATACCAAAACCAAATAGCACGACCACAGCCAAAGACAGCACAACAGCTCCAGTCACAGAAGCAATGGCAATGATGGTGCTCATGGAGATCATACTATCTGTTAAGGAAAAAGGGAGAATTGCTTAATTACTTTGTATGCCTGCAGTGTCAATCCCATGGAGTGGAGCATACCTGAGGCAACCCTTCAGGTGCCTGCTATGTGAAAGCCTTCCACTGCACAAAGCTCTCTTGTAGGCTGTATGTGGATGTGCATTTGGTCAGACTAGTCCTTCTCCCCCAGACCTGGGCCATTCCTGTAGTAATGACCTAATGTGTATGCAGAAATAGAAAATGCTGATCTATTTGGCTACTCTAGGTGGGATTTCCAAAAGCACCCACAAAGTGTAAGTCTAACATTCTGGCTGAAAGCAAGAAATAATTCTGATATCTTTAGCCAGTGTGTGAGCTTACTTGTTTCCAAGAATCACATCATAAAGCAGAGTGGCAGAGCTCTCTTTGTACCAGAGACAAACTGGTATAAATGAGCAGAAGCACTTTTCAGTGCTCTGAGCAAAAGAGCCTGGATGAGCACCAGCAGCAGGGGTCACCATATAAACAACACCATTTATTATCTATTAGACACATTACCTTTGCAGGAATATTGTTATTAAAATAGCCAGTCTCTGTTCATAAATTGGTATGACTATTTTGAATAACAAGAAAAAGATTAAGAGAATACAGAAGACATACCTTCACTCAAACTTATATCCACACTGATGTCACTGTATTCACCAAGTCCCAGCACATTTGCAGCTGCTGCTCTGAACTGGAAAGTTCCTTCTACGTTCTTGGCCTTCCATGTGCAAATACTACCACAAGAGCCATTGTAAACCACCTCCCACGTGGACTTCACATCACTGCTGTTGCCAGACTGCTTCCTGCAACATGCACAGCATGACACGGGAATGTCATTAATGCCACAAGGGTACTTTACTACTTCACCCTCACTCCATTTTTTGCTTCAGTTCCATGGTATTCACAGCATTTCTCTTCCTGCATGAAAGCTCAGTCTGGTCATGGGATTTTGGCTACAGAGAAGCAAATTTTGCCATGCCATTTCAGCAATGCTAGGAATCAAACATCTTTATCTTGGCATTGTAAATGAAATGCTAGAATATTTTAGAGACAAAAGCTGTTCGGTATATGCCTGATTCACCTGTTACAGTACATGCCTCAGAGCCAAGATTTCAAAACTTTCTTATTTATTTTCCTGAAAAAAAAAAAAAAAAACACAAAAACATTTATTTTCTTCTACTGTGCTTGAGCTTTCTGCTCTCTCAGACCCAGAGTAATTCAGTGTCTCTTGTGCATCAGGTTTCACAAGCTAAACAGGAAGCAAACCATTGGCAGGGAAGATACCATTCTTTAGCTAGCCACTTTCCCATAGTATCTGCTGACTGACTGCTGGGTGTGTTTCTCCCTTTCCCCGTTGGACTGAGATTGATTGCTCACAATAAATTCAGAGCTGATTATTCACAAACCAAAAGAAGACCATGCACTTAAACTTGAAAGGCCATATCTGAAATATCATTTCATGTCACACAACACCTCATGTGAATACCTCATGTGAAATGACCTTCATGAGCATGTCACTCATTCTCCCAACACACTTCAATGAAGAAAAAAACTCAAACATTTCTAAAACAGAAAGACATGGGAAAACTATATGTTCATGTCCTTGGTGTGTACATCCTGCCACTAGAGCCTCATGGAAAACAGAAGTTGCTTAAAAGGGTTAGGCACACATTTTCCTATATGCTGTACAACTGACCTAACATTTTTCTACCAGATGTGAAATTCAGTCAAAACCATCAGCATGTGTAGGTTCAAACTTCAAGCTTACTTCATTAAAAGACCACCTCAGTGATGCACTATGATTCTTATCTCTGGATAAGAAGCTGGAGTCTGGAGAGCACAGCAGCTAATGGCCAGCTGTAGCACAGGCCAAGGAACTGACCTTTCCTTACCCACCTGCAAGATGCCAGGTACAAACTGTCTGTTGACATAAAAAAATTACTGTTTTCTCAGAGCATGCAGGTCAGTGCTCCTGCATGCTCATAGAACTGTAGGAAGCTTACAGCACCAGGAAAATGTATCTGGGTGAAAACTTATATAGGTAAAGCATTTCCAGTTCCAGAGTGCTGTCAGTCCTCAGCTTCTGTACGCACAGAGAAGGAAATAATGGCCGAGTTTAGAAAATTCCTTCCCTCCATCAATAATGACTTTAAACAATCACTGGAATATCTCAGAAGATGGACTTTCCTAATTTTTGAATAATATGTTAATGAAGCTTTGCACTGACTGCTTTAAAGAAATCTCTCCAGAGTCATGGTCAAAAAATTAGAAGTTCAAAGTCATTGCCCACAGCAATATATTCTTGCCTGCCCAGTTGGCCCTTCCAATGCCAGTGCAGGAATAAGTGTGAGCTGGCACTCCAGTGTGACATGTATAGCCCAGGCAATCAGTATTTGATGACAGAGCACTTTAAAAATTATACAGTCATCCCACGTGGGTGAGAATACTTTATTTCTAGCAATGCTACAACACCTTCTTTGAGTCCTCTGAACACTAATATATTTATACATATATTTTAGCCAAAAATACATACTACATGTAAGCTGAGATTTGTGATCTGAAATTATCTCTAAATCTTCTAATTCACTGACATAGATCCAAATATATAATTGTATTTCAAGATTGCTCTGAAAAAGTTGTTAATGTATATTTCCTTCTATGTTTTCCTGGATACGTTATGGGTACTTGGTTTATCTAAGAAAGAGGTCCCAATGGGAAGGTCCTTTTTCATCATATGTATTTCATTCTCCCCATCAGAGCCAACCTGAAAACCCCTGCACAGCCAGATTTGTTCTGGGCTGCTACCTATGGGAAGAGTGCCTCATGCATTGCTTACCTGCTTTCTAAGATGTAGTAGGTCAGTTTGCTTCCATTGTCATCAGCCTTTTCCCACTGTAGAGAGTTTTTAGAGTCTTCTGCTCTTTTAGGTACTCCTGGCTTACTGGGAACACCAGCTTAAGGCAAACAGGGGAAGAAACAGAACCCTTAAAATGTATTTGTGGCATGACAAAGGGCTAAGAGGCACAGAGAAAAATCTGACGTGCACCTGGGTGCACATACAAAGGAAGGATGATCTACATTAATAATTTTCACAGAGAATGAATCTTTGGCCTTCTCTCTGTGATGGATAAACTCCAAAATTTTTACTCACATGCAGCTTTTCACCAATAATGAGTTCACTTGCATTATAGGCATTTCATTTCAACTCCTTTCACTCTTTCCTCTGCTCCACTTGGAAATGAACCTCATTTCTTTCTCCCTACTACTCTTGAAGGCATGGTATTGTGTTATTAATTTTTTAAACACACAGAACTACTGGGTCTTAGGATAAGAAAATTGCCTGCTAAATTTTAGAAAGTATTACGTTCAATATTCAAAACCTGAAAATAGTCTTAAAATCTTGTTATCCTGCATTAAGTGCTTACCTGTAGTTTTAAAGCTTGTTGGAGAGGAAGTGCTTTTCACTCCTGTAACATAAACTACTGTTACTCTTACAAAGTAGTTGGTCCAAGGAAGAGTTCCTGTGAGGTTGCACGTGTAAACAAGATTTCCTGTGCACGAAGTGTTTGCAGGAGAAAACCAGTCACTTTTTGCTGGCCACTAGAAAAATAATATATCATTATTGTCAACTTTCTTGCTCTGCTGAAAGTGTGTCACAGTTCTATTCCTGGGTAGATTAACTACTTTGCCACCTCTTAATATCATAGTGGAAATATGACGCAGGTGCTGTTTCAACCATGGGACTTTGTCCTCTCAGAGACCAAGGACACAAACCCTAATTTTCTTCTTTGTTTTCAGGAGACCTACAAGCCTTGGCAGTAACAAAGAACAACAGATTAAGTGCCTGCTTTACCCAGCCAAAAGGAGCCTTCCCCTTATATTTCTGGATCATCATGACCTGCCCACCAGTTCAGCTTGCCATGATACAGTTGAAAGGAGGTGGGTTAGTGGAATTGAGATGTGACATTTGTTTTAGGACAGGGAAATGTTTGGTGCAGGCCTAGAGAATCTGATTTCTATAGTAAAGAATCTGCATGATCTAGTGTAGCACATGACTTTTTGTGTGTCCAGTGGGTTGAAGTCTGAAGTTTCCAAGCATGTTGCTCTCACTTCACTTACTTCCTGCTCCTTGGATCTGGTCTTCTCTCTAGCATTTTCTCCTAACCTCTATCACAGGAAAATAAATCCCAGATATTAGGTTGTAGTTAATATTTATTGCTGAAAACCCTTTGCTTCTTTTTCTTGTGCAGGGCAGACATAGGATTTGCAACTGCAAACCCAGTTGGGGCAGGGCAGTGAGGAAACAGGGATAGAACTGCTGAAACAGGAGACTCAGGAGGAATTCTGGTGAGGTCATCCAGGATGTCCTTTGGCACTATGGAGTACTAAAAGCTACAGCTGCACTCCTCCTTGTTCCTGGCAAACACTGACTCCATCCTGCCCCTGCTGAGCAGCTAAGACTGACATCACCATGCCCAAATTATCCACTAAGACTCTTCATGTACATCCTGCCACCCACCCTGTCCTGCTTACCAGGACAGGGTAGGTTAAACTTTCTCTGATCTGAAAAAACCCACCCCAAAATGTAGAGGTGTTTTTACCTTACGCAGCTCAAACCAGAAGCTGGTTTCATTGATGTGCAGAGGAGCTCTCCATTCTAGCTGGAAGCTGGTATTTCTGGGGACTATGCTGATAGGTGCAGCCGGAGTCTCAAAAGTTTTTGCAATGACAGGGACACTTTCAGAAAACCAGTTCTCATCAGGATGAAAAGCAAGAACCTAGCAAGGAATGGGTGAACTGTACAACACCAGAGCAGTTGGAAAGACAGCTTTGCTTTTGCTTTTTGTTTGGAAGACTAACTTTTTGAACAAGACAGTATTCAGGCAATGCAGATATAGGTGTAGAAAGATTTTGAGCCTCATAGCTGCAGGATTATACACCTTTAGGCTGAAGGATCTTGTCCAGGAGTACCCTTCCTCAGAGACTCTTCTTAGTCTCTCATCTCAGCTTTCTACCAAGTCCCTTCTTGTTCTAGACGTTTTAAAAATGCCGCACACCCTTACACGGACATGCAGATGTCACACCACGTGTTAGGCAGTGTTTTAGAACCACAGAAGCACAAAGCCAAGAGGTGCCTTAGCACATTGCTTGTCACTAAGCCACAGGCAAGTATGACCTGTGTTTGGGTATGCATACTTGCACAAACACATACAGGTATTTAGGTATGTGTGTGTGTATCTGTTCCCCATTATACCATCCAAATGATTAACAAATGCCCAAATTCAAATTAATACCTACAGATCCCCTCCTGCCATCATCTGAATGTTCTCCCAACTGTGTAAATCACTCTATTTGTGATACCCAATGTAAATCACTCTATTTGTGATACCCAGTGCACATTCTGCAACATGTTTACTTGGTTACTTTTGAAAATGTCACTCTGATCATAGACCTGCTGTCCAAATACATAATTTACTATTTTTTTTAAGCCTTCATCTGTAAAGGGTGAAGCAGTACATTTTGTTCTTATGAATCCACACTGGACGTTTCTGCCTACTTTACAGAAGATCAGTCTAAAGATTTGCAGGATGAATAAACCAGCAAAACTACTTGCTATTGTACCTTGAATGAATTATTTGTTCCAGGATGGAGCCCACTGAAAGACCAGGCAAGTATCCCATTTGAAAATTCACTTTTCTGTAAAGGTGTCGCTGGGACAGGAGGCAACAAATTGACAGAGATCTGATAGCGGATGGATTCAAGAGGTCCATTTGGCTTCAGAGGTTCACTCCAGGATATGTTTATGGTGGTGTCAGACAAAACTAATGTTTTAATAGTGTCAACTGCCTCTGGTACTGAAACAGAAAGAAAAATTAATCACCCTATTAGAGAAGTCAAAAAATGTCACCAAAGAAAGAAAAGAAGGTTATAAGTGTATGAATATTATTCATTTAGAGGACTGAAACTCTACACAGGTAAAACTCATATTCTTGTACAGTCAGTCAGCTGCAGACAAGTTCAAAATATTTTTAGTATCTTCTTGGCTGTCCTACCATGCAAGTAGACAAAAAACCCCAACAACAACATGCAATGTTGAGGAACGCTATCCCATACCTCAACATTTACAGTTGTATCACTGAATTCCTGCTCTCTCTTAGTTTCCTAACAGGGATCTCAGATGTAAGTTTACTATGGTGCTTACTTGATTATGCACATACACACAAAAAAATACCTGCACTATTCAAATTGGAAAGTCTTTTCTTGAACAAAAAAGTATGAAGGAAGGAAATCCAAAACTAAACATTATTTCCCACCACTTACCATTTCTCTCAGAATTACACAGTCTAGCTGAGCTGCATAAGGAAGAAACTGGGTTGCTGGTCAGATGTCCATACCCGCTGGCTACTCACTAGTTGCTCTAGAAAACTCAACCCTTCCTTTAAAACTTTAAGATCACAGACTTTGTAATGGTATATGGCATGTCCCTTCTCTGCGTAAAAAAAATCTTTATTTCCTATTGAGCTGTCCAGATAGGTAAAAACAAGTCATTACACCATTTATGTTCCCAGCATATCAGAATGATGAGTCCATATGTTCTAATTCATATCCTAGTAGCAAGATTATAGATTATTTAATGAAAAATACAGAAACTAGTCTAGGAAAGAAGACAAATTTCTCATTTGTCTAGCTAAAACATATGTGGAGTAAGAGTGACACTCTGTGGCAAGAGCAATGCATTAATTGTCTTCCTCTTTTTTTCATTCCCTCTATCTTGCTATTTGATGGAAAGCACAAATTATTCCAAGCTTCTTTCACTTTATTAGAGAATTGAGAGAAAGGCAGAGGGAATTCACACAGCTTCAGAGGTGTTAAATAGTGTACACACTTCAAGAGGCTCTAGCAGCATCTGATTACAATTTAAACTAGCAGCTACATTCATGAAATTGAGAACATAAGTGTCAGGACACATATACCTTCTATTTACAGCTGCCTGGAAGTTTTTCAACAAATTGTGTAAAGCTCTGAATGTTGATACGTATATTTATTCTCAGGGTTTGTAAGCTAGGGTGGGGTGAGGAGTTTTTTTTCTTGGTTTGGTTTGCTTTTTGTCTAAGACTTGATTTCCATCCAGATCTTTTGTTTTGTCCCAACTAGAGAAGCCTGTTCTGAGTTTCATGTTTCATTTTAACATGAGACTGAAAAATTCCATTTGACTGGAGCAATCCAGTCTCCCATTTCATGTGCTACCTTTGTGTTTCATCACTGAAAGAGTGTTCATTGCTGCAGGATGGCGCAGTCTACCACACAAAGAAGTAATTGTGTCCATTCTTGCCACATCCCAATCGTATTTAATTGTATTCAACCAATGTGTCACACAAATTTTGTATTACAGGTGTGGAATCCCATGCAAAGTATTGAAATCCACTGATCGAAGACTAGAGTTGTTGGGTGTTTGGAGGGGAGTTTGTTTTGTTGTTTGTTTTTCTCCATAGAATCCATAGGAAGGTAGAATCATCAAGGTTAGAAGAGACCTTTCAGATCATTAAGTCCAACCATCATCCAGCACAACCACTGTAACCCCTAAACCACTAAACCACATCACCCAACACCAGGTGCTTCTTAAACACCTCCAGGAATGATGACTCCACCGTCTCCTTGGGAAACCTATTCCAGTGCCTGGTCACCCAAACAGTGTAAACATTTTTTCTAATATCTAATCTGACTCTCACATCTCAGCTAAAGGCCATTGCCTCCAGTCCTCTCACTGCAGGTGTGGTAGAAGAGACTGGCTCACAATATTCAGAGATCCACAGGGGATGGCAGCCTGTTTGCTTGGTGGTGCAGATGCTAAGAGATCTGACTGTTGGGAGAAACAAAACAGCATAGTTGAACTAGAGAACTTCCAAAGTATAGCATGTCTGGATTCCACAAGAAGGGTGGCAGTATGCCTGCACCTCTTGTTCCACTTCCATTTGAAAGATGAAAAGAAGTTCACCTTAAACAGAGGGTTTTTAAGGGGAAAGAATGTGACTGCTCCCAAGACAAAAACCAGGGAATGATCTGTGCGTAAGAGAAGCCACTGGCAGCTCACAGGTGATGCTCTCCTCTGGACAATGGTGACAAAAAGAGAGCTGATTATTCTATGAATGAATCTTCCCTAAGTGAAGAGGAAAGGAAATCAGGACTCCTGGCATGTATTTGTTGCCAGGTACTCTGGATAAAGTGTTTTCTTGGGCACAGTTGATCACTAGGGGGAAGAGACATTGAGGAAAATAAAAAAAACAAAAAATACCACGGTGGTGGCTGTCCTTAGTTCAATTCCAGTTATTTCATCACCTTCTGAAGCAGCCAAAAACCAAGGAGAGGTAAAAAGAGGTAAAGGGGAAACCGAAGAGGTCCTGCTGTGGCTCCCTCACTGCGTGTCACGGCAGTATCTGCAGGCACAGCAGTGCAGCCTGCAGTGCTCTGTGTCAGCTGCAGCCAGCCCTGACGCAGCCGGGCTAAGGGAGCCAGTGCCCAAGGGCCAGGGGTTGCCGTGCCTCTCAGCTTCACTCCCTTACCCTCCTCTCAAAAAAGAACTGCTCCAGCTCTGCAGGACAAGAGCCAGGCAGGAAAACTAGTGATAGACTGGGGCCATAGCATTTCCTCAGCCCAGTGAGTTCCACACCAAGTATCCCTAGGTACCACCTCCCCAGCCTTTCTGCAAAACACAGACTTGCTGTCGTGTAGACTTGGCTACAGTTCTGACTCGCTGACTTAGGAATTAACAGAGGTGCCTGATGGCCTTGCAAGTGAAGAGTTTATGTGGATCAAGCTGACACTGGCTGGTGACACCAGGCACAACAGAGAAAATCTGACACAACAGAAGAGCAAACACTATGTGTACTCTGGGGACTAGCTACCTCTTGGAATGGCTTCCCATGTTTTCTGCAAGTGAGTTAAGCAGAAGCACTGAGAAAATTATCTGAAGAGTAGCACAAAGGCAGCTCCTTGTGAAGACAAGTACAAGTGTGCATGTACAAAAATACACACACAAAACAAGAAAAAGTGCTGACCAAGATAGTTCTGGGTTGGGCTGCAACACTTGCAAAAGCATAACATGCACCTTTTGCATGATCATTTTCTTTCTGGAAGATGTCAAGATATTCAAGGAAACTGGCACAGTAGCTGTCCCACAGCTGCAAACAGGTAGAGTGAAGCAGGGAATGACTAGAAGCATCTTCCTGCCCTAACTGAGGTATTTCACAAGCATGGGAGGCATCTAGCTCAGACTGTAGTATTCTCAAAGAACAAGGACTGAAAGGGCACATCAAAATTCTTGAAATCAACTGAAAATGGGCTGTTGTCATTCAGGCCGAAAGGAAAAACGAAGTGTTGTCTTTTCAGTCTGGTTCACAACAAAACAACTCTGCATTACCCTTAGAAACAGCCATTATGAGAATGATGTCAAGCCAGGGGAAAATCTGAACGCTGAATGAATACATAACACAGATATTTAAACATACATAACCACATATACATTCAAAAACAGCTTATTTAAAGATGTGGTCCAAGGCAGAAACTGCAAATGTTTAGTCACTTCTAACCATAATTTATCTTTCCTCGGGAAGCCAGTAAGCCAAAGCATTAAAGAATATATATGTGCCTTATGAATCTTACAAATTCATCAAGTCTGCTTGCCAAAACCTTGTGAAGACCTACACAGGTTACATTTTAAGCAGACTTTGTCTGCTTTCTGATTTAAAACCCAAACTTGCACACATGTTTCTCTAACTGAGATGAGAACTCTGTTCAAAATCAGAATAAAATATAAAACTAACCTCCATATAGAGTTGTGCCAACTGTGCCTTCTCCCACAGGCAGTGCTTCCTCATCTGAATAGTAGTTTTTCACTGCAACTTGTATGGCATAACTTGAAAATGGCTGTAGGTTGTCTAAGACAGCAATAGGACCCTGATATTCCTGTAAGTCAAAATCAGATAATAAACATGCATTCCTAGAAAAGAGACATATGTCATCCCAATAATCTGTCAATGAAATGTGTGTTAAAAAAGTAATATAGTGGCATTTCTGCATTGTAATACGCTTTAGTGATTAGAAAAGGAATGTTAAAATCACAGTTTCAGTAACAGGTCCCTACAGAAAAGAAAGCACATGCCAAAAAACAAGCCAGAAAGTAGAGGGGTACTTGCACAAAGGAAAACCAAGGTATCTACCACTTACCAAATACCAGAGAGAAAGGACAGTTACTTTTGGGATGTAGAAATGGAAAAATTCATTGACAGAAAGCTACAGAATAGTTCATAAAATTACTAGAAGTGATATCCCTTTCCCTGTTTATATATGATACCCCATGCATTTCAGTGTGAATAGCCATACCAGTGATTTTTGCTGTGGAGCAGACAAGCAGTATCCTGAGCTCCTGAAGTTGTTTGTCATTTGTCTGTAAAATACCAGGTATGTTGGTGTAGGCTGGGATATGCCGGGGCATATCTGCTGTGCTGCGACAGATGGCAAGCTTAATGTAAAACTGGTGTTAGTTGTAGCAAGGATAGTGGGTTTCTCAGTGTCTGGCAAGAGAATGAGGCATCTTTTATCTAGGAAAGACATCAAAAGGTTTTTAAAAAGTTAATTATAGCTGGACCAATTCAAACTTGCATGGGATTCTACCACCATTCTTATGAGAAAGCATAACTACAAAGTATTCTTTCTGCTTTCACAAAGAGAAACAGAAGAAAATCCCACCTGAAAGTACTTTATTTGATTACTTTCATGGACACAAACATAGTGGTCCTCAAAGAAACTCTCATTTATCTTCGGTAAGATATAACTTTAACAAAGAATTTATGTTCTTCTTGAAGTAGAAGATGGAAATGCAAATTGTAGTAGCTATGTTGTCAAGGGCAGTACATACTGACAAGCCCAAACTTGCCCATTACAGGAAAGACAGATATGCTGAATAAACAGTGCCTTTCTCTAGCAAATAAATGTTATCTGTTTTTTGTTCCAAACAGCTTTCCATGTATAACGTGGTAAGGAGAGACACATTGGGAAGTAGAAAAGGAGTCTGGAGGGAGAAAACAATAGGAAACTACACTGACAGTTACCAAAAAGTGACAAAGGAAAATTCCTCATCACTTGATCTACTTTCAAAATCAAAATAGAAATATATTAAATGGACTTCTTGCTAAGAAGGGAGAAGTTTAGGCATGTGCACAGGAAAGAAGGTACAAGGGCAAATGCTTGCCCTTAGGCCAGAACAACAGACCTCAATAGTCAAGGTCTTTTCTCCCAAAGTGAGCAACCCTACCATTCCTACAAAAGTCAGGCTAATTAATATTCTTCCAAATATATTTGCAGCAGACAGTGTAAATTAGAAAGTCTCTGTGGGGATCTCTGGGTAGAAATAATCCATTTGGACTGAAATTTGGTTCTCCCCTTTCTGCAGCACCTATGCCTGCGGATCTTGCAAGAAACCCTGTCCCTGGGGATAGGGATTAGCACATTCTGTACCAGGGCCAAACCAAGCTCCTGCATCAATGCCAAGCCCACACAGATCTCATGGGAACAAACATGCCCAAAGTGCTGGCAAGAATAGCCTGAGCATTGGTCAGAGCAGCTGCAGGCAGACATGACTGTACCAGCTACCCAAAAGAATGTGAAATTTTTTTATTCCAAAGTCCATCTTGTTAAGACATTCTCCTGTATATTTGTCAGGTTTTTTATGCAAAACTGGACTTCAAGAATTATTTTGAATATACTCATCATGCTAGTAGCTGTTCTAAACCTCTGCATTTACAAAGATGATGCCTGTAGGTACCATGAATCCTAATTTTCTATTAAAACTAATGGTTTATTTCTTTCATTATCATTCTACAATGGTTTGGTTAAAATATTAGGAGTTCTAAGGGAAACCTGGGTCTACTTTAATGTAGACCTGTAATTGTCTCTTGGGTACTTCTTTATAAATCACTTTAATAAGCAGTTCTTTTCTCTTTGTCTTTGGAAACACAGATTTTTTTTGTTTTAAGTACTTGTGAACAAACTCAGAAATCTGTGTCATAACAGGGATCACTATTAAATTCTTGCTACAACACTGTGGAACATATTTGTTATTTTTCTGTGCTGTAACATGCACCACCTTTTCTACATCTCCAGGTCTGACACAACTTTGAAAATAGGCACAGTTTGGCATTAACAAACAGGGGCAATATTCATCAGAATGACCTTCCATCATATCCAACAGAAGGCCAGTCCTTATATTCAACCTTCTAAAAATGTGCAAATTGTTTCTCTGTAGAAGGTACCTGAATCCATGAAGCATACTTTACACAAATACACATAGCACAATCTGCAACTTGAGTACATGCTCTGAAATAAATTGGTTACATTTACAAAACAAGCCAGATCCCCTCTACCTGGATATGATTGTGCTGCTGAGCTGTAAGCTAAGATTTTCAGCACATGGTTCACTCTCTTGTGAAGGAAGTGTCTTCTACTTTCTTTATTTGCTAGCCAAATTTCAGTGTATTCCTTTGTTTCGATGGTCCAGTATATAAATTTGTTATCTGCAGTCAAGCTCCCAATTTTATTACCTGTAGGAAAACATTGCATAGTCAAGTTTTATAATGAACCCTGAGCAGATGATTTTACAAGAGCAGATGAGTGCTTGTATCCACAGTGAGTCGGTATAGGTATCTTGGCCATACTCTATCCTCGAAGACCTCCCCTTGAGAAGAGATTTCTGATATTTTCCGGTGGGTGTCTTGAAGCTGAGCCATTGTTATTCCAGTTTAGAAATGTAGATCTGAAGGTGTTTTATTATCCATAATTATGAGAACTGCTATTCAATTAACAAACACAAGAAATAAAACACAAAAGCAAGACCTGTCTAAAGAAACTTTGCTCTTTTTTCCAAGATGAAAACCACCGTGATCTGCCATCTCCCAGGAACAATTAAGACAGCTCCTCTCGTAACAGAGCAGCTTTACCAACACACCTCCAGAACTGAGCTGAAAACTGAGCAATCAAGAGTAAATGTTATTATCACAAGAAGTGAAACATGGATAATTTGTCATACAAGACCCTACCTGCATGAAGTATCTTCCCCACATATTGAAGTCTGCAATGCCATTTTCAGGCATAAGTTGTTACTGTACCTTTTCACTGAGATAAACTGCAATAGCTGTAGCTAATATGAAACCCTAGCAAAATAGTGTTAATATTCTAAGTGAAATCTATTGACAAGTAGCACTTGAGGCCATAGCATGTCTTTTGATTTACATCTTACTAGAATGCATACTTGCATCAGCAAAAATCCTCACACTGCCCTTTCTCCTCAATTGTATAACAGGGTACACAATTGGAAACACAGAACACAAGCATTTTGTCCAGATTGACTATAGAGGAATCAGTTTCATAAAAAACAAATTGCATCATGAATGCTATTTTTGGAAATGAATGTTTTTGAAGTAAGAGACAGCAAGAATCACAAACTACCTAGAAAAATAAAAGAGTGCTCAGACCTTGAGTACTTGGTATTTTGGTAATTCTCCAGCAGTGGCAACCATCCACATCTGAGGCCCATATTTCATCTCTTCCTCTGATAAAAAGCAGCTGGGGTTTTTTGGAGTCAGACAAATCCATACTCAGAGGTCTTCCTAACTCTGCTTCTGTGACATTACAGGTGCAGTAGTTCCTCATCTGTTTTTTTACCAATCCATGTCCCAAGATGTGATGCACGGTGTCATTCAGAATATCACAATAAAACACACGGCTGCCATTATCAAGCTCTTCCACCCAGTACAGGCGGCTAGCAAAGAGAATGCATTGCTTTCAGTAGAAAAACTTCAACCTGACCAATCTAAATTCAATCCTAGTCTGAATAACTGAGTAACTAGTCACAAATCTCTCAAACATTTAAAATCAGGTAACTATGGCAGCATAACTGCAAAGTGATTCCAAGTGCCAAATTATTATTTTTGTATAGGAGACCACAGTAACTGACTATCCTGGATAAAATGGTTACTGGAAAAAAATTATTGTCTGCTGCCGAGTTTCACTTGCATTACTTATACAGAAGAACCTACCAGTATTTAAGCATAATTTGAAATCTTTATTCAAACAGACATCTTTTTCAAATTAGATATGTCCAAGATCAACTAGCAGTACTAAAGTGGTACTACATCCAAAAATTTCTGAAATTTATATAATGCCAATACTCATCCACTTTTAAAAGTCCTTTCTGATCCTTAACTGTTCAAGTTTTGATGGAAATCATGTCTAAAATTTGCTCTTAAAAAGTTACCAGTAATATGAACCTTACCTTAAGAAAGGATAGGACAACAGAGAAGATACAGTTGAATTACATTTGCCCAGATGCAGGTTCAAGGCTTTTAGGGATTTTTTCTTGAGCTCAAGGTCAATAACAAATATTTGAGTTTCATTCTGTGGGGTTTTCAGGGCAACAAAGAGATGTCTTGCAATCCAGTCAACTGTGATGGCTGTGACATTGTGAAGATATGCATCTTTGAAAAACTTAAGAAAAAAAAAAAATGACAGACTTTTCCAACCTGATGTTAGGAGATTATGAAATTCAATTTGTTTCAGAAAGAAAAATGTCTGCTTGGGAAGTAGAAGTCAAAATATAAAGATGTGTCATGGATTGGCAATATTTTTAGACAAATCAAAACTATTGTTTCACAAATATCAATTGTTGCTTCCATATTCTTGAAATTAGAATGAAGTAAATTAGATTAAATTAAATGTGATGCAAAATATAAATCTTTTATTTACTAGTGTAAATTTCAAATTAAACATCTGATAAAATATCTTATCAGCAAAGAAGATGTTGGTAAAACCATTTATGATTAATAAGACAACTTTAACAATGGGATACTCTGGTCATTTTTACTTTTTCTAAAAACACAGTTGGCCCTAAAACAGTGACAATAATGGCCATGTACTTTCCTAAATTCCCTCAAATAAGGGAGTGAATAAAGGAATACCTGAACCATTGAAGCATTCTGTATATTCAGAATAAAAAGAGAATCTTCGGTGATATGGTATGCTTTGTCATCATTAGCAGTATAACAGATGTCTTTTACATCAGTCTTTGCTGAAAGTTCCCATATGGTATGACCACTGTCTATGTCAGTAAGAAACAACTTGTTGGCAGAAATAGTTATTAGAGTTGGGGTGGGGAAAAGATCTGGAAGGAAAAGGACACAGCAGAATTTACAAAAAACCCTCCATCCAAGGTAATCACAGCCATTGATAAGAAAAGCAAATACGAGATACAAATAAATGGTGGGTCTGAACTTACTGAATTTGGGTGTATGTCACAGTAAAAAAATGAGAGGCCCCCTTGTCATCACAATCAAACTACTAAGATGTTTTCAGTGGCATTGTGAATGCTTATCTAACAAATTTAAGCATAATAAAACAGATTTGCTCATTTAATTACCTTTAACAGCCAAACTAGAAATAGTCTATGATCTCTAGTGAATCTCTAACTCTCCTGGTTAACTTGGACAGCTTAATTAGAAATATTTTATGATCTCTAGCAGTATACAGGCTACAGGTGAAAACCTACTGTTCTATGCTAGCCTGGAGTTGCACAAAAAAGCTAATTTAGCATACTTTTGAGGAAAGGCTTGAAATTTCCAAAATTTATAAGGAATGTGTTAATCTTTCATATCAGAGGATGTAACCATTTCCTCCCTTGTGTCTGCTGTATGTCACATAAAATGTTGGACGCTATTTATCAGATTACCAAATTCTTGCACTGACATTTTCACCAGCTGCTGCACACAAACCATGAGATGGCAACTAACACATCCATACCTGATGAACTCCTCTCTGCCACATCAGACAAAGGTCCTGGACCTACAGAGGTGAAGGCCTGCACCTGTGGGACAGGAGATTGATACTTATGTTAAATAGCAGCATAAAGGACTGCGTTTGAGAGCCTGTAAAGAGAGACAAAAGCCCTGTCTGCTCATCTCGGAACATAAGTGTGTGCTCTTTTTGACATAAGGCCATGCTGGTCAGTTCAAAGGCTACATTCAGGTTGGGACTATGAAGGTTGAATGCTATGGAGAGCATTTTAAGCAGTGGCCCAGAGACTGATAATCCATGCTGCATCTAACTATTAGAGCTCAAAGGACTCCAGACAGTCTTTTGGTTTCCTTTCCCAGCCTGGAAAAATTCCTACTATTTGTTGCCCTTGCAACCAACACGGTGTGAGAACATGAGAACATTACATGCCCTCATGCTTTTAACTTGTCTTTCAAGAACACTTTCTGTGTGTTCCAAAACTTCTATCACAATGAAAATATGACTTCTTGACAAGATTTGAACTGGAAGCCTCTTTCCATGGAAGCCACATGAGTCCTTGCATTTCTCAAACTGTGGCTCTGTTCAAAACCCTGTCACTCTACAACCGATCAGTTGAATCTGTGTTCAACTTTCAGGTTTTAGCAGTGGCTTGGGGAAACCTCTAGAAAAGTTTCTTTTGGGCTTCACCATTCAGTAAACAATATGATACAAAAAAGGTTAAGCCAGGTATCCACTGGTGAGTCAGCAAATCAGCAGTTCTACAAGCAGAAACCACAAATTCTTGCCCCAAGCCAAAAAAACATCTCCCAGGCAAACACATCAGACTGCACAGATAACATCTACCATCTAGCACGAGAAAAGCTTAGTAATTTTTCATACCTGAAACCTTACTGTGAGGCTGGGAAGCACATCCTTGAGAGAAAACTGCATCTGGGTGGGTTTAACATTGCTTTCAGTCCACTCCGTGACAGTGCCAGCAGTGCTGCTCTGATTCAACAGTTGGTAGTAAATCCTGAACTGAGTTAATATTCCATTGTCCCTCTCGGGTCTGTCCCACCTGAACTCCACAAGGCCTTTCCCATCACTGCCATGTAGGTTATTTTGTAACACATATATTCTAGGGTTCCTAGGTGCTGAAGGAACTGCATAAAAAATATAAAATCCACAGAACTAAATACTCTTATCAAAACACAAACTCTGCCTCATAGCTCTTTTAGTTTTGAGCCTGAGCTTTACATCTCCAACGATGACAATGATATAGCAATTGGTGAGGTGTAAACAACAGAAGACTATCTAAAACTTCATGATAATTCCTTTCTGCTTTTCATTGGTGTGTGGATATCTGATTTTAACTTTTCTAACGAAAAGAAAGAGCTGTATAAACAGCGAAAAAATGTAATCCTGCACTGAGATTGGGACATATCTATTTAGCCAAGTCCTGTATGTAATTATGGGGCTGTAAAAATTTTCACAACACAGACCATATTCTACCTCCTCTCCTATTCACTTCAAAATCTACTGCATCTCATAAGGTTTCCCAGTGCCTGTCACTCAACACTATATTTTAGCTACCTTAATTTTGACATGCATAAGAGCAAAAATAAACTCTGAAGCAAGAGTAATGTGCATAGTATTTATTAAAAATCGAGTAAGTGGTTAAGACACTGCATGCAGCCTTTGGTGTTCATTGTAATGAATTCAGTTTCTCTTTCTTACTTGTAGTCACAGGCACATGGGGGACATATTGTCCTGCATTTTCCATTCTGATTCTATTACTTCAATTGCCTGCATTTATGTTTGCAATAGATAATTGCCAAAGATTCTCAGAAACATGTCCTTGCAACTCTGCCTGCAGCTGACTAGCTCTGAAAGCTGCTCATCCTTCCCCAGGGTTTCACTTGCTGACACTGAGCTGCTCCCAAAACCCATTACACATGAGGAACAAGATTTAAAAGTTTAGTACCTCCTTCAGGGGCTCGAAGGGATACAGATGTCCCTGGTGCCTTGCCCCAGTACGTGTATGGAGTGACAGTAAAATCAAAGAGTGTAAATGGCTCCAGCCAATCCACTTGGTAGGATGGCACTGTCAGGTTATGGGGATGGAGGCATCCTTCACTCTCCAGAGACTGCAAATGGAATAAAATAGAACAAAATAAAGCAAGACTCTTTTCCTGCTCAGAAAGGCCTTCGGTTTCCCAAAATTCCCTCATCAAAATCGTCAACTAAATCAAAACACATCTTCTCTTCCTGTGAATGGTCATTGTTTCACCAGCTCCTGTGGCATTGTAGGGATGTGTAGCAATGTGCCAGCAATCTGCCCTTTGAATTTAAAGTAAAGCTTGCCAAATGCATTACAGTTAAGGGTGGATGAAGGCTAGATTTCACTTTCAGGCAAAGGCTGTTCCACTGTCATCTCAGAGGACCTTTCTGTCTCTGAGTTACTGTGAGAGGTCTTCTCATGAATCTTTGATCACTGTGAACTCCTGGCTCTTCATGCTGCAGCCACTAGCCCAGAGCCACTGCTGCCTGCAGGGGTGGAGAAACTGGACAACTTGCACTCAGTTTGCAATTTAGTTTTGTCTTTGATCAAATTGTAAATGCTGGAGAAGAAACAAACTCTATTTCTTTTTTAAAAATAGATATATCAGCAAGTAGATGCAGTGATACATGTAGCTGATAGGAAGGGATTGCATCAGTTTCCTTACTTGCAGAGCTTTTGATCCCACGCAGTAAAAGACAATTCCCCATTCCACCTTTGTGGGACTCCATGTGATGTGGAAACTTGAGGAATTTCCTTTAATTCTGAAAGAAGACTCTGGCACTGAATCTGGAATCACTTTTGGCGTAGAAGAAAAGTTTCCTGTCCATAAACAGGAAGAAATAATAATAATCTGAAGAATGTGAGGAATAGGTAGACTATTGAAATGTGACTTAAAACACTAAAGTAAACTCTGTAAACCATCATTAAACAGAAACAATGAATAACAACACCATGGATTCCTTTTATCCATATCCATACCATCAGCTTTTATAATTGCATGTTATCCTGATATATTTATCAGGTGATATATAAACATCAGATATATCCTGATATATTTATTAGTAAATTCCTCTTGTCCTTAATTTTTGTAAAATGACTTAAGAATTTCAAGAATGAAGAATTGCAGGCTGACAGTGAATGCCTTTATTGAGGAGTTTACATAAAGAAAATAATGTACCTGGCAAAGGTTTCAGTGATGTGTGAACAAGGGTAAAGGCTGTAAACTCTGCTGGTTGTGAGAAGGGAATGCTAAGGCTCTGATTGACTTCCTGGGCTGTAATGAACCGAAGCCCATTAATCCAGAACAGACGACCACTGTAGTATTCCAGTGCACCCGGAGATATTTCTGAAGTACTCCATGCTGCAAATTCTGTCACGATGGCATTACCACAACTGTGGGAACATATGAAATTAGCAAAATGATAGCACACATGTAGGGAACAGATTTATGCAATGTTTGACATATTGGTGAGTTTCTTAGAATTCAAATTCTTAGTACACATGTAGGAGGCAGGAAAACAAAGCAAAAAGTTTTCTTTAAGCTCTTTAAAGCGAAACATTTTTTAGAATATGAAACATTGCAGAAAGAACAAAAAGGCCTTCATTCCCTTTATTTCACTGGTAAACAATTATAAAATTGTTTAATATTCTGCTGCATAGATGCAGAAAAATGAATATTTTGAAAAATCAGCCCACCTTCTCTCAGCAATTCCACTGAAACAATGAAGTCTACTTCAGAGCATGAGATTCATTCTATTTCATGACATCAGGAACCCAGATTTACTTAACCCTGCTAGTTTCCTGCCATTATTTATTAAGCTCTATTAACATTTTTCTTCACTGGGATCACTGGTGATTTAATCTGCCTTGTATATTTTATGTCAAAATTTACAGGCCTTTTTAGGTCCCAATTTATCTTCTGGGTAGAAGATTATGTTGTAAGAGGCATCATTTTGCCATCTCAGAAATGTCTTTGAGCTTAGACACATGTCATCCAAAACAAATTTGGAAAAGCTTAGACACACCATCAGATTCATTAGGATGGATTACTTCTAATCTCTGTATTCTGGCATGCCAGGGACAATGATTAATGGCTGCCAATTGGTTCACAATGGAGCTGTATGTTCCAGCTAAAACTAATCAACATATTTTGATTCCTTAAGTGTTTACTATTAGTCATAGCAAGTCTAAAATCAGTCAAAAAATTCAGCTGATTCCACACAAAGCCAGCCTGCCACATTATGAGCACATGTAAATACAGATGCTGCTCCATTAAGTTTAAGAAGTTTAATATGATGCTTGAAAAAAAAATAAATAATGGCATTCTCCTCATGGAAGGGAGCAAAACCATGGTTTCACAAACTACTATTCATTGTACACTTTGCACTTAGAGAAAAAAACCACCATTTTTCTCAACATTTTAGTATATAATTGAGCTAACCCATAAACATAATTTGTTATGTTTTATCTTTTCAAACTTTGCCTTTCAAGAATAATGCAGCCATGTCATGTTCAGAATGATCAAGAGGAAATCCTGCTCAGGTGAGAAAGTGGTGTCAGTTCAAGTCCTGAGCTTCATGAAAGAGAAGCAAGTTACAGAGCTCCAGGCACTTGGAAACTGTCAAGTGTTGTAAACACCAAGATAAAATAGGCAATAAGCAGCAAATATTTCCTAAAGATAAGTCTAAAAATTGATGAGCACAACCTCAGTTCAGTTGAGGTTCCACACTGTGTTTCCCTCACTATAAAACTGTGTTACCAACCATCACAACATGTAGTTTGTTATCAGCTAGCCATGATCATTAGCTCTTATTTTTGTTAAATTAGTAGATAGTGTGCCCAGCACTAGACAACATTTTTTTCTTAAAGAGTATTTTGAAAACTAGAAAATACAGACTTCCTTACCTCTGTTATACATTTACTTACCCTTCTTTGCAGAGAGAAGCACTGTATAGGTTTAGACATAGGCTATCTTGCACAAGCCAGTAAAGAAAACCAGAGGTGAGATCCAAAGTTACACCAACCACCTAAAAAAACCCAGTCCAAATAGCAGCTTGAACACATCTTCACTTCTGAGGTAAGAGCCCTTAGGCATAACAGTTGTCTAGAAAGCACCAGAGTAGCTCATTGTTGGCAAAAATAGTGTTACTACCATGAGTGTTCATTCCAACACAAAAAGAGGCAGCACTAGAAAATAATCAGGTCCTCGGTGGACACCTATTTATAGCAGCTGATGATTTTCTAGATAACATTTTATTAACACCTGTCACAGTGTTCACCCCTGGAGCATCTGAGTACCTCGGATATGATGGCAATAGTGTATCAAGTGATTACTGGAACTACTTATCAAAATCTCCAGAACACCCCTGGTATTTTAACATCCTTTATCTGAAAGAGATGGGTGATACCCAGGCTGAAAGTCAGAATCACCTTTTGAAAAAAGTATTTCAAATTTTTGTCTTTGTTTTCCAGCTTTGATTTTATACAAAAAGCATTCCATGTGTTGCATTATTTATGGAAAATAGATGCAAAATTATAATTCATTTATTTGACTAAGCAGGAAATTTGAATATTTAAATTTTTGTAAATAATTTATTATTAAATAAAAGGGGGCAGGAAATTGAACAATCTTCTTGCTCGTTACTTCAGTGTTTCATCTTCTTTCAAGTGAGGTGAAAGATTTGTTGTTTCTTTTTAATAGGGTCTAATGTTCAAAATAGATTTTTCTTGTTTCTGCAGTAAACAACAGATTCAATACCATATGCAACAGTAATAGAAATCAGACATTTAATAATCTGTTCTGTGAATAAAAAAGAATTTGCTTCCGTAAGTTAGTCTGCTAAATGTTATCAAGTTTCATCTATTTTATATCATTAGCACAGCTTACAAGTTGTTTGGGGCCTCTCTGAGCATGTTTTCCAGCAGCTCTCAAACTTTTCATGCAAACAGTAGTCATAACTATTCTTTTATAAGCTTAAATTTCCATTATGTATGTAAGTGGAACAGCCTTTTTTCCCCTAACTCTTCATTAATAAACTGCAGAAGATGATGACAGGAAAGCAAATGCTATATCACTAAGTTGTCTGTTGCTCCTTATGTAATCACATTCTTGACATATTTCTGTTGACATTGTATGTCAGAAAATCAAGGTTTGAATGATTGCTCCTGTAGGTTGTCCTGTTAAAAATATCTCACAGCATGTATGTGCCCAAGTGTATATTTAGTGAGCTGTGCTATATTTTATCCCATTTACCTATTCTCCCTCCCATGCTCAGCACCAAAATACATCTTCCTGAATTTATGTTGCTTTTTTAAATATTTGGGTCCTTCTTCCTTGCCCCACTTTTTTTCTGCAGCTATTACACTGGCCTAGAGATGTATCCATCCTCTTTCTCCTGATCCCTGTATCACCATTATTAAAAGGCAAATAAATATTTGTACTATTCATTTTCAGGAGTTAGGCAGAAATTTAGCACCTCCCTTCTGTTATGCTTCAAAAACAGGCAAACATTTCCAAGTTCATGAGAGCTATTAGTCTCTGGGCACAACATGTATCTGTGGTGGTGTAATGAAACTGAACATCATAAAATGCAGGATAAACTTAGCTATTTGAAATACCTTTTGACTGGAAATATTGAAATCACACCTAAAGGGTCCTGGCCCCACTTCCATATAACGCACTTTGCTGCTCCCCTATAAATTACTTTTGTTCTAGTTATATTGTACAGTGTAAACAACTTACTAGGGGCTTTGGAAATTTTATGCCAGATTCTAAGTTGGAATAAATCAGAGTAGCTCTGCTAAAATCAATCAAGCTCTGCCAATACACACCAGCTGAGCTAAACAACTGATCAGAAAACAAAATAATTGCCATAAAAGGATCTAGTTCCTGCCAAAGAAATTAGACTTTCAAAGTTCTGCCTTTGTTTTTGTTTAGGAAACCTGCCATTTTCACAGTAGTCTCTTCTATCCCTATTCCTAGCATTCAGATTTCAAGCTAAAAGGAGGTACAGCTACAAACTGCTGAAGATCCAGCTGAGCAGCAACTCTTTATTAGAAAAACAGATGGTAAATACAAGTAAGAACCACTTTTGTGGAGAACATGCTTTAACTGTTGGCTAACAGCAATTAACTATTACATCTGTGTTTTAATACAGAGGTAAGATGTGCTCTTTTCAGGTAAAGGACTTCATTGTGCAAGGAAGACCCATGTTAGTACCTATGCAAACCTACTGCCTCTTGGTGCTGAGACAATAACAACCAGCTCAACAATTCCACCATTAAAGAACACTGTCCTGTCCTTTTTTTTCTGGTAGTTTTATTCTGGGTTTTATTTTAATAAAGAGACACCTGTCAGTTCTAACTGGTCACTTCTCAATCCAGACAGTTTTACTTGGCTTTTTGCCTGTGTGCATCATAGCAGGAGGCTGAGTTCAGGAAGTCAGTGCATGGATTAGGGCAGCAGAGAAGCAGGAGAGAAGATGTTTGTTTGTAGGAGGTGTGAATAAGTGAATGGTTGAAGGCTGGTATCACTGACATAGAGAAAGGTGCAGAAAAAATAATGACAGGATCAGACAAGCAGTCTTACTGCTGCCAAGGTTCTTGAAAGCAAGAGCAAGAAATCTGAGGTTGGCATGAGGCGATCCAGAGAAGCAAGTAGTGAATCAAAAGAGAAGGGCAAGGAAGTTGAGGTTTGCCACTTAGAATAAACTGGACCTTGTCAGTCCTTTGCAACAGATCATCCAGAAGATACGTGCTGAGTCCAAGTGGGCCACTGAGCTTGGACAGCACATATCTTTCCATGGAGACAGTCCACACCAGCCAGCTTCCACAGAGGTAGGGAGATTCGTACTAGAAGATACACTGATCCTTTGGAACACAGACACTTCTCTCACTTACAGAAGTTTTATAGCTCTTTTTACTGGTTTACAAGTACAGTAGGTGCCACACCAGAACCTGCCCCCCTTCTTCCCAAGCCCTTATGAATGTAACACACCTGGGAGATTAGCTGGCCTGTCTGAATATTAATTCCCTTTTGTGGACTAAACTAGGCCTGGCTTTTTATTTTTTTTTAAATAATCAGAGAAAAACCAAATTCTTTTATTTGGGGAAAGGAGAGTGAAATGTCCTGGGAAATGATGCAAAGCTAACCAAGAGAGATAGAACTCTAAAACTGGAAAGGGTCTTCAGCACTAGAGAACCTGGCTTCTGGTAAAATGGGAGAAAAATTTGTATGACAGATGGAATAAAAACAAAGGCTTATTTAGCAAGAGCTGTGTTTTAAAGTAAGCTGTTGCAGCAAATAATTTACCTGTGCAGACCTGGTCTGTGGCAGTTGAATTATGCCTCATTCCAGCACTTGGGACAGAGGGTACAACCCCATACAGGCTGTGCTTGGAGCTGTGGAGCATTCAGCTCTTCTTACAGAGACTCCACAGACTAAAAGCAGTCCAATGGATGGCATGGTCCCTCAGCCTGACCTGCTCAGCACACAGCCTGGAAAAAGTTAAGAGGGAGGGAGGGAGGAAGGAAGGCAGGAAGGAAGGAAGACAGGAAGGCAGGAAGGAAGGATGGAAGGATGGAAGGATGGAAGGATAGAAGGATAGAAGGCATATGCAAAGACCCTGATAGATCTTTTCATGAGGAGAATACTCAGTGTCAGAGCTCTTCCACTGTGTAGGCAACACCAAATTCTACCTACCTAGAATGAGGTCAAATCTCACATGGTGGCAGAGGCATGATGGATTTGGAGAAGACAACAATGATCTATGAGGAGCCAGCAGTGAACCAAGTTTTTAAGAGACTTGATATAACCTCAGAAAGGGGTGAATGGAGAAGAAAGGCAGAGGAGAGGTCAGCAGAGATAGAGAGGTTGTCTGTGCAGGCCTCAGAGCACAACAAAATGTCTCCAAGTAGGGAAAGGGAGCTAGTGAGCTTCCACATACTACAAAACCTCTGCTATAGGTGAGCTATATGTGGAAATAGCATCTCTATCTCCCCTCTCCTTTCTACTTCTGCATGGGACCCATTCTCCACGCTAACACAGCTAAAACAGTAATCCCCTGTCCCTTTTTCCCCTGCACTGTTCAGTGTCTTTGCTCCTTCTTGCAAGAAGCCCCCTTCTCCCTGAGGAGTTGCTCTGCTCAGCACCAGCCTCTCCACAGCCTTCTGGAGCTTCTTATGAGCCTGGAGCAAAGCAAGAGGGTCCAAGCTGGGGCAAAGGATAAACAGAGGATGGGGAAAGGAAGGGATGGGCTGGGGAAGCAGAGCCCTGACAGTCCTCAAGGTGTGGGACTTGCTGTTCCTGCCACCACACAGGATCAGGGAGGGGCAGGGTGAGGCAAGGAGGAGACTGTCAGTGGCAGAGGAGGCACCCTCACCAGCACTGTGGCAGCAGCAGCAGCAGCAGCAGTGGGCTGTGCCAGGCTGCAGCAGGGACAGGGGCTGGGCCCCTCTCCCATCACCACAGGTAAAGCCTGTTCCTGCAGCAGCACCTCTGCAGCCCGACGGGCAACTTTGGTGCCCTGGCAAGTACTGAGCCTCAAAATTGGCCCTGTCAGGTCCTGCAAGCTGGGGAACATCACAAAAGAGGCTATGAAGCTCTGGTTCTATATTTTGATGTGAAAGCCAGAAGTGACCATTAGACTTCAGTTGTTTAGAAAAAGGGAAGTACCTTTCACATGTGGGAAGGGGAAGCATTACAACCACAATTTTGTCAACATTGACTATATTCAAGAGATCTAAGTACTAAAACACACATCACCTCTCCACCCCCTTACTCCAAAAAGAAAGAAAAGTAAAAAATCAGTCACCTGTTTACCAGAAAACTGTAGCTGCTCTTGTAACATGAGATACTCCTCTCCATTCAATCTTGTGCTCTCCACTGAATACATTGTGGCCCAGTACAAATAGCCATTTACTGGATCCACTGCTAGATCCTTCACTGGGAACACAACGTGAGCCACAATATCTATATGGCCTCCCCATAGTGATTTTCTGTAGATCTAGGGACAAAAGAACTGGCTTTAGCATCACATCTAAATCAGCAGCTATGATCAGCTGAGCGTACATTAGTGACTTTACCACAGCTGTTTATCAAAAGACTGTGCGAGCCTCAGGCTTTCAAAGCCTAAACCTTTTGCATTCAAAGTAAAAGGATGAAGACTAATGCAAAATTATTAGTTCATTTTTGCCAGAAAGTAACAAAAGGAAAAAGCTGAAATAGCTTTTTCCCTTAGCTTTCCCAGTTTTGGCAGCCTTCTGTCTGACAGAATTTCTCACCCACTACATATTCACTATTCACAAGTGTAAATGAGGGTGCAAGGCAGTGTGAAATCTGGCCTCCTAGCTCCAGTTTTTAAAACAGCTTCTGACTTTGCACTTACAAGAAATGAAAAGCATAATTTGACAGCACTGCATAAATTAGCACTACAATTTTGAAGTCAGATACCTTTTAAATAATTCACATGTCAGTGTTCTTGATATGAGAGTGTACAAAGTGCAATTGTAATTATTTTTTAACTGCAGTGATCTGCAAAATACCTCAGAACAGAGGTCAACCTTGAAAATCTCCGTGTAAACAAATAGTGCCAAATTTTATTAAAATAAAGTCCATCTACTTCGTGGCTGAGATCAACAGGGCAGCCTCCATTTTCAATATCATCATTTCCACCAAAACTGCTGATAGCATGTTTGATTTGCTTGTTTTGCACCTGGTCAATTCAGTACACTGCATTAGTGAACGCTAGTGAACATTTTACCCCAAACTTCTGCATAACTGTGGAGAATCACTTAAGGAAAGAAAGGCCTCTTTGTTGTACACTATAATAGCAAAGGTCCAAATGTATCTCAGGTTGCAAGAAGTGGGGATTATTTTCCCAAATACTTCCTTACAGTCTTTATTGTTGACTTATGGGGTTTTTTCTTGTAAGAAGTGCAGCCATACGTACCGTATTTGCTTTACCAGCCCAATACAAGCATTGACCCAACCAATCAAACGCCAACATCCTTGCATTTCTGATGTCAGATACATAAGTGCTCTCAGTGGTACCCTTTCTTTTGTTCAATGTCCAGGCCTGAACTTCCCCCATGGAATTAATCCAATAAAGAGTGTTATTATACCAGTCGAGATCTTGAAGAAAAAAAGGAAGATGTTAAGCATTACACAAACATGTAAATGAAAAAAAAAGAAAAATTAAAGAATAAAAAGCAGCCAGACACTTCATCTTTTTAAAAATCAATACAAATGCACAGTTAGGCTCAGATAATGTGAGGGTAGATTCTTCTTCATAGGCAATAATGTACATGCATAGTACATATATAGCCCTGATTACTATAAATACATGATATATATTGAGATGCTGGAGACAGAACTATCTAGTTCAGAGAGTTGATTTTAGTTCTGCTGTAACTGAGGTGATGTCAGAAGGGTTTCACTGAGGATTAATTTGACTCAAAATAGAAGAAAGGGGATGAACCCAAAGGGTTGGCTCAGTGAAGCTGCTGCACAGCACTGAACAACATTCAAGTCGAGAGAACTCTTGTCTTTCAGTTCTGTTGGTGAAATTTATGGGAAGCTAATAAATGCCAAAAAGCCTAGAGCAAATTGTATGTACCTGAAATATTTCTTATATGAGGATAGAGGGGTTCTCCTGGCCCGTAGCTGTCCAACTGCTGCTTCCAGAGACCTTTAGGGCCCACTGCCAACATGTATGGCTCTTCTTTGGCTGCAAAGGAAGAAAACTGCAGTTGTGCACATCAGCAAGCAGTGAATGTATAATATTTGTATTTCAATAGGAGCAGTTTCTGTTTCTGGAAAGTTACAAAAGCACCTTTAAAACTGCCCCTGTCCTAAGGAATAAAGGACAAAGAAGAAATGCATGAAAATATCATAATTTGAGAAACTCAGAGATTCAGGGCAGGTTCTGATCCAGAACAAGAAGGCAATTTGGAATCCTATTAGATGTTTAAAAAATGCTGTGGGTTTGGACCTGTCCTTACCAAAGTCAGGCAAAAGTCACCCCAAAGCCAGTCCAGCACCTTAAGCTGGAATTTATTTTCCCCTCAGACATAGGTTAATTTAGGTGAACTAGATTTAGTTTAGTTTAAGTTTAGTTTTAGAAATAGATGAATTTAGGTTTCAAAAAACATTCCAAAGATATGCAAATCTTAGATGTTTTGCACATATCCATTTCCCCTTATTATCTATGTTCAAACCAAGGATTTTCAGCATTTGGTGAGCAGCACTTTTCCATGAACTGTCATTAACTCCCAGGGCAGTGCACAAACCTGTTCATCATAGAAAGTTCTTTACAGAGCAGTGGAAAGGGATAGCACATCTTGTACCATATCAAATAATGTTTTTGATAGGATATTTGCGTTATGAAAATGTAGATAAGTACCTATATAAATGCATAAATAATATTTAAAATCATTATTCTAGTTTGAGAATCTTACTACTTCAACTACAAGCAAATTAACTTATCCTGTATTATTTAATACTTTTATAAAAAACCTTTTTGTGCCCCTTCTTTTGCAGTCTTTGCCCAAAATATGCCCTACCATATAGAAAGATTTGTACACAATTCGTTCTTCATTTTTCCTGTGTGACAAAGCAATTCTCACCTTCTTCTAAAGTTGTACCTCTAAATGACTCTGACCATGGCCCTGCACCAGCAGGAGACACAGCTCTGACTGACACCTCATACACTGTGAAGCTGGCCAGCCCCTTCACCATAAACCTCGTGTTACTAATATTTGAGACAACCCATTCCTCCTCAAATGGGTGCTGAGATGACACTTTCACATCATAGGTCCAGTTCTGCCAAGCAGATACACCTGTGTGAAGCAAATAATCATGTTATTACATAATAGATGATTGCAACTGGTGGTACATATTCTTTGAGAAAGATTATATTGGAGACTCCTTTCAAAAATTCCAGTATCAGTGGAATTAGGAAAAAAAACTCTTCACCTCTGGGACCAACCAAAGAGTATTGCTTCAATCCCCCATGAAGAATGAAAATAGAAGAACAAAAATTTTCCCTGGCCAGGTAATTTTCTGCTCTTCAAAGACACATGCACAAAGGATAGAAACTATAGCACAGTCACTGATCAAAAGTCATTACATCTCTGCCATGCATTTTTTGTGTGATATCAGTACCCAATATTACTGCTACTCCATACCATACTCAAGATCAAGCTTTCCTTAAAATCCTTGCAAGGGACATATGAGTTACCAATATGAACTTGCATTAATTTTGAAAATTTAGCTATTTTAGTGTCAAATTATGGGCTAAATTTTTCAAACAGAGGGAAAATTCCACAGCGTCCATTAGGATCATCTTTTAAAGTCACTAAAGCCCACATAGAGAAATGGGAAGTCAGAAAGTTACTTCTCTAGAAAGAAAAGAAGAGGACTTCCAAGGAGAATCAACTGAACTTACTGGTTCCAATGGTGTGTTCAGGTGGTCTCCAGCTGATCACAGCTCGGTCCGATCCAAACAGAGCCGTGACAAGATGAGGAGCAGTCGGTAAAGGAAAAGGCTGAGCTGATGCCCCATAGAAAACCAAGTTGCCAATGCCAAAGTATTCTGGGTGCACCAAACTGCAGTCCACAATGTACTCATTGAAGCTAGAACTTCCCTCTGGAGAGACCTCCTCATGGAAAACTGCCGAGCCATCTGTGACTGTGAATGCGTTATCCTCATAAACGAAGCTCTCCATGTCATTAAATGGCACGTGTGATCGCAGAGTGTGAAACTCTGAACCATCAAGAAAACCTGACACAAAGGCCTGCTCTGTTTTGTTGAAGAAAATGAGTCTCTTAGACCGGAAGTTGATCGTGAAGGCTCTCAGAGCACTGGATCTCACCACTGGTGAAGCTGTGGAGGCAGTGCCAGGAAAGAGTGGAAGGTTTGCTCTGTATATGCCATCCTCCAGGAGACAGAAAATATAACTGGCCATAGAGCAAAATAAACCCAAATAACTACAGTGCAAGAAGTCTGCAGATGAGCCACAAATATTTTAGCAGCTAAAAGATGTGCCTCTCTTTATGTACAATAGAAAAATGCTTTTGACACTATTAATAAATATATACTGGGAGAAGTAGGCACATCAGTTTTTACCTTCTGGGAATTTGGATAGCAGATTATTAGAGAATATTCTTCCATAATACCTTAAATGTTAAGAATGAAAATTTAAAATTCATACAGTTTCATGTTTATAAGGGCATGAAATTTCTGAAACCCAAATTTCTGAATTGGAAAAGCTTTATCTCTTCTGCTAACACCCTAAAGAAGAAAATGCAGAAAACACCCCTGCATGGCACCACTCCTTTTCCAACTGTTTTGTAGTTTGTTATTTGTTGCCAATTGCATTTTTGCTTTGTTAACTAAAGTGCTTGAAACAGGAGCCTAGATGACCAATGAAGTGGAGAAAATGAGAGAGGAGCTTTATAGTACCTTTGGCACCAAGTGCTCAAAGAAGCTCACTTACCCATTATAGGGATCAGCTATAACCTTCCTAGGGGATGTCACATAAAGAGGAGTGATGTCTTCAGCTACCGTGCAGTTCTCTAAATGGCAGACATGTATCTGGGGAACGAGAATAAAAACGGGTGATGCACTCTTAGGGTGTTTGCTAATGAACAGACAAGCCGACCCAAGATTCCTTCAGGGGACTGAGACAGTGAAACACCTCTCTCAGAGCCCTAGGTCCTTCTGGGCTCCTGAGCTGTCAGTCAGCTGAGTATAATCCTCATACACAAAGCCATCACAGCTTACCCCAAAAGAGCTGTCAGCCATACCTCTAATTAGTCTGGAGGGAAAATTGTGTGTATCCAACTGCCTACACTCAGTTTGGAGGGTATAGGCAAACTGTACTTTGAAGATGATCTGGGAAGGGAAGTGCTTTTCTGGTCCTGGAAGCAATATCTTGGGATTCAGAAATCTCTGCCATCATTCTGTTCATCTACAACTCATTTGTATCTTTTCACCACTACTGCTTTTCCTGTCCCCCCCATTCCTTGAACAGTAGATGAAAAATCAGACATGGAAAGAGAATTAGAGAAAAAAAAATCTTCCACTAACCATTTAGGGCAAGTTTCTAGTCCTTTGTACATTAGAGAACTACATAGGCACATGCAAAGTCGGACCATTAGTGTAACTGATGTTTTATGAGCAGGAAGTCCAGTGGCAGGGTTGCCATCTCCATTTTTACTTCAAACTGAAGCAGCTGTAATCTGAACTGCTCCCATTGTATGAAACACTTCACATATTTTGTCAATTAGGACAGACATTATAATCACTACCTCGTTATCTGACCACCTTCCTGAGGCAGAGTAGGAAATGAACAGGCAAGATGTGTAACTAAGTGAGAAAAACTGTGTGTCTGTACTGGGTATGAGGAGGGTGTGAAGTCAGTCTCAAAAACAAAGCAGTTAAAACCAAAATATTAATGTCCTAGGGAGAAAAATAGGGCAAGGAGCCAGAGTTCCATGTAGGGTGTTTACATTAAATACAACATGATAGTCAAGTCTTTCTTCTGTTTTAAATTATGAAATATGTGAATATTCATTTATATTAAAATATATTTTTGTAATTATATTTTGTGCATACATATCTATACATAAATAATATTTTCTCATGCAAAATTAATCACGTGATGGTTCAAATTAAGTAAAACATTAATTAACCACTAGAGTATTACCTTTTCATTCATGACAAAGTATATCCTCTGGTAAAGCCAGTCTACTGAGATAGATGTGATATTCCCCCAGCCAGCATAAAAGAGCATTAGGTCAGATACATCAGACATATTTGCAATTCCTTTCACCCAGATAGAATTCCCTTCAGAAAAATAGACGACTTTCTGATAAATATTCGAAGAAATTCCTAAAAACAGAAAGATATGTGCACACAGATATTACAATAAATGTTTCAGTTTTTCAGTTAATTTTTCTACTTGCCTTAAAAATAGATATTTTTCAGTCTGCAACCCATCATCATCAGAGAAAAGTTAACTGTTTTTTCTCCTCACTTCTAGTCTTCTTTCAGATAATAAGGAAACATTCCCATTTGCTATGTAATTGACATTATTATAGAGAATTGCCCTTCAGAAAGGTAATCAGACAAAGAGAAGACATGTAATATGCAAACCGACACTGATTGCCCCTCTACAGGTCAAACAGATGCAATTGGCATCTCTTCACAAAGCACCATTCACTCTAGAATTCAAGCTCGAGATAATCTCTGCCACCTCTGCACTATCAAAGGCTATTCAGTCAGGGGCAATATTCGTTCTCTGGAGTCTTTGCGGCTCTGTGAAATTTGGTAGATTAACTCGGATTTCCACACTGTCATCAAGGACTAGTATAGATAAGAAACATTAGAGTGGTGAGTAATTAGAGATAACATGGTTTTCTGGTGACTTTGGCTACTAAATGCCTTGTTAATATGCTGACACGCTAGCACTACCTCTTAACACTTGGCATTGTATTATTCAGAAGTTTGAACCACTTCGTTTCCCCATATTCATGTTGAGAAAAAATATGTATTAATCACAGGGAAACGTGGATTCATCTTACCTCAATATAGATACCTCAAATGTAAGAAATGAACCAGCTGCCTAGATAAAGTGAAGAAAAAGTTGCACTGGGGAGAACGATTACTCTCTTCCTAGTGGCTGTCACTTCAAATAGGTCAAGTCATGTCCTGAAAGTTCCTATTTCTCCTGATTAACTGTAAAGGAAGACTAGATACTGCCTCAAGCTATGTGAGGTGCATTCTGTTTTTGGTGAAAAGAGGACTTAGGCACACTTAGCAGGAAAGGGGAGAGCCCAATCTGATTTTACCTGTAATGTTGTGGTGTATAGGACCATCTGGTAGGCAGTGAGCGGCTTCGAGGAAATGCTCTGTGTATCTCTTCCTTAAAGACTGTTTTCTGGATAGGAAGAGCCATGATGCTTTTTCTTTAACTGGGAAACAGAAGAATTCAGAATTTAGATGATCTCAACATGTTGCTAAGTCAGATATATCATTAATAGACATGCATATGCATGTGTACACAAAGGTACATATGTATGAATTTATTCTTGCATTAGCAGTTACAGACCAAAACTTAAACTTCTTGAGTGTTGAAAGTGTATGGAGTTATTCACCATTACAGCTGATTCTGGCTCCACACACGGGGTGAGAACACACCATGTGAATTTCACACCATCATTTCCTGCAACAATAGTCAGTTCCCTAGTGAGGGAGAGTAAGCTGGAGCAAATGAAGCCCTACTCTGACTCGAGGAAATGAAGGCACTAAGACATCCATGTGACTTCAAGACTCAGCAGAAATAGGATATATAACCTCTCTGGACTTCTTTGAAAACCCCAGTCAAACTAGAATATTATCCCACAGAGCTGGAGAAAAGCAAGGCAAGTACTTTTATTCCATGTATTTTCATTGTAATGCTTTGTGCCTTATTCAAGAAACAAGTACCTTTCACAGACAAAGATGACAATGGGATAATATAATCTGCTTCAAATTTGATAAACTTAATTTTTGTTTTTCCTAATAAAGTCACAGAATTTAAAGTCAACAAGGATAGTTTTGGTCACATGAATTGCCTTCATGCTTAGAAAGGCCTAAGCAATTTCCATCATAACCTCTGCAGTAAAACTCTACCTTCTGTCTGGGCTATGTACAGCTCTGGGAAAGATAGCTTGCCTCACTTCTGTATCTCAGGTCCTTGAAAAAGTAGCACACTCCCTGCTAAATTGATTGTTACCTTCATTTTAAAGATGGTGTATTATTTAGAGTATGATTTTGTCTAATTTCCATCAGCAAACAATCCTTCCCTTTTTTTTATCCACTTCAGTTTAAGCAGCTGTCTGCAATCAGATAACATTTCCTCATATGGGTATCACAAAACTGTGACCAAATGCTGTCTTAATTTATTCCCAGAATCTGCATAGATGTATTTCTCACATGATGCACACACTGTGAGTAATTTCAATAATGATGCCATCAGAGCAGAGTACAAGAGGCCAATATTACCTCTTTATCTCTTTTCAAGTAACATTTCTTGCAATCTACAGCAGCAATCAGATTCTTTCCCCGGCTCTTCTCAGGGCTCTGATCTACACAGCTCAGTACCTGATGCAGTAACACCATTTCTGGACATGATAACATGAGGAAGGGTTGCTCCTGTTTGTGTTAGCACAGGGAGAAAGCATGTGCCTGTGCAATTCGGGGGGAAACAACTGAAATTTTATGTGGTGACCAGTAAGGGGGGTGGGGTGGTTCCCCACCCCCATAAGGTAGGGGTCTTGGGGGCATAGGGTATGTTTGTTTATTTTCTACTTTAAGTTAATTGCTTGGCAATTGCATTGGCATAATTAACACAGTTGGACTTCTAAAAAATGTCTCAGGCTCAGTCAACCCTAGAGTAAACTTCTGTGCAGCCATCGAGTAAGAACATGTCAGTGTGTCTGAGCTATTGCACACAACCCCCAAAAAAATCATATTTTAAAAAGCACTAGAGAAGCATGTTCAGTTTCTTTAACCAATAGCAGAAAACTGGTAATTCAGTCTTGAAGTGTTTTCATAGAGTTGAAGCATTTCCAGGTGTTTGACAACTGAATCTTTTCATGAGAGTCTTCTATTTTCTTTTCTAAAAGAACATTTTGGTGACATCAGTTTTACTCTTATTTGTGTTCTATCTCAACATGTGTCTTTCTCTGTCAATTAATCAATAATTCTGCAATTCTTTGAATAATATCCATACTGCATCATTACTTTCAATATTGATTAGTTGATATGGTAAAATAAATGTCTCCATGAAAGAAAAAAAAATTGGTATGATTTCACATATTTGGCTAGGGATAACTGAGAATTTTTGACAAAAGAATTTCATGTAAAGTATTTAATATTATTAGAAGAAACACATTTGTTCGACAGCTGTTAAAATCTCATCTAGAAAATGGAACCAGGTTTTTTTCAGTCGCCACCTTAGGACACTGGGGTGTTTTTCATTTGTAATACAATTCAAATCCTTTTGGCCCTACCAGCTTCACGGGCCATTCCCATCCTGTGCAGCCTTATTATATCTACACCTGAAGAACGGGACCCTCTCTGATGTGCTGTTGACTCCTCAGTGTACAACTCCTTGACACCTTCACAGCCTAAACACACATCTCTTCTGCCAGGTACGTGGCAGGCCAAGGACCACGAGTTTGTCCCCAGGAACAGATGGTGACAAGGACTCTGCTGCTGCTCTCGTACCTTTGGATGCCGGGGTTGTGATGTTGGCTTCAGCAGGGGGTCCAGCACCAACCTCATTAACTGCCACAATACTGAACCTATGGAACACCAAGGAGGCAGGTTTTGGTTGGCAGGTTTCTTTTGAAAGATTGCTTGAGAAATATTTTATCAAGTAAGGAAGTTGCTACAGAAGTGCTTGACTTTCAGAAAATGCCCATTTAAATATAATGCTCGGGGAAAATTTAGAATAAAAATAAAGCCAACCCAAGCCTGAACTGCCCAAAGCAGAACAACAACAGAATCTTCTAAATTTAAATTCAAAATAAGTTTTCAGACTCAGAAGAACAAGTCAACTTCATTTCAAAGGAAGATCTCTATTTATCAATGCAAGCAGAATGCAGACCTTTGCATTTAATAAAAATGAAGGAATTTTTCCAGATGCTTAAAGGACTAGAGAAGACTGTTCTATCTTTCTCCTGCTATATAAAAACACAATGCCACACAAGCAAAAAAAAAAAAAATTAAAAACAGTAACTAAGAAAATGCAGCCTCCTAGCCCTATGTCAAATTGTTTTTCCTCCCTCACCATCTGACTTCTGCAAAAGCAGCCAAGTTACCTGGGATAACTCTGTTACCTCAAGGAAGGTGCCCTTGCTTTTGGCAAGAACATAAGTAAGTAACATTATTGTGCAGGGGTCGTATTACGAGGCACACTCTGTGCTATCTGGGCAAGAAGTGTGACAGCATACTTGGCCACGCTGGCTATCTTTTCTTTTTGTACCTGTAAGTGGTGTTTGGGAAGGTGGAGTAGAACTGAAAGCTGTGCCCTCTTGAGGCTTTCAATAGTTTGTGATTCTCACTGGTTAGGAGCAAGTTATATCCAATAATCAATCCGTTCGGAAAAAGAGGTGGAGACCAACTAACTTCAACAGTGTTTGGACTTGAACTCTGGATGTCATTAATGACAGGAGCTGTTGCAGGAACTGTAAGACAGAAGTATCTGACTCCAATATTTGATTAAAACATTAATTGTTTTTCATTTTAAAATACATTTTTATTATTATTTATAATACAATATATTTACAATATATTATTAGGGACAGTTAACATTTCAACAACAATTCACTTTTTTTTTTTTTTTTTACTTCCAGGAAAACAGAACTGTGTTTCAATCGAATACATGTATAATTTTGTACAAAAGTATCCCATGTGCCCTCACAATTTTGACCATGTGCTTTTCTGTGCAGGGGGAAGCCCTAAATCTTCTAGGTCAAAAAAAAAAAAGAACTTGTAGTTTTTTACTTTGGTCTTCTGCAGCTACCTGAGAGACAAAATACACGTGATTCTGAAGATCAGGTATCAATGTTGTCTGCCAAAGAAACAACAATGAAACCCAAATGTTTCTGTTAAGGTCCTGAAAAGTGCAATTAATAGTTCAATTCTTTACCTCCAAAAGCATGTGTCCGGTAGCTGGGACTAGGTGGAGAATGGAGCTGCAACTGAGATGTAACAATCCAAACTACTTGAAAAACGTATTCTGTGAAGGCTTGAAGGTCTTTGACAGTATATTCAGTTTCTGATATTACCTAGATAAATGCACAGACACAACTGGGTTTTTCCCTCCCTCCAGCTGCAGCTGAAAGCTATTTCAGCATAGGCTTTGATTTTCCATCTTTTCAGAGAATTTTCTCTTCTCTTTCCTCAGAACATGGCACCAAATCTCAACAATGAGCAGGTGGATCAAAGGACTGATACAAAACAATAGTAAGTTTTAAGTAAAAAAGAAAAGCTAGAATAGTAGCATATTACAAGGAAGTTATTTTAAACATATACCACAGGTCTAAGATACAAAGGATCCTTGTAACACTGAAATATTTATTGTCTGAAGTAATTGCTCCTTATTATTTCATCAATGATTCATTCAGAAGAACTTCCTGCTTAGCAAATTGTCTTTACCTTTGTTTTGTGGCACCAACTTGTCATGCCCTGTAAATTGGTCCAATGGAGATGATGGCAAGATAACAAGTGTGCAGCTGACGCAAAAGAACAAATTATGAGAACAGCTCTACTGAGTCAGAACAAAGATCTTTCTAGCCAAGTGTTGTGCTTTGACAGGAACTGAAAAAAAATTCTCTAGGGAAAGATATTTTTAAAAAAATGAAGAAGAAAACCTACAGCTGTACTTCTCCTGAACATTCTCATTGGCATTTCACAAGCATGGCTCAACATGAAACAATGAAAATATTTGCATTTAGTAGAACTTGATTTTCGCTTCCACTAATTTTCCAGTGACTTTTCAGACCCTATTTAGTAATTTTAGCATTTTTAATATTCAGGAGTTTAAATTTAGTGATTTAACATCCACATGTACCAGGAAGCAGCTGAACATTTCAACCACCCATTCAGTGAGGAAATATATTTTGCTAGTTTTTGAACCTTCTACCTGCTAGTTTTCACCAAGGTGCCTAGTTCCTATGTTGGAGGAAATGGGGAATAATCCATCATTTCTCAGCTTCTCCATGCCACTCATGATTTTGAAAATCTCTTTCATGTACCTAACATATTATCCAATATTTTTCAAAAAACAAAACAAACAAACCAAAAAACTAAGAGCAGAGAAGAACCAATTTCCTTGCAAAGTAAAAAGAAACATTCTCCTTTACCTCTTTGTACCTCCAGTCACTAGGGAGCTGACTGAACTTCCACTGGATAATATATTTCACCCCAGAGATGTTAGCTGCCTTCCATCCTAATGTGACACTGTGGTTTCCAATGGCAGATGCAAATGGTGCACTAGGTTTGTTCAAGTAGTCTGAGGGGAAAATACAATCCAACAATAAGAAAAAAATCTTTCATGGCAATCAATACATCTAGAAGGTAAAAACCTTTTACCTAACACACCTGAAAGCTGTAAAGCCCATATAAACACATAAAAGTATATATTTTAAATGTTGCTGAGTAACTTGCATGGCATTTTAAAGACAGTTTGATAAGTCAGACAGAAATGGGCCAGGTTCAAGTTGAGCAATTGTGACTACAACTCCATACTTGTGTAAATGCATTCTTAGTTACAGCTACTTAGTAAAATTTTTCTGAATAGAAACATAGAGAAGGTGTGGGAGTCTTCTGAAAAGACTTTCAAGAAGACTCTTTCAATAGACAGTATTGGCCCAAGGTATCCTCTTAAACAGTTGAGACTGAATTCAAAAAGTCTCATGTCCATGAAAAGAAGGGAAAAATGTTTTACTCCAAGATAAATTTCAGTGTATTTGTTAGAAGAAAAAAGAGTGGTAGTTTTCTGATTAATGAAAATCCTCAAGACATGCCTATTTTTAAAATAAATCCAGACTGTAGAACAAGACTATGAATTTATCAAACTGTCAGTTGGACACAGGACTCTATTCAGACTTACTTAGTGCTTCAACTCCATATGCATCCTCTGCACGGCTACAGCCAAACTTACAGGAAACTATCTGTGTAGGACACAGAAGTCACTGGTTAGCTTTGTGTAAAGGCAGACTTCCTTCCAGAATCATGAAGACATACTTTAAATATATACAAATTCTGTGGACATTTTGCATACGCATAAACCCTGTGGAAATAATTATATTAAATCCAAAAATTAGCAGTACAATGAGCTCACTCCAAATATTTTTTGAGAGCCTTTTCATCAATTCACTGGGCCCTGAATTAAAGGTTTCCTCTTTATACACTGTCCCTTTGTGGAAAGTATGAATATGAATTGACATTAAAGTTGGAAATAACTTCAGTGATGACCACAGAGTTAGGAAGACAAGGTTTTTGACTAGTTAGTAATATATTCCACATGTTGCATTTCACCCTTTCCTGCTTCATGTACTCCCTATGAATGAGGCACATTCTTACAATATATTTCCAGTAAATTTTCAAAATAGCTGAAATACACAATTTTTAAGAGCAGCCATGCCTAATTCACACTTTGTTTTCAGCAGCTACTCCTTCTGTTGCAGTTGTGCCTACAAGCTGCAAACATAAGAAATACCCCAGGGCAGTGAACTCCACACTCATGTGCGAAGAACAGAAAAATCCTGAGTTTTCAGTTCAGTTAGGGAGGTTAGATATAGTGTCATCCTGCATTTTATGTAGAGAACTTAAGAAGAAGTAGAAACGTTCTAGGTGGGTCTCAGTAGCTTTAAAATTAAATGCAAGACCAAGTCTCTTGGAAATCCAAAACTTTTGAAAAGTGGTGATTTGAGCTTTTTGAGGTCGGATATTTATTTGGGCTCATTTTATTCTGCAAATTCATTCAGCCTTTAAAATCTTGAAGTTTGCTCCATACAGCAGCAACCTTTCAAGTGATAATTAACCTTGAGATCATTCAGAAGCAATTCACTGTGGCAAGTGAGTAAAGATTTTAATCACTCTTCCTATGATTTGAGGAAACGTGTTTCTGGCGCCCTATGGAAACTGACAAGACACATTATTTCAGGCAACACAGTAGCAACTGAGGCAGATTTGAAAACTTGCTTAGCAGTGTATTCCTATATACATTACCTTACATCTAGACATTCAGTGCCAAGTGCAAGCACTTAAAAATTTTTACCAATATTTTCATATTCAGAGAAATAAAATACTTCCAGGTAAATTATCATGACTGTTAGCAGGCGAAGATTCAGGAATTAGCAGACATAAGTTATCAACTGTACTATCAACTGGAGCTTTCATTTATGACTAATATTTATTTGTTTTAAGGGGTAGTGTCCTCAGATCACATGATGATTCATAGTGCCTTCTGCCTCATTTAACACAGATATCTCTGAACACTTGTTTTTTTGTTGCATTATTCTTTCTTCTGGCTTTTGTCTGAACCTGAACCATAAATCCAATTTTTGCTTGAGGTAAGAGGATTGCTAAAACTCCTAACCTGAAATTTTAAGGGAAATTTGCCATCTGCTCTACTTGAAAAAAAAAATCCTCATATTTTCTCCATCCATCAGCAAAGTCCTTGCATTAGCCAAGGTCTGATGTCTTTTCTTGTGAATATTCCCATGAAATTCAGTGGCAATCCCCTGTTTCAAGCTGGAAGGAGAAATACTACCAGAGTTCAGTCCCAAGGTGTATTCACACAACAGAACTGAGCTAATGCCAAGAAAAAAGTCCCACTCTTACTCCCAACCTTTTGCTCTGCAAACTGCAATGACCTGATCCTGTGGATGCAGTGACATACAATGCATGCCTGACATGTGGGTACTCAAATCAGTCAGTTGATCAAGTGGAAAGATAATCCCAAAAAAGCCCTTGCAGAGTCAGCAAATTTAACTGGCATACTGAGTGACCAGACAGGCAAAAAACCACCCCAACCCAAATACAAAAGTAACAAAACCTCCACAGAAATTTTATATTTCTACAAAAGTAATTTGGTTACTTCTTGGACTGTTCCTACGCTCCAAAACCATCATTTAGTGCATTAGTAAATCTTTGTGATCATCACAATTTGATAGACTAAAAAGCATTAAAAAAAAACCAAAACAAACACTTTCAATCAAATTTCCAGGTTGCCTATGAGTTTGTATTCTAGTCATAACTCTCTCCAACTCCTCCATCATCTCCTTGAAATGTGTTGCCCCCATCTGGGAACAACCTTCATCCTGAGGTTTCAACAGTGCCAAACACAACCTTCCGAACATCTCATCCCCATCCTATGCTGTCCTGCACTCTATGTTCATGCTGAAAGGGCCCATCTCTTTACCAGCACTTTGTTGGCCCATATGCATCACTGTGAACACCAACCCTTCTGCAGCACAGGTACTCCCCACCTGACATCTCTTTCTAAAGTGCCACATGTTGTCCTTCACTGAATTGCATTTTATTTCATTCACACTCTCTGTCTAGTCAAGATTTTTGTCCTCTAGCTCCCACTCTTTGTTTCCACTTCTCGCCAAGCTGGTGTCACACCAGCCTTAACAAATATTCTCTCTGGATAATCTTTGATGGAATTAATTAAAAACTGGATGAACAATGCTCCAGTGAGAGCCTAGAACGTGGTTTACATAGGTCTGTCTTGTTTCATAATGTGAGATGAGTCTGCTTTCTTTTCAGCAATGTTCTTTGTCGCACAGCAGTTTTTAATGCAAACCTGTCCTTAGTCACCATGCTGAAAGGTATGTAACTCATTCTTCAGCTTTAGGGAGTACAAAACAATTAGACCTGAATTGATAACTCTGTGTATCTACACTGTATTTCTTAGCACTCTGTGGACAGAGCAATCACTGAAATAGTGATTTTTCTTGTATTGTTCGGATGGCATTCAACTTACCTCACATGCTCTAGTGTATGCCTTGTTCTGCCAAGAAACAAATTAATAAAATGTGGGGTTAGCATAAATATAATCACAGAGTACTTCAAACAGATAATACAAATTAATTAGAATTTCTTACAGTGAAAGTACATTACAAAACCTTATCACTGGCACATAATGAAAGAAGGAAAACCCACACTTGAAAAAACAGAAAGTTAACATTAGAATGATGCTAAGGTTGAATGAGATTCAGTTGTTCAAGAGATGCAGAAAAATGAGTAGTTTAAAAGCTGTCACGGCTGCTGTCCCAGACCAATGCTAGTTCTCATCCACCTGGTTTAGTAAAAATAAGAAAGCAATCTACTGAAGGCCATGTGCTTCATTTACATCTGCATGAAACTCTGTAGCCCCAGTAGAGTAAAATCCTGAAAAGCACTAGTGCGTTCTCACAGTCTAAAAATCTGTGTTGAGCTTAATGGGCTCTAAAATGCCCATACATTCTGACAAATGCAATGAAAACTTTTGATATTACAGGCAACTTGCATAGCAAGATTTATTAACTTCCCAAAACAGAATTCATAAGGAACTGAGAGAAAATATAGACATTACTTCTTTATAGAAACATTGCTCTGAGTGGATTTTGAATGTCTGCCATTGGATAAGGTGCCTCATGGATTGGAGACAAATGCTATAGAGCCAAAGCTCAGGTAATACTCACACATTTTAGTGGGCAGTGTGTTTGCAGAGTTGCATTCCAAAGCTGACATCCCTGTGTACACTGCAAAGACAGAGGATGGCTTTAAAAATGGCTTTGAAATCACAGTTCTAGAGGGAAGGGATACTCCAGCACTAGAGGTACATTGTAGGTACGTATGGGTATTATAGGTACTCAGATCCTGCAGTAAGAGAGTTGTGTTGCATAGTGACCTTCTTAATGTAAAACCAAATACAGAGCAAAATAAATTCAGTCTTGTTCTGGGAATGAGTTTACTCACCCAGCTATCACGTGGCCAGTGCTCCCACCCTCCCAGCTTTATCTTACCATTTGTTCTCTGGACAGAAGCAGCAGATATGCAGTATGCAGGACAGCAAAACACAGAGGAAAGCTGTTCAGCCCTCCTACATGTGCTCTCCAACAGGCATTGGCTTTAAAACCATGAGTTTTCAGAGAAGCAATATATACTATGTCACGAGGTTTTGATGTTGGACCTTTCTTGTTTATGTTGTCCCATCTAATTCTTAATGGTCATGAAGGTTTTTCTTTTTAAAGGGAAGCTGGAACAACTTTAGAAGCAGAACACTCTGAATGTTGCAAAGTCCCATGAAAAATATAGTGAAGACTTGATAACACTGAGCAAAGATACACAGTAACCTAAACAGGTGAGTCAACCTGGCTATGTATTGTCATGACAACACAGACTTTTATGGTCCCAGCATCATAAAATGGCCCAGTCTCACCAGATAACAGGTGCTGAGGGGCTGCTTGCCACTACTCTCTGTGGATAATGTTGAAGACTGAATTCTCCACCACTCTTCAAAGAATATGTATAATCACTGGTACAGAAATTAGCAGGAATAAACTTTCCAAAACAATTTGAAGCATCTGAAACCAGGCATTCTTTATCTGTGCTGGACACGCAGGAGGACATCTCCTTATTTCTATGTGTATTGTGACACTTTACAACCAAGTATTTATCCACTATAATCATACATATTCATTAAAATGTATTTCTTATCTAATATATCAACATCCGTTTCCTAGAACTAATTTCCATGTATCTGCCTCCTACTGGAAGTCCGGTTATGGTCCTCAAAGTTTATCAAGAGGGTGGCTGTATTCACTTAATGCTTCAATATTGAATGTGATCTTTCCTTGAACTTTTTCTTTGGGCATGTGCAGTTGCTTCTTGCTACATAACTTGCAAAAACCCCACTGCAGTCCTCTTTATCTGTTTCTCCACTGGTTCCCACCATGCTTATCATCCTGCACACATATCTTTACATCCTTTTATCCTTTTTTTTTTGCCAGTTAGTCTCCAAGCTCTATTCAGCAGCTTCAGGGGAGCTGAAAATTTTTATTCACTATGTTATTTATCACCACCAGCTTAAATTGTATTTGCAATCTGAACTAGGAAATCAGCTAAAGTCCTCCAAGAATGCTCCTATAGAAAGATCAGGTTAAACCCCCATGACAGACACAACCATTTAAAGTCCTAGAGGACTCTAAATATTCAAAAATTATGAGGTTTTTTACATTTAATAACTGAGAAAACAAAATAAACTACTTAACTTTACCGAGGTAACTGCGTAAGATAGCCTTAATGATTTGCATGTTGGGGGCAACACTAGTTTTGACTTATTGTCTCAAAAATGAGAGATTATGAACTTTGTAGATCACAAATGTGAACATGACTCACAGCAGAGATCAACACTGTTTACATTTTTCTTTAAATAAAAAATATAACCATGTCTCTAATAATTTGAACCAAATCTACCCACTCATCTTAGTGACTTGCTAGACAGGTAACTGTGCACCTTTACATGAAGTCTTTGAAAATCTGATCACTGTACCCATCATATATAAATAGCAGGAACATAAAATGTCAGCAATTAACAAAGTAAACCATTACTCACCGCTCCAGTGATGTCACTAACATTGCAAAGGTTAGTAATTCCAAGTTCTCCTTCCTATAGGAGAAACACAGAATTTTTTAAAATAATCAAAATATTTCCCCAAAACTCTTTGATTAAAACACTTCTTTGGCTGACATTTTCTCATCTGGAGATATTTTTTTTTTTTGACACACCTGTAGCTTCTCATTTGAGATTAATTTCAGAGATACCATCAAACAAAGACATTGGCAGAATCAGTTGGTGTTAATCAAATTATCTGAGGTAGGAATTTGGCTCTTACCTCCCCATTCTGCTTCACTGACTCAATAACAAATGCTGCACAAATACGTTGGGCTTAAATGACAAAGCCAAGTGGCTTTGACCTCTCGGGAGCAGAAAGTCCTTCCTTCAAGCTGAATGCCTTTTATCTGGCCACCTTTTGAAGGGGCTTTAAGCAGCCATATGGTGATCACCAGCACCCTTCCTCTCCTGCCAAAAGTGCTCTCCAGTGAATGTGCCTGTTTTTTCACATCATTCAAAGTGTGCACAACCTATCACTGCCACTGAAGCGTGAACGATTTCAGGATGTATGCAACAATTTTAGAGAAGCTGAATAGCAGCTCAGCTTCTTTTGACCTGAAACCAGAAACCAGGTAAGAGCAGCCTTAATAAAACAATTCTCAGGAAGAAATTTTCAGCACGCTGTGCACACTGTGACAATAGTGAGAATCAAATTTGTCACAAAAAAAAAAAAAAAAAAAAAGNCCAGTTAAAAAAAAAAAAAAAAAAAAAAAAAAAAAAAAAAAAAAAAAAAAAACACGAACAAAACAAGTAGACCAGAGGAGAAAAACAAGATTTACCACTCTCAAAGATTACACTTTTCTGATCTGAATCAATATATTCACTGAACATAGATGTGATTTTCCTGTCTTTTAAAGCTGAAAGGAAGAGCAACCTATTTCTTATTCTGAATTAATTTAAATTCAGATCAAAGGATCTCCATTAAGGTTATCATTGGATGATAGGCTTCCATCAGGGAAGTCAATTAACTCTTTCACTGGTGCAAGAGTTCCAACTACTTTTAAAGGAACTGTCAGGCAAGTGTATGAAATAGAGTGGGTGAAAGCTCTCTGCAGCAGGTTTCCACAGTTAGCATCAAGGCACAAATTGTCCTTTTTACAAAGCAAAGGTACACAGTGCCCTAAACCACATCAACATTTCTGGCAAATAGAAGCAAGGAGGCAACTCCTGAAGGCAGGATAATTGTCTAGATTTCAGAGGTTTTGCTTGTCTTTGTCTTGCATTAGTAGAAGGAAAATAATAAATACTGCACACTATTCAAAGCAATTCTAAGAAAGTGTAAGAATAAGTATCTGACCACTAATTTTAGTACTTACAGAAATACCCAAAATTTAAACCAACTAATTTAAAAATTAAGCTGCAAATAAGTTCAGGATAACTGTGTGCATCACAGATTCCCAGAAAATTTCTTGTGACTTTACAGTGTTCCTCGATTTTGTAAGAAAAGCCCCTGGATTAGACCAAAATGAATAAGTAAAGTGAATAAATTGAAAGAATAAAAGTTTATCTTCCCCACCCTCCAGGGTTTTTAGCATTTATAGTAATTGTGTGCAGTCAGAGTAGTGGGATTTGCTCCTTACCAGACTCCACAAATTCAAATGTTAAGCTTTAGTTCTTAAACTCTGCTCTTAGTAAGACACATACTTTAAAATAATTATGAAAACACTGATAAGTAATATGAAGTTCTTACAGTGCTATCAACAGTCTGTATTTCAAAAGATTAGATACAGTTTTTGAAAACTTACCAGGTTACTTGTACACAAGTTTTGACAATTCCATGAGAAAGCAGAGTACACTGCAGAAATCCATAGACAGTAATAAATAACAAGCCTTTTTAGCGGGAAAACCCACAGGCTAACGTTCCTCATAGCTTAAATAATTTCATCTGTTAATCTGACTCTTTCCTTGACTCGACCATACAAACTCCTTTTAGTCTAGATGGAGGTGGGAGTGTGAAATTTCTGCATGTCGGATCATTGAAATATTTTTTGAACCCTTGTTCAAAACCTTCCAACCACTTCTCGGCTTCCTGAAGCACTTGTCTTGAACTTACGCAACCCCTATTCCATAGTTTCTTATTAAGCCACTGAAACAAAAGAGCTGACCAATGAAAGTCAGTGTATCTACTTACACAAATATCATTAACGTAAAAGGGAAACTAAGTGCAGTGCTCTTAATCAGGTGCTCCTGAGCAACACGGAAACAGGAAAACGGTGGGGAAAAAAATGGCCTAATGTTAATTTTGACTAGATTAAGCCATTGCTAAATATTTTTACGTGGATGCAAGTAAGAAAATTTGTTGGTGATGATGAATAACCCTGCTAGGGGCTCTCTAAATGAGGAGGCACAATTGTACTAGTAAGTTTGTATCCATATCATAGCATAAAAATGAAGCTGATACATAAATCGTGTGTCTGATTTAAAGAGTGTTGAAGACTCTTACATAAAGTTGAAGATTCACATTAAAGAGGTCTGTGGAAAGTCAAACTTAAGACACATCCAGGTCCTGGTCTGTGGCACATCTGTGCTGTACCAACACAGCTATCCAAAGAGTAATTCCACAGTAAAAATCAATCCAGCTTACACACACACACACACACACACACACACACACACACACAGACACACAGACACACACACACACACATGTATATGTATATATAAACAAATGCTATGTCTTTTTGTGCTTGTGTATTACTCTTTATAAATCTAGTGGGCTATTAACAAATAATATAGGATTTTGATGATCAGTTGAGGTTGGCACATCCTGGTTTTTTCTGCTTAGAAAGGGTATCTGCTTTTCCCCCACACCTTTCCAAGTCCCATTCATTTGCCAAGGAAACATTTCTGCAGTCATGCAATGAAACAGATTGAGAACCTGGTTAACACTAACTGAGAAACAGCAGAAGTGAATTGGTTGGCATTAACCTGATGCTGATTTTTCCTGGCTCAGGCACTAATACCACCCCCTGTGCTGTTCTGCCCATGCAGTGAAAGGAGTCAACGCACTGAGGCAGAAGGAAAGGGAAGGCCAGGCTGGAGACAGACAACGAATATTGGGAAGAACATGGCTCAAAGGTGGTCTAAGGAAGGAAAGGCTTTTGGGACCAGGTTCCTTCCTTTTCTTCCAGTTGCCCTGGGAAGCATTTGGGGGTTTCCTCGTGCATGATCTCAGTCTCCTGAAGGGAACACCCAGATGAGAGTAAGGCCCATCCAGGATAAGATTTGCTTTCAGCTAAGGGCTTTCAGCTACACAGGTGTGGGGGAATTACTGCTCAATTTGCTTGTCATTTCTCATCTCCAGAGGGATGCTGCCCCCACTCCAGCCCATGAGCAAAGCTGCTCAAGAGGAAGCTCCTTAGATCCAGCCAAAATAAGCCAGTTTAGTCTGACTGCCTAAATAACACTAATCCACTAATGTGCTGCTCACATGACCAGCAACACTGAAGAGGAAGCTGGTGACAGGCAAATGAAGGCTGCAATTTCTTCCTGAGGCAAAGAACTTTGGCTTTGGATAGTTAAGACATTTTGGACCTTCAGCATTTGGTCTCTAGGACTATTAGGTCTACACTAGTAAATTCAATGTATCCACTTTGTACCCAAGCAAGTGGTGTGGGATAACCCACATCCACACTTTAAAGGTGTCTCATAATCCAAGAGAGGATAGGCAGAGCTGAAATACCTATGGGCAATAGCTCTTAGATTTACTATATCCAAAACTATTCCTGGGTGTTTTTTGGGCTAGTGCTCATGTGGATAAATATCAGACAGAGTTCAACATTTGATCTATGTGGTAACTCAGGATTAAGAATGCTGGCTGGCATGGATTTAAATTACTAAATTAGATGTCCTGCAGGTAAAAAAAACCAAGCTTTAGTTCAAGCCTTTTATAAAAAAATCTTTTAATGGCATTTAAGTAGTCAATTTTTTTTTAAATTTGTTTTGGATGATTTTTTAGGAGCTGTTTGATTGTTAGGATGTCTAGGGTCTTTGTTGAGGATGTATAGGGAGAAGCACTGGGAGATGAGAAACACAGAATCCTAGAAGCATTATAGTTGGAAAAGACTTCCAAGATCACTGAGTCCAACCTTTGACTGCACACCACCCACCATGCCAACTGAACCATAGCACTAAATGCCATGTCCCATGGTTTCTTGAACAATTCCAGGGACAGTGGCTCCACCAGGTTAAGAATCTGGTGAGGAAGGTAATCAAGGTGCATCTTAAAGTCTGAAGAAAAAGTCCCCAGCACCATAAAAATAACAATAACATTACATTATTGGCTTTTTGTACAAGGAAATTTGGTTACTATCAAATACACAAAATGAACCCTGTGTGACTGGAAAGCCTGGCTGTTACTGATGAGGATGATTCTTGTCAGTGAGCATTTGCACACTCATATAGGGGCAGTGCACACATGCCTCGCACAAATGGGCTCTAACCACTACAATCAGTTAATAAAATAGTAACATTAAAGACACTGCTCAAACGAACTACTCAAATGGTCCAAAAATTTTTCTTAAATCTTCCAGCACTGTTTTCCACCAGGTGTCACTGTTACATCCCATAAACCACGAGTTTCAAAGGAAAAAAAGCACTGAAATATCTCTTTTCTTGTTTGCCTTCCTTTGAACACATTGGGAGAACAAATACTAGCAGTCACTTGAGTCTTGGGATTTTTAACCTGAATTTCAGGAATTCTACAGTACAGAGAGTACTTATGGGCTTTAGAAGCCAGACTTTAAAAGGATTGCTTGCATTATCTATGAATGACAAAGCAATAAGTGTATTTTTAAGTATATCCCTTCCATAACACTGCATCCTGACACAGAACTAGGAATCCAAATTTTGTGAGATATCATTAATAAACCCTGGTCTTTATAATACAGATCTCCTTACAGAATACCCCAAAGACCCAGTTTCCAGGTGCACAAAGAGGATGTGCCTGCAGACCAGCACGTCTGCAAGGGAGAAGACTGTGAATGAGGAGAAAAATAGAGAAATGAAATCTTGATCACAGTTCTCTACCTTTACAGCAGTATATGTCAGAGCTCTTCACAATCTATGGACTCATCTTTCAAGTTTGAGTCACTTTTAAGAGAAATAGAACTTTGTACTGACAAATGATTAGCCCTGATAACAATGAATAAGGGCTATCACACCTTGAGGAGAAGCATGTACATTATTACTGTCAGTAAAGGAAGTAACCAACACCTTTATACCTGAAATTATCGTGATCCATAAAGACAAACGTTTCCTGTGTATGAACATACATGTGACTGTGCTTATGTGTACATGAAAGGTATAATACTAGCCAAGTAAGGATGGAAGACACAGAGCTTTAGTGCTTTGCTGCACTTACAGCAGAAGATTAAAATTATTGGCTCAAGGTAGGTTGGCAGCCTCCTCTACCATTCACCCTAGTGCACAGACACAGGCTGTTGCACACACAGCCAGAAAGATCAGCTGGGAAATACCTTCTGGGTTGCCAAAAGGTTACAGCCCAACACATTAACATAAACTGATGGCAACTTCAGCTTATTTTAATAGTACAGGACAAAAGCTCTCAAATGGTCAGCTCCAGCAGACCTGGAGCCAAAGCCAAGCCATAGTGCCTGCCCTTGTGACAGCAACCTCCATCACAAAGGTAGGCCAAGCAACTCAACGTCATACCCACTCCTGCAATCTAATTTTAAACTCCTCCCACGTTCGAGTCAGGCACCTAAAATCTCGTCAATTGAAACAATTGTCTACATGTTGCCACTTAAACACATCTGTGCGCAGTTTCACAAAACAGCGCACAGCGGGAATCAGCGAGAGAACAAAAACTGAACACGGGATGTCTGAGAAGGCAGGCAGGAGGACACCCAAAGCCCCTGATGTTTGTGTCTAATCTGGGCTGTTTGCATAGGGTTACAGAGCACTAAAATTCCTTGAAGATAGACCACCGTCCATGAGTCCTATCTTTTCGGGAAGGAAAGTTGAGAGAGGTGAGAAAGACTCTCTATCCCTCAACCAGCCTACAGGGCAGAGCAATGAAAATGAAAATCTCAGCTTTTACTTATCTGTTTATACCTCCTTTGTCTTGGGGAGGTCATCTTGAAAAGATGTGCTGATGTGAATCACTCACTGGTGATGATGGATTTTCACTCTTTTCCAAAGATCATAGATTACTCTCATTTTCCCTCCAGCAATGGGCCCCCATTAGATTTTGAATTTCTTTGTAAAGTAAGTTAACGAGGACCCTAAGGGCAGAAAGCTTCCCTCCACTGCTCTGGCCTCCCTCCTTCCCCTTTTATTTGTTAGTGCAACTGCTAAGACAGCTGTTTGTCTGGCAGTAGCAGCCATTCGGTCAGGGAGTGCTGTGCATAAACACAGGGAAGGCCATACAAGAGAAACCCCCCGGAGTCTGGCTCAAGATTTATATCTAGCTCTGCAGATTAGAGAAGTGGGGTTGAGGAGGGGGGGAGAAACAGACTGTTAAACTGGATCAAATTGGAAAGACAGTCATGCATGAGATACTTAGCTGAACCTGTCAGGAGACAGGGATTTGCTTCTATTGATCTGCAGTAATGATGACTGAAGAAATGTCTCATTAAACGATGTACAATGATGGATTTCAGACTAGGCAAATTTGAGCTGTAGAGATTAACTGGAAGAGATGTAAAAGCTAGGTCAGGGTGGAAAATATAAGGAATGCTGAAGGGTAGCATGGGTCTATAAATACATTGCTAAAAGTTTCAAATCCAAAAGAAAAATAATATATTAAGGCTTATTAAACTACGTTTGTGTAACCATCATACACAACATTAGGAGAGAGTAAACACAAAGTGACAATAAAAACCGTGCTGTTAAATATGTAAACCTTGTACTTCTTTTTGTATTGCTTTAAGGAGGATAAGTTGGCAAGGTATTTGCAAAGCTTTTTAGTGAGTTGTTCAACTGTGTTATCTATTAGATATCTCCTGATTATTACTATTCAAATGTGCTGTCTGAAATTTGAAGAAAACTAAATTTCACCATACACAAGTAGCAGACAGTGCAACAGTGTAAAATGGCCTGATGCTGGATGTCTGAAGAGGATTGCATGAAAAAGATGCGCAAAGGGTTTTAGAGAGAAACAGAGGGAAAGAAGATTGCATACCACAGAGCAAGTGACTTACTGCTCTGAGCATGCAGATCAGTGTATAAGAAGATATTACATCAAGATTAGGAGAAAAAGACAAAAGGTGCAGAAGCAATAGTGCAGGTTACACAACCTTGGTAAAGATCTTCAGAACAGTCAGATGTTCTGTTTGCATAAAAATCTCCCGTAAAAGTCTCTACTCTAACACCTCCTGGTTTCCATGGCATTCCCAAATACCTGAACATTTCATCTCCCAGTAGTTCCATAAAAAGAAATTGCTTATCCAGCAATCCAGAAGAGAGCCCATCTGCATAGAATTTCTTACAGATTAAGAAGCAACAGTGCCTACTATGGAGACAGGAATTAACAGAAACTGGATTTGGCCTTTTCAATCACCAGCCTGGGAAAGTGTGTTGCTGGACTGCTGCTGGGATGTACTGCTCATTAACCATTTGGTAGGTAGGCATCTAGGGTTTCAGTCCTTCTCCTCCAAAAATTCCCATCCTGAGCACAGCTTCACAGCCCCCAGATTCAGATCAGCTTGATGAGGGCCAGCCCCTGCTGAGCTCCTCAACCGTGTCTCCACTCCCTTGTTTTTGGGAACCTGGGGCGTGGTCCTATTCCCTAAACGCAGGTCCCTAGTGACACCCTCCCTGTTTCAGGGTGCCCCAGATGTTCACCCAGGGCTGGCAGTGTTTAGGCACCACTGCAGGAGCCTCCCAGGGCAGCGCCCATCCCACCCCCAGCCAAGAGCAGGGCAGCCAGGGCCATCACCAGGCACCTTCCTGGGGACAGAGAAGCCACGGTTGGGATGCGGGCTCAGGGCTGGAGAGTGGCCCTGATCTTGCTCCACTGGGTCAGGGGCTGATGGCTTCAGGGGCTGGCTTGGGGCCCTGGTCCCTGAGTGGGTGGGGGAGCCCAGAGGGGCTGGGCAGTGGCAGTCACACACCCTCAGGGCCCAGCTGGCAGGTGCCACCCTGGAGCAAAGGAGCTCCTGCCCTTCTGGACCAGTAGCTGAGAGACAGAGGGACCATCCAAGCATCTCAAAAGGCCACTATACTGAGTCTGCCAACTCCACTGACTGCAGCAGCAGGCACTTGAATTAGATGTATTGATTTTAAATTAATTGCAATGCTTTTAAACAGCCTAAGTATTATGTACCCCCAGCCATATGTGCTGACCCTCGAGCTGGCACAGACATGCTGTCAGACTCATAACAAGGTGGTGGCTTGGGTGTTAAACCAGCTTTTATTTTCTTTTGCTGAGGAAATATCCTGCTTCCAGCTGAGGGAAGTTTCCTTCCTGAGGAAGTTTTCTTCACCAAGAAGTCAGGAAGATGCCAGAGCAAGGAGGAGACAGGCACACAGAGCTACACCTGCACACTACCAGAGAGGATTTATCACCTGTGAAGGACATCAGCCCTGACATTCCCTGTCATGTTCCCAGAGCTGTTTTCCTGCCCTGTCCTAGCAGTGGGGTCACTCCCCCTTTCACCAGCTCCAGTGCTGTTTTGATCCTCTGCTGAGCTAATTCAGGTCCCCAGCACAGTGGAAAGCCGTTCACCTTGTTGTCAAGAGAATGTTCTGCTACCTCAGCAAATTGAATTAGCTCAACACAACATCAGGTGAGCTCCAGGAAGAGGGAAATAAGGCAAAGAAAGGAACCCTTTGACCCAGCTGGTTTCAGCCTTCACTTTCACAGCTGCTATTGTTAACTAAATTTAGATCTGATACATCATTGTCCCTTAACAGAGGGAAGCCTGGGGAGTGGGATCTGCTACTCATGACACATTTGAATGTGATCTTGCACAGCAGAGCAGTGACCTCTCTCTGCATTATGATAACACAAATAATAAGAGGTGGCCTTTAATTGTGAGTGCATCTGGACTCCGGAAAGATTTGCAGAACAATGACATGCTCAAGCTGCAATGACAAACTCTACCTCAGTGTAAAGCAGGCTAAGACAAGGGATGTCATACAGGTTCACATGCTTATGCTCCCAAGATTAAAGATATAAATTGGTTTATGAAAAGTACGTTGTTTTTTTCAGCATAACTTACATGCACAAACACAAATATGCCTTTTCTAAGGGTGAAAGGACTAAGTGGAACCCAGAGGAGAAAGGGATACACTAAAAAGAGGAAGTCTCTATATCAAAATGGATATAAGAGAATTAATTTTAAAACAATAACTAAAGCAATGATTTCTGAGAAATTTTTCTGGCTTGGTTGGGTTTTGTTTGTTTGCTTGTTTGCATTTTTAAAAAATTCTTTCCCAGACATGTTTTGGATTTGTACTAAGTTACAAACCAGAGAAAGACTATTCTCTGAACAAAGGTTAATGTGCCCTTTTGGGGTAATCCATAGATAAAGCAAAGACCATATCCTTCAATCTCCCTGGACATTTGTGTTCTCTGTCTAGTGTACTGGTGGACACCCATCCTAACACCAATTTAAGTGAAGTTTGAACAGTTGAGGTGCAGTCACATGCTTCCTTCCATTGCTCTGCAAGCTGCAGAAGTTGAGCAGACTGAGAGCTGTAGATAGAACAGTATCTTGAAATATTACAGCATCAGAATCTAGAAAGCACGGACCCAAAGAAGCACTTGGCGCTGCTGTCAACACAGGCTCCCTCAGTAACTTCAAGGTACTTTAGATTAGGCCCAAGAACTAATCTGAAGAAAGAGACTCCACCCAAGTAGGACTACTAAGCAGTAATGTTTCATTTAGTGCAGTTTCCAGGTGCACAGAGTGCCCAAGTAGATGTACTCCAATGTCTGTATGTCAGCAAAAATAGTTTACTGCATTTTCACACAAATTTTTCAGACAAATATAATACATACGAGAAATTGTCTATAATTGTGTTTTTATAAAACTAGTAAAACAAAACAGCTATAAATATTCCCTTTATGTAGCAACAAGTTAATCTTCTCTTGGTAGAAGGGCTGTCTGCAAATGTTCAAATGTCATCATTATTTTCTGACTGAGGTATCTCTGTCCTGCTGTTTTTGTTTCCTTTTCTTCAATGTTTGCTATTTTATTGCATTAATGTAATTCCACAGATCGAAGAAACAACAACAACAACAAAAATTCCTGGGGCAGTAACATAGAACAAGGAACATCATGAAAAAAATACTGGGTATAAGATGCAAGAAAGAAAGTGAAGGTTTCACTTTAGTCCACCCAAACCAGGCTGCAACCCGCAGAAGCCAATGTGGAATTACTTACATGTGCTCCAGAGTGTTTTGTAACTGAGAGGAGGCTGAAGAGCAGCTGGTCTTCCTGCTCCTGCTCATGTAGAGGATAGGATTTGCCTCTCTAGACCCCTAGTAATAGAAGCAAATTGGTGGGAATGTGGGAGAGGAATCAGATAATGCCATGAGAATGCTTCAAAATCCATTTGATCTCTCTCTTTTCCATGTAAAAGCTGCAAAGTCATCTAGAAAGCAGTTCCACATGCTAACCTGAATCCTGATGATTGATTAATATACCATGCTCATCCTCATTGAAACAGTAAGTCAAATACCTATAAATGCCTAGATGGTACAGTATTCAAATGTAGACAGCAGAAGTCTGAACCTCAAAGATTATGGTAACCTCTGAAGAGGTGCTGAGTCCTTGTAAATCCCTCATGAGCAGGGTGCTGCATGAGAAAGTCAGAAACTGCAGGGACTCAGGTCTTCCTTCTCTCAAGGGAAGAGGTAACTGCAGAAGTAGAGAGGTAATTATCACCAGGGTTAGTTTTTGCCTGGTTGGAGCAGCCAGCAACCATCTTAGCTGTGGCTGACTGCATCAACACCTGGCATTCTGGGTGTGCATCCTGCATCCTTTTGTGCCAAACTAATCCAAACCATCCCAAGGCATCTCCTCTGTGAGGCTGTCTGTTTCTCTGGGTACATGAGGGACTGTGGCTGGGTGGTGGGGATTGTTACAGGAACTTTGGCCACAAACAGGTGTTCTCTGCCATGCTTGGTCACGTCAGGTGAAGGTTTTCTTGTTCCCAGATGCGCAGTGCTGCTCGTCCACTGGAGAATGAAGCCTTGAAGGGTTCACTCACACTTTTTAAGCTATTGCAGACAAATGTGCATGAAATAGATAACACAGTGTTGGAACTCAACATGCCCAGGCAGCAAGAGCTGGAAACTAAGGCTAAGCAGCAGAACTGCTCACACAGTGAACGCTGGCCCTAACATCTCTCACCTGTGCAGGAGAGCAGCCCACAGGAGGTGAATGCCTGGGCCAAATCCTCATGGACTATGAACACCACCCTGCAACAAAACCATCATCATGCTCGAGGGAAGGAGGGCAAAGAGCATCTGATTTTGGCGAACAACTGCCATACTGGATATAGAGCAAAAAATTAAAATACAGGCTGAATTTAAGTCTTGGAGGCAGACCTAACTCAAGATCAACTACGTATATATCACATTTGGGAAAAGGCCTTTAGGACCATTTATGAAGCCCAGGGCCAAGAACAACTACCAGTATGTATGCCTGACATAACTAAGAATACAATATCTTTAATGAAAAGAAGTAGACAAAAGAAAGCTAAAAGTTCTTGCTTTGGGGAGGAATATCTGAGAAATGACACGGTCCACACAAACCTAATTTCAGGTGATAACAAATCTCAGTTACTGATCTTCTATTATCTTATGAGGAAGGACTATTCACAACTGATTTGTGTGTCCACCAACATGCTATATTTACTTTCTGTTGTGCAGTTATCTTTGACAAGAACCCTAAATCAGGCTCTAATTTTTTGTATTTCATAAACATGCACAATAGTGCATTAAAATTATTGTAATTAAAGTAATTAAAATATTATAAAATATTCACTCAAGCCCACTTTTTATTTAAATTATTTGCAAAAAGGCAAAAAGGTTTTTACAAAGATTACATTTGATCAGGCTTTTACATTTAATAAATAGCTTGGCTTCAAAAGCAATTCACAGTGAATCCTTAAACTATATATACAGTTGTAATGCACAGCTGTGACAGTTATGAATTACAAGAATTTGACCTTGTGATTCATTGGTGTAGTGGCTCGATGTTATGTAGAAAAGTTGCACAAGAAGCTTTTTCTCCATACATAATGATTATTGCAGATTTATGAGCTATGCTTCCACTATGCATAACTGGTTTCCTTCTGTGCAGTCTTCCACAGGGCCTGAACAGAGCACATGGAGGGGAGAGGAAACACAGTCCCACACAGCATAATTGCTAAATTAATAAGCATGATTCCCATCCCTCTCTCTTGAAACAAATGAACTGAAGAGAAAGAAGGTCTTACTTTTCAACTCCTGAGACTTTCAGCCTGAGTTCATACCCTGCAAGAAAACTGCAACCTGCCATGAACACTTGAAACTAGGAAGAAGAGCTAGATCTAGAGCAAACTGAAAGATTTTTTTTTAAATCACGCAGTCACTCAGCTAATGCTTATATTGGTTTTCAGCTCTCTTACTCTTACTAATACAGCCAGGGATATCATGATCAATAAACCAGCACATAAACTGCCCTCTTCAGTGTGCATAAGTGCCACACTGTCTATATTAGAAATGATCAAGCCCTGCTTACTTGCATTCATCTTCCATTACTCCACACCTTTTGGGAAAAAATATAACTAGATCAATTGCTAACTTTATTTAAAAGACATGTGATTCAAGCATAATTGGTTATTCCTGGAAGTGACCACTGGATTGCTTCATATTTTGCAGAAGTAATTTCTTAGCTCCTACTTGGATGCAACCTCATAAACATGAGTAAATGATTAAGACTACTTGTTTCCCATGGAAAAAAAATGCAAATCGTGCAAATTCAGCTGTGAACTCCCTCTTGAAAATCCCAAACATGCTACAGTTAAAAACTACATACTACCTATGTATTAATGGGCAAAATCTGACATACTTTAAAAGTACCTTGCAGAAACACAAAAACTCTTTAAAACCTATAAAAACAATGAGAGCTTTGCCACTGACAATGATCAAGGATGCTGCCAACTGGTAAGTTATAAAATAGTAGGCTCTGTTTTGACAAAGAATGTCATGAATCTCTAGATCATAATATTTTTCAAGGCAACCCTAAGACAATATGTTTAAATGAAAAGGAACATTCTGCCCCATATTTTTTGACAACAGCATAGCATGCTGGTTGATTGTCTTCAAAATCCAGATGATTAGCAACTTTATTTCTTTTTCCTTGAAAGTATGAAAAATTATGACCTAAGACTACCAAGCAGCTGTGAGAAATTGCAAAATATGTGGCAGGGGGACAAATGATTAGTCTTCAACTTGATCTCATAATTACATCATAATAGGTGACATGATTGGATAGGTTACAGCAATTAAAGTGATGAAAAGTACACATTCATCCCCTATATGACTCTCATTAGAGTTACACCCAACTGCTGCTGTTGCAGTGAATGAGGCTGCCTATCTCTTAGCACCCAATTATCCCATAGACATTCTCTACCAGTGCTGGGAAGAGCCCCACTATCACTCTCACCCAGACAAGACCTATAGTTCTCTCCCGCTGAAAAGACAAAGTCTTGAGGCCCGCTGCAGTTTAGTTTTCTCTCCCAGCATTTATTGCCTGTAATTTCTTCTTCCTTGTTCTTAAGGTCTAAGAATATTTCTGGTCTCTCCCCCCTGGGGATTTTTGTTACCAATGTAATTGCATAATGACACTTCATGGTTCCATCTCATCCAGATGGGTGCGGGCAGTGACCTGTGCTAGTGCAAGTTAAATTGTTTCTTCTATTAGGTTTTTTTCTGTCTAATTCTTGCCTCATGTTTGCCTTAAAGTACTAAGGAAGCACTCGGTCATGATAGCCTCTTAGCTACTTGCTCAGAACTACTTGAAAACTGGAAATGTTATTTTACTGACTCCTTCCCTCCTGGGCATTTTCACACCTGGAGAGTGATGCTTACATTAAGCACGGAGGGAAACTGCTAACATGAACTTCACCAGAACCCAGGCTGGTTCTGAGTAGGAGAGCAGAATCCCACAGTCTACTACAAATGGGTAAGGTATTTTTTTTTGCAACAGTAGTTAGGTGAATATTCAGAGGAGCCCTGGAGGTCAGTCCATCTCCCACCGGTTTAACGGTATGCAGACCTTGGTGGAGGGTGGTGTTACACAGGCTGACATGTCTTTGCTGCTCCATGGGCAAGGCCTTAGATTCCAATAATAAAAATAAAGTATACAACACTGTGTCCATAAAATACTCTACAAACACAGAATAATGCATGTGTATCTCAAGGAATTTGCTAAACTTCCTCAGCTATACCACAGCCTTGCAGCAGCACTGACTTCACTGTAGTTCAATCACTTTTAACAGAGAGGACTCTTCACGTAGTGTACACAAATGTTGCATCTAGACACACCTCAGGCTTTTACTTTATATGTTTTATTTTCTGAATTTTTTATGTAACTACCACATACCCTCCTGGCAGAACAGAGTCCCTGAGTACACCGAGATCAGCAACCAGAGCACTTTGTTCTTTGCTTTATCCTGTTAATCCACTATACCATTTGCTTTTGCCCCAGTGAAAATGCCAAAGCTGGCCCACGTATAAAGACTGCTAAAAGGCCTCTCGATCTGCAAGCTATCTTTCTGCTAATGAAGAGATTAACATACCTCTCAATGTCCACAATTGTTCTTGCGCTTAACAAATTGTAACCTCGGGTCCTCTCCATCTCATTGTGTTTTCAATTCCTCCGCTTTCTTCTATGCAAAGAAAAAGCTTTCCACTTACTAAGAGCAGGAACTTTCCTGTTAGCTGCACAAAAGCAAGACTGCTTCATTAAGATGAAACTTAAACCTCTCTGTATAAATTAGGTTTTTGGTTTCTTTTTTTTTATCCTAGAGCCTGTACAGAACAAGATTCTGAAAGGAAGAATGTATGCAGTGTCAAGCTTGCAAGATAAGCTTAGGTGAACTCTGCAATGTGTTTTTCCTTCCTTCCCTGCTTCTTGCCCCAGACAAACTACCAGTTCAATATCACTTAAGGAAGACAAGGACTCATCAGATGATTTATGTCTGCTTAGAAGCACTTCTTTCTGTGTGTGTTACATACAATTATGCAACAGTATATAAAAAGTATAGGTGAAGCTAGAGATTGTACAAGACTACAAATGAAACCTGGGTATGTCCCCATACTGACCCTCTACTTTCTAGTGTTCTGAGCTGATATTGTTCTGAAGCCCTCTCTCACTGTTTGTTCATCCTAAGGTCAAAGATCTATGGAGTAGAAACTCAATTGCTCATTTTCAGGTGGCTGCACAGTAAAGGTATCCATACAAGGAATGATGAGACACCTTGTCTAGCTGTAGGTGACTCAGTTAATACTATTTTCAACAAACACACAAAGTACTCCTAACTCATACCCTTGGAAAACTACCTGTAAAGGAGAGGCACATGCTCATGCTAAAAAGTAGCTATGTGTTTGGATGAATCAGGTCTCTTCCAAATTAACTCTGTGACCAAAATCAGCTGCATTAAACTGTCAGAAGTGGTTTGGCAGGGGGTTTTCCTGTTGTGAAGCTCCCACTACGTGACAATTTATTGGTCAGGCTCAATGTATGCCTTCTTTCTGAAATAATCTTTTTCCTTAACTCAAAGGACTTGCCTTTAAAACCATATTTATTGAAAAGATGGTTTTAACTCTCCTTACAAAGGTGAATTTGGAAAAGTACACATGAACCACTGCAGCAGTGTGACAAGGGTTACACAATTCCTCCTTACGAATAACAACTTTGAGAGCTATAAACTACTTCATTCATCTAAATGATTATTTTATCTTGGAAGCTGACAATAAGATCTTTGCCTACAGCATATTGAAAACTGACAGAGAGAGGGCATAATAATGTGAATTTAATAACAGAATAAATAATACAGAAGCTACTTCACTGATTGCATTATTATTATCCTGCTGAAGTCATTAGGAAAGCTGTGCTCCCAACACCTGCGAGAGGAACAGAGCTTCCCCCTGAGCACTACATGTTTGCAACAGGAAACACATGGCCTTGGACAAGCGACCAGGGTGCTGAGAAGATTGAAAGGCAGCCTGCATGCCCTTCTCTCCACCAGTACTCTCGTGTACCAGCCGTGAATGGAAAACAAATACCACTCCCAGACATTTTACAGCCCCAGTCTCAAGGGCATGACTTATCATTTCACTACGAATCACTGAAATAAAAATAACTGTGAATGAAATCATTATCTCTCTGTCCCAGAGGGCATTGCCAAGCCTCCAGTGCCCAGGAGATGAAGAAAGCCTCCTTTCACGGTATCTGCCAACCTACCTTCCCTCTTGTTTTGAGCCTCCTAGAGGTATGTGACAGGCAAAAACAGTTTCGGCCTTCAAAGGCTGCTAACTTGCCTCTACCAATTAGCAACCACCCAAGTTTTGTGGAGAGCTCAGCACTAGCGATGTGATCTGCAAGCTCTCTGGCAAAGTGTTTTGCACATTAAATTGCCCAAGATAACTAAAGCCAGATTATTGCAGCACAGTTTCCCTAAGGTTAGTTGGGATTGACCTGCAGGACTGTTCTGTCAATACTTATGATAACAGTTAACAAATACAGCTAGAACCCGGCACTATTACTAGAGAATATATTCTATATCTCAGGTGATGGAATACAGATCAGTATAATTCCCAGTACCAACCCATGTAGGTTTCAACAACTACCACTCTTTCAAAGATGATATATGTTTTGCAACATAAGTATTGTCCTATTCATTTCTCTCCCTCATGTTACCATTTATGTTGAGTTTCATTTGTAGGTTTTGAACCAGAATTTGGTATTGGAAAAACTATATTCTGTGACCACAATATTTTCACCAATTCTGTGGTGTCTTTAAATGCAGTCTGGAGGCTGTTGCAGAGTTTGACTTTCTGGCCCCTTTGTCTACATAATTACCCTCATTTGCATGGACTTTTTCCTGACAATCTGTGAGACAAGTACAAGAACAAGCCACTTTTATTCACATGGACACACTCCTCTTTAAAAGCCTCTCAGCCTTCGGAGTCTTGACAAGAGTGACCCATTCCAGCCTCCTTCGACCAGAAGGATGTTGGCAAAATCCAACGAGAATTAGTCTGAATACCAAACTGCTGCACTAACAAACACTCTCTCTGCCTTACACCACATCTAACATTTTAGTCTAGATTTCAAACTCTCCTTTGAAAAAAAGGGTAAGTCTCAAATACTAACAACGTGTGTTAAATACATATACCAAGAATATAATGTACTGGGTACATGGCAAAAAATATGCCTGATCACATATGGTGTCTGAAAAGTTAAAAAACAGACATTAACACTTACAAAACAAGAGCTCAATTAGAATAAAGATTTACTAAACTCGACTTTTTCCAACATAGTATAAAATCTAACAATGTTGTCTCTGACATCCAAGTTAATTCTGTACTTCATTTTAGCATAGCAGCACAGTGTTCCTGACCTGCCAGCAGTGTGAATCCACCTGCCTCTCAGCAACCCATGCCCAAAAAGACTTTACAGAGTCAGACAGGCCACCTTCCATTCTCCAGCATACTTTTTAAAGGCAAATCATAGGAGCCTGCTTAACATGAGGGTCTCCTGCGGTTGCTGACACTGTTTCCCTACCGTGCGTCTGCAGCCCTCCCTGAGATACAAGTTTCTTAGAGCCCGACAGTCAGGGAGCCACCCAGACAGAGAGATGCCCACAGCATACTTTAGAAAACTCCTACTTAATTCATCCCGTAATTGTAACACACAAAAGCTGGCACAGGTTAACCAGGTTTGCAACCCTGCGTGGAGATACCCCCTCAGAAGGGGGTTAAAGGACCGAGAAGCCCAATCATCACCCCAGCTGCGCTGAAGGGGCCGGAGGCTCCCGCTTGACCCGTCCCGCGGTTCCACTCGTGTCCGCCCCCGCGCAGACACCCTGAGGCGTCCCCGCGCCCCTTCCCGCTGTGGCAGCGGGAGCGACGCCTGGGAATAGCCTGCAAACGGCAAAATAATCCTCAAAAACATATACGTATATACTAGTGTGTGTGTGTGTGTGTGTATATGCGCGCAGGTACATGGCCTGCCAACTTCGGGGGCTCGCAGGCGATGCCGGAGGCTGCAAGGGTTCGGGGAAACCCCACGACCCCGGTGCAGCACCCCAGAGCGGCGATGGGTGGGAGAAGCAGCGCTCGGCAAGGAGAGGGGGCGGCGGGGCCGCGCCGGCCCCTCGGTCCACGGCAGGAGGAGGAGATACCCCGAGCGGCAGCCCAATGGGAATAGTGGCGCTTCCCCTTCTCCCGTTTCCTCTCTCCACCCCCAGCCCCAGGCCGGGGAGGCGGGAGGCAGCAGCGCTGCAGCCCGGCCACCGGCGGGGCACGGGGCCAGAGGCAGCCCCGCACGGCCCCTTCTCCGCCTCCGCAGAAACACCTGCGGGGGGAAGGATGCCGGGAGGTGGCCGCCCCCCTCCGCGGGAGCGCGGGCTGGCTCCGGAGCCGCCCCAACGAGAAGGAGGAGGAGGAAGAGGAGAGGAAGAGAAAGGAGCAGGAGGGAAGTGGGGAAGTTGTGCCTTGCCCGCCCCGCCGAGAGCCGGAGCCATGGGCCCCGCCGGGGGGGCGCGGGCTGCCCCCTCACTGCTGCTCTCGCTGCTGCTCGGAGCCTCGGCCCCGCTGTGGCTGCGGGCGGAGACGCTGGGTGAGTCCGGAGCCGGGCGGGGAGGGTCGGCAGGCGCGGCCGCGGAGGCTCCCCGCGCTGGGGACGAGCGGAGGGGTGCCGAGGGCTGTCCCCGCCGTCCTCGCGGGCGTAGCCTGAGCTGCTCTCAGGACTGTATATAGCTGACCTGGTTAATCCTCGCCGGGTTTATCCCTGTGTCTGAGTAGCTGCGAGATTAAAGTGGTAAACCAGCCTTACGGTAAATGTATACTACGACTTTCTTGATCTTTGTTAAATAGGACTTTTTT
>VXAC01004729.1:896366-977716 GCA_013399225.1 Rhipidura dahli | reverse complement strand
TTTTTTTTTTTTTAATTGATAAGTCAGATAAGTGGCGAAAAAGTCTCTGCCAAGTTACGTGCAGGAGTCAGGGAGAGGCCACCTGGGCGCCCGGCTGTGGCCGCGCCTCGTCAGCCCCGGCGGGAGCCCCGGGCGCGGCGGGAGGCGCTCGGTCACTGGCAGCACCGCGTCTGCTCCGGCCAGGGCTGGGGCTGGGCCGGCAGCCCCTGTCCCACGGCTGCGTACAGGCAGCTCTGCTCTCCCACTGCCTCGGTGAGAAAGTGAAATGCCCATACTCGTGCCGTGACAAAGTTTCCTAGGAATCTCAAGGAAATGCTACGAGCCTTTTTGTGATAGTGCAGTTTGTTGCAGTTAGGGTGCGGGTACTATTCTCTTTACCCCTTGCTTTTAAGCTTCCTGTGTAAATTACCAGAATAGCTGACGTCTCCGACCGCGGGGTTGCAACCCCTTGGCTGTTGCATTGCGTGGCCTGATGCATCCGTCTTCGAAGACTTCACTGGCAGCTACCGATAGAATACTTAATACTGGAAACTGAGCATCATAAGGAGCTTGTCAATGCATTCAGATAACTTAAAAGTCCCGTATTAATGTTGCGACTTGGCTGCAAATCCCAGAACCCAGTGCTGCGCAGAAACATTGTATACAGGCATTAGCAGAAAGTACTTTGTCTGATTGATACCTGTTTTTCCCATAGCCTGCTATTAACAGAGATTTCTGATATGCATCTCCACAAAAGGGAGAAGTTGGTATGAGTCGTGTTGCCCCTCGGCAGCTTCATGGTAGCTTTGCTGTTCTGTCCTCAATGTGCTGGGATTCCAATTTGATGTGTTCCAGGAAAAATATGTAGCAAAGAAAAAACATTTCCTTAATCCCCTCTTTTCATCAGTATTTTGAGGGGGTTTTTGTTTGTTTTCTCTTTCACCAATGCTTGTCCCTCACTCAGTGACATCAGGGAGAAGAAAGTCATTTGGGGAGTGAGTAAGTCCGCTGGGGATTTTGGGGGGTTTTGGTGAATACAGTAACACAGTTAACAGTAAGTATGAACATCCCTTCTTGTCTCTATTCCCAAATTAACTGGTAAAAGCCCATTTGTAGTATTCATGTTAAAAATGTTTCTGTTATCGAATCAACAGAATGGAAATAGAAGTATATTTTTTCTGGTTTTCTTTGGACCAAACTCAGATTTACAAGATAATCTGTCCAGTGCCTAGAAAGAAGAAAAGATGTTGATGCCGCCCCCCAACTCCCCTGTCCCGGCTTTCATTTCTCCAGTTCTTCTGGGGGAAGTTCTTCTGTGATTGTTTATTACTGTTACCCTATAAATTAGGGGCTAATTGTTCTAAAGTCACACCAGTGGAGAAAGGAGATAAGAATAAGTGGATACAAACTTCCTGTTACACAAGCTTCTTGACTTGATTTAAAAGTTGTAATGGAGCAGGAGAAGTGCCAGAGTAAATCAGGCTTGAGTTTCAGATAAATCTGTGTCACCACTGGTGTTTCCCACCAGCTGGTTCAAAGAAAGATGCACTGGTTTGAGTATATTGATTTGAAAATAACCATTTTAAAAAAGAAGCGTTACATTTTTCTGATTCCTCATGAGCTGACTGCACAACATGCAGCCTTTACCTTCCTTTTAACTTTTTCTTGAGGGATGCTAGAGAACAGGGTTGAGGTGGCTGTTATTGTTTCTGTTCTTTTACTACAGTTGCAAATTAAGGAAAGACCCCTTTTTTCACTGTGGCTCGGTTATTTCAGAGAATGGCTCATATCTGAGTGTGATTGTGTAGAATCCAGGTGTCAGAACTCTTTCTGTTCTTAAAAGTATGTTAAATGGGTGTGTTGTCTGAGGCATCTATGAACGTGGGATTTTATTGTCCATAAAATGGTAATAAGAAAGGCTGAGTGTTAAGGGAAACTATTTTAATTAAAAAATATTTATAGGCTTAGTAGGTCTCACCTGGAAACAAATACTACATCTGTGACTGTCCATGAGTAATATATAGCTTTGGGATTTATAATAAAAGGTGGTTCTTTTCTCTTTTTATTCTGCTGCACACTGATCTTCTCTTGGGGTTTCAGTTGCCAGGTCTTTGCTGACAACTACAAAATATACCTTGTTCCCTGTCTGCCAGCCTCACACAGCCATCCCAGATCCTGATATCTCTTCTAAAAATCTCCTCCAGCAATTACAACCCAAGGCAGAAGGAAGGCAAACCAGAACACATTATCTTTGCCTTTCACTATTCCCTTTTTTTCCTTCTGGTATTGTTGAGCAAGACCTTGAACCATGTAGTTGTGGGCAGCAGAGTTGCTGAATCTGAGTCTTTCAGAGTTTTGACTCATTTTCTATCAGATTTCTGGCCAGTAGGACTTAAAACTGACCCAAAGGTTGTTTGTTTGTAGGATGGCATAAGAGGAATGGGGATTTTAATCTATTAAGTACAAGACTTAAGCCACTGCTCTTGCTGTACCTCATTTATTTTCACTTCCAATAAAACACAGCTATGAAACTAGTTCATGTGGGATTTGCAGATCAGCATCCAGGAGTGAGCTTGGCTTGCCCTTATTCCTGGATCTGTTGACAGTTTCACCCAATGCCCAGTTGGAAGAATCAATGGGGAGTAGACTTTCATATGTTTTGAGGAAAGGCTGTTATTCAATGTGACAACAGTGTATCCAGTAATTACGAGAGATTATGCCTGTTCTCAGGGGCTTGCACAAAACCCTTGCTGAAGAACGCTGGTGTGATCATGCTAATCCACTTTGTATGCCCATTTCCAGCAGTTTGAAATGCAGACCGAGATGAATCTTTCTTGTACCCAAACCCTCCCGCTTCAGTTTCTGAATATAAGTGATTGGTAAATTTTCAGTTTGTTTGCATTTTGTCCTTATGTCTGTTTCCTTCCTTGGCTCCCTCTCTCTTGCCTTGGGAATGCTGACTAGAATTGCTAAAAAGGGAGGCAACAGTTTTCCAGTTGCAGTTCAAAAGCAATGCGCGTACCCACCACAAGAAAACTGCAATGTTTTCAGTCACACAGACTTTGCTATAAATAGCTCTAAGCTCTTCATAAGTACTTTAGGTTATCAGGGGATGTATTTCAAATGAAATCAAAGATGGGGAGGCCAGCAGGAGTCTCACTGACAATGCAGGGAGAAAAAGATGCTTTGGCAAAGTTGTTACCTGCATGGCTGTTGAAACATATTTCATGAAAATTATTTGTTGATTTGCATATGCAAAAATATATTCATTTATAATTATCAAAACTGTGTTGCCTTTAGTCCACCTGAGTTACATAGGTAGATCAGGAAAAAATTAGTTGGAAAAAATACCAACTTTGAGGATGGTAATGCTACTGTACAGTGATGTCTAGGATACCTTTTAAAATGTATCTTAGGTGCTAGGACTATTATTGTTTTGAAAGCCCATCTGAGCTCTCACACTGAGCCAAGAAGTGTGGTCCTGTGTGATGGCAGGCACTGAAGTCCTCAGCATAGACATCTCTGTCGTTTGGGGCTGGCTGCATTGGATCAGATGCTCTCCTGTGGCATGTACTCATCAACTTATGGGTTTGCACCATCTGCTAAGAATAAAACAAGCCAGACAAAATCAAAATAAAATCCTTCTGAGTGGATTCAGTGGAATGGTGTTGGATCCCAACTAACTGCAATAAAAAATATTAGTAGCAATGCGTAAGAATGAGCACACAACTTCCCCAAAAGGTTTAATTAGTGTTACAGCTGGGAGTGGGAAACTTCAAACTGGGACAAGCTAATAGTGATGTTTAAATAAAAAAGGATAGTGGTTTGGCTAGTTTTAAGAGTATACAGATACTTTCATTTTTGCTTTCAAAAGAAATTACAAACTGATTAAACTGATTTTTGTTTCTGAAAATTGTGTGAGTGCTAAAGCCACATTTTTGAGGTTGGCTGTATACTTGTACATAGAGAGACGCTGCCAGTAGTTTTGGTTAGGATTGTTGATCCTGTATAATTAAGCCTGGGAGCTGAGTGTTTTGAGGAGAGGAAGCATTTTGGTCTTTTGTTGCCTCTCTCCCTGTCTCTTCTTTTTACAGAGCTAGGACTTGCCTCTCAGGAGTTTCCTCCCAAGGCATGAAGGCTAAGTTTGGTGGTGGTGGTTTCTCATCCTGTTTGAGCAAGATTTCCAGTCCCAGTGTGACCATATTCATTATTTCTGTTCCCCTGAGGGGACAGCATTGCTGTCTGGTGGCAGCTCCATTCTGCTCCTGCACACAGGCACGGAGAAGTGCACCCATGTTGTGCAGTACGTTCACATCTCCAAACAGCTTCAGTAAAGGTGTTTTCAAGTGCCATGATGAGGGACAGGTGAATAAATGGGGAAAGCAGAGCAGAGCAAGGCTAGAAACCCAGTTTGCAGGCCTCCTACACGAGCAGGTTGTTAGTTTTTATATTTACTATCATGCATTTTGGTCCAAAACACTTCTCTAATTACATTACTGCCCACCAGGCATTTAGTTAAGCTCTAAAACATTGTTTCTTCTCTCAGTTGCTGCAGAAACCTTGTATCCATCACAATTTTATTCCGTGATGTTCAAGTGTCTGGCATTTCCACCACAAATTGTTCAACAATATTGGATTTCAGTCTAATGCTTTGACATTAAAGTTGAAGTCATGTTGATGTCATCTTCCAGATGTTCATGTCCTCTGAACAAAAATTTTGTTTGTTTGTTTTATTTCAAATTACAAAAACACATGGGGAATTCTGGATGCGATCCCTCGTGCTATACAAAGGCCAGTGTGTGTCCTGTCAGAAATCAAACAAAACTTTTCTTCATGGAGTAGCAGCAGAGACTTCAAAAGGCTGGACATATAGGTGCATTTCTTCACCCACCCAAACAGAATGGCTTTGTTACATGCCTGAGCCTTGTTGTTGCAGCTGCACTAACTGTGCAGAAGGGAGATGTGTGGCTTCTGCCTGAAACTACTTGTATTTTGCTCTGGTGCCACACCAGTTCTATGTTGGTGTGTTGTTCTGACTTAATAGTCAGTAGTGCCTCACTTGTAAAATGAACTCATAACAACAAAAAAAGTCCACACTTTGTCCTCCAGGTATGCAAAAATATATTTTAACTTGTAAAACAAATTCAGGTATCCTGTGGGTCTCCCTCTGCTGGGATGCTTTAGCAGTGAGGTCCATGGCTCACATTCGAGCTATTGCTTTCCCTGTTGTCTCAGCTTTCTCCCAAAGGCAGGGGTTCGTATTATCCCATGTTTTTTGTGTCAGCATGCTACTGGGGAATTGGAGTTCTAGTGCCTCTGAGCTACTGAAGGCTTTTTGGGTGGTCATAAGTGTTAACATTTCAAACCCAAGGAGTCAGCACTTACTGATCTAGTAGTATTTTAGGCACAGACAGAAGAGACATCTCACGGTCCTTGCTAATGCTTGTGTTTTGAAAATTAATTGACTATTTTTTTTCAGATGAAACTTAGTTGCTGTGGTTTGTCAGTGGAAAGCAAGATGAAACTGTATCAAAATAAACTGAGCAGTTACACTGAGAGATTCACTCTTGGGTCGAGTGAAAAACTTTTCAGACCTTTCTGCTGTATCGTGTTTCAAAAGTCGAGAATGTGATTGTTTAATACTACTACTAATCAAAAAATAAAAAAATCTGGTCCAAATGGAATTATGGAGTTTCATTAATGAAGCGGTGTACACAGGGTGGCATAAAATATACTCCTCTCAGCTGTTTTCCACTTCCATCAGCAAACACTTTTTATGCAGTCTCATTAACGTGTCACAGAAATGATGCTGTGGGTCATTCTTTCTTTTTTTCTTTTTTTTTTTTTTTTTTAATTTGAAACATCTTTCACAGCAACTATATGTGACTACAATGAACTGGGAAGATCACAAAAGCTTATGGATCTTCTGTACCTTTTTGGTTAGTAGCTTAAGGATGAGTATCAAGCAGGCTGGTTGTGTGACAATACTGACCAAAGGTATTCCTTGCTTTCTGTGTATCAGGTCAGAGTGGTTCTTTGATTGTTTCTTCATCTTAGTTCAGTTAAATTTTGCTTCCATTTCTACTGGAGTTGCAAGAAACTATTTGTTGTTAGTTTGCAATAACCATGGAGGAAATAGTTTCTTAGACACTGGGTTCACTGAGTCAGAAGACATTAAAAAAATTTGTTGTGCTAATAAATGACAATTATTGTTTCCATCACAAACAAATTTGCTTTCTCTTGAGATATTTGTTGATTTACACCTTGGGGATAATGGGGTGTTTGTATAATTCACTTTGAGAAAAGTAGCATCCTTTCCCTTGTCCTTTCTTATTAATAAATTACATATTCCATCTCAGAGTACAGGCATAAAAGGTGGATGCATGATTTTTCAAGTCAGGACAAGTTTGATTTCTAGAAAAAAAGACCATCCTCTGTCATTGATAACTGTCTATCTTGCCTGACTTGTATCACACTAACAAGGCAATTACATATTGAAATAAGGGGAGTGTGTGGTTTCATTCTATCATGTTCAGCCATTTCCTCTTGCCCAAATTAAAACTGTTTTGAAATCTTGCCTTCCCACCTGCTACTGTAACTGGAACAGCTCTGCTTCAGCCTCTCCTTACCCTGGTGTCTCCGAATTTCCTGTCCCTGTGGGTTTGTCAGCCCTTAGCACTGCTGTGAATATTCCTATTCCTGTGCAACCCAATATTCTAGTCTGGCCTTGAGCTTGCAGCATATGTTTCCCACACAGTCCAAATTTGGTGCAATATACTGTAAGTTAATCTCCAGTAAAGCACAGCGAAGAGAAAAACCTGGGAAGAAAACAGATGGAGAAAGTAGAGCAAACAATTTGCATATATATGATATGACTCTTAGTTAAGATTAGCATTTCCTACTTTGCCTGAAAAGTCCTTAATAAAAATCCAACTTCATGTTTGCCTCAAATCAGCTGAACTGGAGGAGATGCCCTAACAGCCAAATGTCCCCCCAGCCCAGGGACAGCCCAGCACAGGGTGGGAGGGATCTCCATCTTCTGCTCCAGCCCTGTGTTTTGACGTGTTTCTGGGATGCTCTAGGCAGAGGGGCAGGAAAGAAGCTGCTATCTGTGGGATATTTACTCCTCATAGCCTGCATAGGTCTGGACCATCACCAGGGTCCTGAATGTGACCATCTTCCCATTTATTTATAGTCCTTCATGATTCCTTCTGAGCATGCTGTTAGGAGAAGTGCTTGGGAATGGACTCAGTGCTTTCTCTGCATTGAGGTGTATTATATGGATAAAATATCTCATAGTAATCATGTATTTATTTAGAAAACAAAAAAAAATCAGTTTCCCTTTTGCAAAAGTGGGACTCTATGTATAAGATTCCTCTGGAATTTCCATACTTGTGTAGCTCCATTCTCATATCTGTCCAAATCCACACAATAGTAAGAGGTTGAGGTGGTCAATCACAGCAATATGCCACCATCATGAAAGGAAAGCATTGAAAAATATTTAAATGCAGCTATGCAGTAAATAAAGAAGTTACAAATCTCTTTTGTTTCAGCAGTTAAAAAGGCATAGATGTTTTCTCACACCCACAAGCTCAAGAGTGCTGTATTTAGAGTGCTGAAAAGCAAATTCCAGTACTGAAGCTCGCTTCTCTGGCGGGCTACATTTGGGTATACTGCCTAAGTCCTGGAAGCAGTGACTAAAACGTACTTATTTTTGACATGTACTCTGGTACTGTCTGTCTTTCACAGATTGCAATGGAACCAGATAGTGGTTCACATTTGTGTTAGTGTTAGTAGGATTTGGCTTTACTACTTGTTCAGGTTTCAAATCTGCATGCTGAGTGTAAAATTCTCTCTTAGTGGACGTGCCTTCCTGTTGATAGAAGAAGTTGCTTATAAGGAGATTTCTCCTTTCTTTTGACATTTTAGCAGCTAAATAAATGAAATCTCAGATCTGGAAAGTTTTTTGTCTTTGTGAATTTCTGCAAAGGTGAGAGAGGTTTCTGGGATAGTAAAGGCTGCCCAGGTCAGTTACAGCAATCCTGCAAAGTCACTGCCGTGTAGGTCAGCACAGCTGGAAAGACTTCCCTGGCTACTCCCAGATGGTTGTGCTGCAATAGCTAAAAACCTCTATCTTTGAGACATGGTAGTATGGATGCAAGCTACGTTGCTAGATAAGACATTCAGAAGGGTTGTCCGGGTTTCTTTCTATACTTGGTGATGGCAATCCAACTAGTTACAAAAATAACTTTTCATATGATTGAGGCAGAGCATCTCCTGAGGCTGGCTGCAGGGGACACCCTGAGGAAAGCCAGCTCCCAGCCACAGCCTGAATGGCTGTGGGGGTGATTGCAGCTGGGCATGTGGTGGAAATTAGTGATTTATGGGACCACCATGGAACCAATTTGAGATCATTTGCTTCTTTCTCGTTTCTACTTTAAGAGGGACATTACAGTAAATAATGTCTGTGAAGCAGTGGGGAAAACATGCTGTGGTTTGTTTGACCTTCTTCTCTTTTTGCATCTCTTTGAAGTTAGTAAGTAAATAATTTGGGGAACAAAATCAGCACTCCACTGTGTTCCTTTGTTTCTTCTGCTGCTCTACCTTCCCTTCCTGCTCTTGGACCTCCTGCCAGACACCACTTGGTTAGTTTGGGCAGCAAAACAAGTGTCCTCAGGAACTGCTGCAGCACAGAGGATAAAATATTTCCTGACTTCCTAATGGAGTTAAATTAAAATGCAACTCAAAGAAAATGTTAACGTGCTATTTGTCTTTCCTTTTGCAACAGGACCTACTGAGAAGCAGAGGACTTCTTCCCTTAAAAGGGTATTAATACTAATTTAAAGGCCATGGAAGATGACAATTACTGCTTAAAAAAAAAAAAAAAAAAAAAAAGACTTGCCTTAATTCTTAATGATTTCTTTCATTATTTGGAAATACTTGGGAATAGTTTTTTCTGTATCCACAAAATATTGTGAAGGATGCAAAGCTGGACTTCTGAAAAAAATTCTGCTGTGGATTTGTATACTTCTGAAGCAGGGCTCAGCCAGTTGCTTGGCTGATGTAAATGGTATCTGCCCTGAATCCAGTGGCTTGTGAAATCCCCAAATGTGTGGCTATTTCCCCTCCCCACTGTGTCTGCCTCCCCACTGTGGCTCTGGACCCCAGCACTGCTGGGGAGGAGAACTGGGGGTTCCCACCTGCCCAGCAATGCCTCAGGCCTGTTGCATTGCCCTTTGTTTGAGCTCACTGCCAGGAAAAGCACAAAGCTATAGCATCTCACAATTCTCTGTGGAAGTGACAGTTTAGCTTCCAGCTGCATGGAGGTGTCTCTTCTGTTATAATGGCACAATAAAGAGCTGATATTCTTGACCCAGGTTTGGCAGAAGAGAGGTTAGAGACGGAGCACTTAACTCTGCATTTTACTCCGTCACCTCAGAAAGCAGAGGGCACGATCCCATTTGTGTTTTCAGCATGCATGATTCTGTTTGTGATGAAGGTTAGAGGAGCTGTATGAAAACCTAGTGTTTTTTTCAGACCACATCAGTGGATTCGGATGGCATCTGGCAAGAAAACTTGGGTTTTCTATGTCTTTTCTCCTATCCCACATGAGCAGAAAGGCACAGGTTTGACTGGAAGGAGTTGATTTCTTTTTTCAATACTTACTGTTCTTACGCCTAACTCAAATCTTATTTCAAACACAGATGCAAAACTCCTTGACTCCTTGACTATTATTGTAGCTTTTAATAAGCTGGAGTTATTACTTCAGTGAAAGCAATGTGGAAGATGAGACAAATCTCTTCTCTCCTTGTGAGCCTTCTCATCAGGGCTCTCAGAACCATAGGCTTGACTCAGTGGTATTTTGTTCACTTTGACTGTGTCCACTTGCTGCAGTGGCTCTTCAGAAAATGCTGATTTTTTGGGCTGAATTCAGAATTTAGGTATTCAAACTCAGTTTTCTGCTCTGTCCTCGCAAAAGAAGAAGGAATGGAAAAGGAATGAAGGAGGACAGGCCGCGAGTGCCCAGCAGCTCTGCTTCCTGTCCTGCACGCGGAGAAGGAGGAGCTTGCCTTGTCCCAAGAACCAGCATGAAGGTGGCCTTCAAAGGCATGCCAGACTGGGAGAGAGGGGGCAGAGAGGGAAATAAGGTTGCTCTGGGGGACTTCATCCCAGCAGAAAGAGCGGGCAGCCAAGGGACACACCTCTGTGAGCAGGGGGACCGGGGGGAAATGCTGGGGCCCCACAGGCCTCGTCCGGGGCAATGGAAGAGGGCGGGGAGCCGCAGGCCAGGGTATAACACGTGTTTAGCACTGAGCCAGTCCAAGGCTGTCCTGAGTTACTCCGTGAGGGTGAATCAGAAGGATGGAAAAGGCAGCAGTGTGCTGCCAGGATATTGTAGCAGTGGTTTTGAAAATGCTTTGATATCATACTCTGTAACTGTTTTGTAGTTAAAAAAACAAAATGTTAAAAAAACAAATCAACATGTTTCTGAAAGGTGAAACAAGTAAAACTTTTTATGGTACTTGTTTCAAAAACTGTAGCCTTTTCCCGGTCTCAGAAGGGGATGTGCTGAGTGGTTGGACGAAGGCGCTTGTGTGTGCCAGCAAGGCGGGGAAAAGCCCCGGGAGCAGGGGAGAGAGACGCCATGGCCCGGCTTGTGTGCTGGGCCTAGGAGGGGGTGCAAGGACAGAGTCAGCTCACTCAGGTGGCTCTGGGTGACCAGGAGGGCACCTGAAGGAACCAGCATCATTTTCAGGGATCTCTGCACTGCTTCTGGCACTACCACCATTTTGCTAAAGCCCCAGTGTCTGTCAGGGGCTGTGTCCCAGGCAGCTTACAGGACTGGGGCAGAGCTTGTTTGTGGGCATTGATTTCATCCCCTCTGTCCTTCCTGGGCAGGTTAGATCCTGGAGGGGACCCTCCTGCCTGTGTGCCAGCAGCCATGGTCAGACCCAGCCCAGACACAGAGATGCTTCTCCACCTTGTCCCATGTGCACCCATCGCACGTGTGTGTGAGCATGGGACTACCTGCCAGCCCCTTGGTGTCTGCTCTTGCCCTCTGCACAGGCACGTGTGCTGGTGTCTGCTGGAGAGGTCCCAGCTTTGGGTTTACAAACACACACTGCTCTTGGCAAGCACCAAGTGAGGGAGGGCAAGGCATGAGCAGTGTGCCCACTGCTGTGGCAGAAGGTGCCAGTTGTGGTTCTTGCTTCTTGGGGAGCCCTTTCCACCGTCTGCCATAAGAGAATATTTTTATCTCTGGTAAACAGCCTTAATTCCAGTGCTTTGTGATCTTTGGTGCAACCTGCATGTAGGCCTACAGGTGGTCGCCCACGATTCAGAGATCACGATCTTGGTCTTGATTCAAATGCCCGTGCAAACTTGTTCTGCAAAACATGTTTGATGTGTTTTCAATAACTCCTAGTGCTGAGGAGAGATTTTATTAAATCTAAGTAGGTTTAGATTCTCTGGTTGTCGAGTACCTTGTGCTCAAATACGTTGCTTTGCTTCTGTCCAGTGAGAAGTGATGAAACCTGGATGTCTGAGGCAAGGCTGCCAACTTCTTGCCAAATGGGGTGATAGAAAATGGTTCTCAGAAGTAATCATTAAGTGACAATTTGGTGTCAGCAAGAAATTCTGTGTCAAACTGACTGGTTAAATAAACATATTTCCATCCAGAAGATCTGTGCCTATAGAAAAGAGTGTGACATCAGGTGTTTAAACCATAGTTTTCATAACGACAAGGAGCTGTGTTTTCAACTCACTGTATTTGAAGTTTGGCCAACACATTTCTACCGAAAATCAAAATTTCCCATGGAAAATAGTAAGAACAAAACTAATGGCAGTATTGTTCACATTTTACATTTGAAAATGTGACTAAGGATATGCTTTGAATTCCTTATAACTTGACTGCCTTTCTGAGCCCTTGTTATATTGTGATAATATATTTGTGAGTTTTTTACTAACATTTAATCATTAATTCACTCTTTGAATTGTCAAATCTTGAGCTTTATTCTACCTTCCCTCTATACCTTCTGACTTCTCTAGGGTGAGTTTTCCAGCAAATTTCAGTGTACCAGAAAAATCTTAGTCTTGCTGAGAAACTCAGAATTCAGAGCTGCAGCCAGCCTTCTCTGTAGGAAACAATATTTACTAGGACTTGGTCTGACTTCTTGGACATTACTGTGGTTCCTGTGGCAAACAAGCTTCTATCATTAGCTTTTCCTTTGTGTCAGGCAGGCAGAACTGAGGCAGCAAGGGGTGTTACAGGTGCAGGCTGATGGTGAGTGTTCCTCTCATCAGCTGCAGTGTCCGGGTGGCCGTGCTCCACCAGTGAAAAGTCAGAAAACGGCATTTATGCTTTCTTAGCTCAAAAGATGTTCTGGTGTCTAATGTTCTTGCTCAAAGACAGATTTAACAACAACAAAAAAAAAAAAAAAAAAAAAAAGGAGTTTCCCTGGGAACAAGACCTTGTATAACCTTGATGGAGGATGGTGGCAGGCTGAGGTCTCATGCACAGTTTTGCCTGTACGCTTTCTGCAGGACTATAAGGCTCTATGACCTGGACAGTCAGGGTCTTATCATGGGTCTTATCATAATAACAAGGTCTTTACAGTTTTTTGAGAAGCATTTTGCACCACGAAGGATCCTTATCATTTTACAAAGGTGACACAGGCCAGAACACAGCCCATTAAGTTGAAGTCTATGTGAACACTAGACGTTCCATTTTAAGGAGTTCATCCCCATGTGGTTCTGTAACTTTTCTTTCCTAATAAGGATAAGTTGCAAACCAAGCTCAATATTGTAGTTGCTGTATTCCAGCTAAAATAAATGCTCACAGTTAGAAACATGCAGTTTAAATTAAAGGCCATGGGCAGTCCTTTTTTTACTGCACAGCAGTTGGCTACACAGGCATCAAGGCTGTCCTGTGTCCTGCTGGAAGTGATCTGGTTTTACACTACCTGAATGTCTGTGGACCTCTCTCTCTGTTCAGAAAGTTGACAGCTCATCTGCTATAATGTTCTTTATATTTTCATTCCTATTGCCAAGAGTTTCCATTAAAAGGTGATTTGCTGATGAGGCCAGCTTGCCTTTCATCTTGAGCATTTTCCTAAACATCCTAAAATCAATAGTGCTTGGTTGAAAAACTTGAACAACTGGTGTTTTTTAAAGCATGTGAAAAAGGAGATTTGAAAAAACATATTAAATATGTTTTATGGTGATATGATTTTGGATCTATATCTCCTATTCACCTCTATTCCCAGCATGAACCTACAACGAAAATAAATAGCAGGCAACAAAGCAAGTAGTAATGCCAAAGCATCAAAATAAATGTGGTTGCTTGTGAAAAAGCAGTTGAGTGAGTTGGATGAAATGGCAGTGTAATTATATGGTAGCAAGTCAAAGTTTGATAGCTTGGAGCTTATCTTAGCACAGCATGCCACTTTCCCCCCAGCCCTTGGTATGGCACATTTCTTTTTCAACACTTCATTCCTAGTTGTTCATTTTTAAATAATCCTTTCAAATCTTAAGTTTCTTGTTCCTAATGATTTTGGAAGGAAATTCAGATAGTAATTAAAATGGCACGGAGCAAAACAGTTTAACCAAAATATCCCCAAAAGTAAAACTCTGTGTAAGTAAAGTGAACATTGTGAATTCCCAGCCCTGCAGGATTCTTCATTTTGTTAACACTTCTTGGATTAGCTTCAGTTTTGCCAAGATAAAGGATAACAGTACAGAACACTCCTATGGAAAGAGTGTCTATGCCCTAACTGACCTGAAACTGAGGACTGCCTGTTACATGCACGTGTATATGACACTAGTCCACTGTCACAGAAGTATCCATTATTTGGAAGACTGAGCAGAACAAAATGGCTAAACCTTTAATATAGAAATTTTAAGTTACTAGTATGCTTTTAAATAGTTCAGTAAAAATTGCTTCCTTTAGTAGTCAAGGTCTCTTATCTGATATCTGCTTCCTTTCCTCTCTGGGGATGCTTCCTGTTTTCCATGTCAGTCCACACATCCCCCCATGTATTTCCATGCGCCTTTTCCTGTTGTCCTCTGATCTGCTGCAGCTGCTCCTCAGATGCCTCTCCACCAAGGAAAGGTTCCAAAGCTGAGCTGGCTCCTGTACAGTGCCACGAAGACACACTTTGAGGACACCTACCCTCAGCCCTTGAGCAAGGAGGCAGCAGCATGTGCATTTCTGGGCATGCTGCTGCAAAGTTGCCTGTGTACAAATTAACAGTGCATACCCCACTTTGAAAGCCCCTCTTGTGTCTTCACCTTGTCCCCTGTGCTGTTTGTATTGTGCAAGGGGCACAAGAAAAACAACAAGAAAATAAGATGTGTCAGGTCTATGGCAGTAAAATCATGTCTGTGCTTTTTATGTATGACTCTGTTACCCTCTCTGTGATGGCTCTTGCTATGGAAATAAAACGCTGACCAATAATTGGGAGAACATTGTTTAAGGAAGGATCCTGCTTCTTAAATGTGGAATTGCACCATCAGGGAGTCAATAGGGTTTGGCTGTAAAGCAGAAAGCCAGAGAGACACTGTCTGTACTGTATTACTGTCAAATACACCCTAGTTCATGAATGTTTCCAACCCTCCTTTCTACTGCTTTGCAATAGAAACGTGACTATTTTTTTCAGTTACCTCTGTTCCAACAACAGCAGAACTGAGGTGGATTATTACAAAATACTTACTTGAAAGGGAAAAGTGCATGAGACATGATTAGGTAGCCAGTATTTTCTTACATGTTTTTTATTGAGGAATACATTTTGTTTCTCTTCCTTTCTGTTCTCCTACTGCAGGGGACGGATGTGGCCACACAGTGATGTATCAAGACAGTGGGACGCTGGCATCCAAGAACTATCCTGGGACATACCCAAACTACACTCTTTGTGAAAAGAAAATCCAAGTGCCTCCAGGAAAACGCCTGATCTTGAAAATTGGAGACCTGGATATTGAGTCACAGAAATGCGAGTCCAGCTACCTCACCATCGAGAGCTCTTCAACATCGCATGGTATGTAAGAGACAAGGCCATGGTTGATGCATGCACTGGTAAAAGTGGGAGTAAAAGGCATCTTAGCAAAACACAAAAAATGTCAGTCCTCTCCTCTCCTCTTCCTTTTTGTATTCAAGTGTGTTGTTCTCTCTGTGGGCAGCCATTGTCCCAACTGTGTGTAGTTGTGCCAAGGCTGAGGGTGCTGCCGTGTTGTGCTGCAGAGGGGCTGCTGGGGCTCTGGCACAGCAGCCCTGAGGGCTCTGCCTTCACACCTGCAGAGCTGGACCATCACCATTTTGGTACAGTGAGTCCATACGTCTATATCAGCCCTGTTCCCTTCTTGTATAGGGAAAGATATTCCTCACAAACTAGACAAAGATGAGAAACTGGAGTCAATGGTCCTGTGTGTCTCTATTCCTAGGCGGTCCATGGCTCAGAGAGGAGATAACCTTTACTGTTGCTAGCTGTTAGCCTCCTTACTAATGTACAGGCTTTAATACTTGCAGATACTGAATGCATTCAGCCAGACTGCGCTCTTGTAAGAGATTTGCACAGGAAGATAAGTAAATAATCTGCTATAGCTGTGCACTTAAAATAATCATAACGGCAACAGGATTCTCCCCACAGAAAACCTGAGGCCTTCCTCAAAATGGTTTTCTGAACCAGCTGTCACTGAAACTTTTGATCTGTGCTTTCTAAAAGAGTCAAACTGATTTTCAAGTCGTGTGCCCTTTTTCAGAAGTCAAATTTAAATTCAAAGCTGCAAGGAGTTCTACAATGTAGGAATAAATGTCTGAATTGACAGTTCATAAAATTTTGCCTGCTGGGAGTGGGCTTTGTACCCCTTTATTCAGCTGAGCCTAAATGGCCTGTACTGGACTTAACAAGAAGAATGAATTCAAGGGGAAAATGTGATGAAAATATGAGCTGCACAGAGCCTCTGCAGGTTTTCCACCTCACCACTTGGCTCAGAAAACTATGTGGTTCTCCAAAGATGAGATCTCATAGAATATCTTAGTAGTAAAGAGGGTTGATTGCCTTTCATTTATCAGCATGATAGGCTTATCACTCATCTGGTAAGAGAAGATCAAGTGAGGTATTAAAGGCTTGCTCACAAAGGAAGGTAAAGGTAATTATTGTTCTCATGGGGGAGGTATTACATTTTGAAATAAGTTTCACTAAGAGTGGGCAGTGACATGCTGATATCTAAGCCTGCACAGAGCTTGATTTGAGGCATAAGGAACTTCATGTTCATGTGTGCTGGGATTTCTTTAACATTATTTATTTATTTCTTCACTTTGAGATTGGTGAGGCACTCAAAGAGGTTGCCCCAAGAAGTTGCGGGTGTACCATCCCTGGAAATGTTCAGGGCCAGGGTGGATGGGAACCTGACCAATCCAGTCTAATGGAAGGTCCCTGCCCATGTCAGGGAGGCTTAGAATTAAATTCTCTTTAAGATCCCTTACAACCAAAGCCATTTTATGGTTCTGTGATCCATTTCATAACTAAGTAATGAGTTGTGTTCACCTGAAGCAGTCTGTCTGTGCTTGGCAGTAAGAAATAAGTGGTTAATAATGCATTAACCTATCTCTGTATAATTTTTATTAATACTGTCTTGACATTTCCCATCTAAGAATCTTCTCAGAAACAGGGATAAATCAATATATTGTTTTTTGAAGTGAAAAATGAAGCTTGGATGTTGATTGAAATTCTGGCTCCTCACAGATCAGCCTGAAAGCATCTTCACATCATTTATCCTGCAGTTATTCAGCCTATAAGCACAGAATAGCTGTGTATTATGCAATCAAGTCCACATAATTAATTTTTTTAGAGTATTCCCACACCCATTTTCAGATCTAGTTGGTAATGTCTGATGCATGTGGACTATAATTTGCATTCTCAGCAATTAACTGCACAATTAGCAGATTTTAGTCATATCTGATTAAACCAGTTTAATAGTTTAGGCAGACATACCATCTGTAATGATTTTTTGTGGTCTGCAGCTCACTGTAGACTTCTCTACCAGCAGACCTACAGAGTCTCTATTCTGCATTCAGGCAAATCCATGGAGAATGGATGTGGAAATAGTTCTATAGGCATAAATTCATGATGTTGCTAATGTTTTAAAAGACATGTGAATTCTCAGATGAGATTAGATCATCTCAAAGTCATTTTTTTCAACAGTCTTGCTGTAGCTTTGGGTTTCAATAAGCATTTATGCAAGCAAAAGAAGCCCTGTGAATAAGCACTGCTACATCCATTCAGTCTGCTAGGTGTCCTTTTAGACAGCTATTTCTGAACTCAGATCTCCTCATTGCAACCTTTCCCTCTTCGTGAACACCTACAGGCAGGTCAACATCTTCCCCTCATGCCAAGGAGATACGGACCTTAGCCATCAAAATTCTTTTCATGGGATGATGGAGAGTTGAAAATATTTGCAAGCACTGAAAACACCTGAGAAATTAAAAACTAATCTTTGTGTGTTTTCTGTATTTGACCTGGATTTAAAAAGGGAAACCTTAAAAGCAAAGTATGGAAGTTGGCAGTGTGAATACTGCTCATGTTTCAAATTAGGCTGAGCAGCCTTTGCTCTTTATTTAGGAGGTTTGCAATTAGAAGACAACAAGGTCCAAAGGGAAATATGTTTTAAATATCATGCTGATCCCTTCAGCTCTACAGAAGACAACAGCATGAGTGTCAGTATGAGTACAAATATCTGTTGAGGAGCACATCTGAAGCTTAGAAAATTGGTCAGAGGCAAAATACTAGATTATGTGTACAAATATAAAATTAGTGTGAAGAAGATAAAGTATTGTTTTCCTTTCAGATTTCTTCCAGTCTTTACTTTTAACTGTGATTCATTCATCATTATAGCCACCTGCAGGGATTCTTGCAATACAGCAAGGGGTACCTCAATTTGTCTTTGGGGTATTTATGTTCCATGCAGTAAAGGGAAGCTGTTGAATACAAATGAATGGATTAATTGATTTATGTTACTTTTGTTAGTTGGTGACTACTTACATGCAAATTTTACTTAAGTTCTGGACATTCCTTGAATTCTGTAGATGGAATACAATTAATTCCTAGAAAAGCATGTAGTATTGTGTTTGCTGATCTACTGAAACCTTTCTGAGTCTCAACTAAGCCACAAATGTGACACTATAGTTCTTCTCACCTTTGGTACTTCTCAGCTTCGATGGACTTGTGAAAGCAGCTATTGAATTTAGATTTCTCCAATATTGCAGTTAAAAAATAATAATTAAATAATCCTAATGAAGTTCTAAAACTGGAGTCATACAGCATCTGAACACTGTATCTCTGAGTTATTACTCTACAAATTATTTCCTTTAGTGTTCACTGGAGGAAGGAACCTGTAGCGAGCCTTTTCTTACAAGCTCAGCTCTGTATCCAGACGTAGACGTGAAAATATTAATCATCAGTCAGAAAAGGGAGTCTAACACCCATTTTGGTGAAACTGAGTCACCTTTGTCTGACAAACATTTTAATATTAGCACAGCTTTGCACGTGTTGTCTCTAGGAGAAATAAATAGATGATCACATTCTGTTTTAAAGTCACAGTTTTTCACTGGACTAAAACATGGTGGTTTTTGTCCCACAGAAAATTAATACGAACATAATCTCACAGTGCAGACAAGGTGCAGCCTTTACTGAAATGCTTTGCTTCTCAAGTTAATTGCATTATCTGAGCATATTAAAAATACTGAGCTCTGAAGTAGAGCTTCTGATTTTTTAATTAGTTAAAAGGATATGTGAAAACAAGATTAACCATGTCAGCCCTGTAGCTCTCAAGAACAAAATTTGCACTACTTATGAAGGTGGATCATAAATGTTTTAAAAGTTTGACAGGAACTGCTTTTAGTCTGATTCTTTTCATGTCTCTATCAGATTTCTGCACCTCTTTTGACCCCTTTTTCTTGCCTTTTTCTATCTCTTTCCCCATCTAATGGCTTAGTATTTTTTCCCTTAATTTTGTGAGATGATCATCAGTCTTGACTGGAGAGAAAGCCGAAAGAAGAGATAAGTGCCTACTTACTTCCTCATTCACTTGCAGTCAGTAGGAGGTTGATGTGTTCCTCTGGGGTGGATGTCAGAGCTGCTGAGTGACTAGTAATAATTTGGAGAGTTAGTGCAGTTGACTTGTTCTTGCATAATTTACAGCTAGTAACTAACGTGAAATAGAGAATTTACTGAAAATGCTTTCTTCTCCCCACACCCCATCACTAAAAGTACAGAGTACCTTTGGATGCCTCCTACCTGTCATTATGACTTGAGGGGATTCATCAAACCAGTCACTCCTTATTCTGTATTGAAATAAATATCTTGTTTGAATAAAGGGTGTGTCCAGGTTTCTTTTTCATCTCTCAAAGGAAACTTGTTATTACTGTATTGTTTCTGGTATTTCAGGAAACCCAGAGAAATGCCCAGGCAAGTTCTTGCTGAAGATCAAGTTGAGCAGTTTCTTAACAGTCAAAACACTTTTAACAATTGGGTTTCGCCTGAGTGATTGCAGTATCCTGAATTTTCAGCTTTGGAAGGATTGATGTAACAAAGAATGTCATCATTTTGTTTTATCAAGTTGACCTTTTTTCCTGTTAGCTGCATACAGTGTATTCTCTGGTTTTTTGTTAAACTACAGTTCTTCACTCATGACTCCTAGTTGTTGCTGTGCTTCTGTCTTTGGATTTGGCTAAAACCACAACAGTGCTAAAAGGGAGGATCTACCTGAGGTCAAGCAGGCAGACCTATATGTACAGGTGGCCCAAATGCTCAATTTTAAAATTGTTATTACTCCCCCAGCCTAACTCAGATGTCTTTTTCTTTACTGCAGTCTTTTGCAACCCTTTGGAAACATTAACTGAAAGTTATATTTGTTTTTCCTAAAACAAGAAGTGCTTACCACTCAGCCTGAGGTCAGACTGTGTTGCACAGAGTTAAGTGTTGAATAACCAGGCTTTCTCATCCTGACTAGTCTGTCATCTCATATCTGCCAAGAATTAAACACCACCTTCCCCGCACCCTGCAAGGAAGGAGCAGCACCTTTTGTGTCCTGGCATGTCCTTGCAGGGTCCTGCTGGTTCCCACTGCATGTGCATGTCAGGGTTGGAGCAAAGAGGACCTCTCTTGGCAAGGGGGAGAGGAATAGTTACTGTTTATCAAAGTATTTGTGTGAATGTGAGATGGAGATGAATTTTGAGAGTGCAGGTGTTTTCCTACAACAGATCCTTGCTGGTTTTGTGAGCTGTTTGTGAAAGGCTTGCACTTTGGATGAGTTTTTAGCTCTGAAGTGAAACAAGTGTATTTCTTGTTCATCATACCCCTGTCTTTCTGCAGATGATGAGGTAATTTCAGATTGTTGAACAGAGGCCATCATGATTTAATATCCAAACCAAGTTTCTTGAAGACTTCTGCAGTTGTCAAGCTGCAGATTTCAAATGAAGTTGAGGAATTTAAAAGCCAAATGAGCATAGTGAACTAGCCATTCAATAGCTGAAGAGGGAAATAGTTGCTTCTGAAAGGGACCAAAAGTCTTATAGAACAGGCAGAAAGTATCAAGAAACAGGTAAACAAACAGCATGTAGGCACTGCCAGCTGGTGTGAAAGAAGAGAGTCCTCTGGGCACAGTACTTCTTAAGGGAAGTAGAAAAAATAATGGAACATAATTCAGCAAAGAAAGTTCAGGAGCTGTGCCAGAGCCTGGTTGACAGTAGAAGTAAACTAGACCTCATAAAACCAGACAATGCTGTAAAGATCATCAGATTTGCAAAACAACACTATTATGAAAAGACAAAAGCAGTAGGCCATTGCTAACCTCTAAAAAATAAACAACATATAAAACAGTCTCTTTAGTCTCCAGAGGGGCCAGCCAAAGGATATTCACGAGACAATTTACTGTATATCTTGCAGGATGTTAATACTGCTTGGAGACAGTGATTCCAAAATAAAAGTGTTTTATTTAAGCCACCTAAACCATACCAACAGATCAAATGTTCTGGATGAAAGGCATTAAAAGTTAGTTTAATTATGGAGAATATTACATTTAGTATACTTGAAATCCTTAGATGCCTAATATCTCTCCTGCAGTATTTTATATATATATATATAAAGGGAATCTGGAGTGAACAGTTGGGTCAACTTCTTGAGACAAGGAAAGAAGAAAAGGCCCTGGCATCTAGATATAGTAATGTTGAAATATGGAGAACACCTACTCAGTTTCATCACATGTAACACATCTGTTTATTAAATCAAACTCTTTCCTTTGTTCTTATAAACAAACCAAATAATCCTGACTACTTACCCCAGCAGAGCTCCAGCCAAGTCACTTTAACAGGAAGCTGAGAGAGATCAGCATTCATGACTCGTTTTTCAAGCCGAATATGCAAAACAACCCACCTCACAACTAACATTAGAAGATGAAAAACTGATAACGTGATCTGGCAGTTCTCAAAAGGGATCTTAAAAAACTTCTGGCTAAGTCCCAGGTTTAGGAATTAAATATTAATCCAGTCAAGTCCAAATGCTGCAGTAAAAATTAACAGCCTTATAAGCAATTTTCTTACTCTTATACCAGGGCTTTCTCCATCATCCCTCATCTTCACTGTGGTTGTCCACTGTTCCTATAGACAGCCCAGGGAAATCAATAAATCCCAGGTGGAATGGACAGATAAGATGGGGAGCACATACGAATGAGTTTTAAAAGTAAACAATGGAAGTATTTTTGTCACCTCAATTGCAAATGGGAAATACTGAGTAGTTTAAATATAGTGTTCAGATGAAGTCTAATGTGCACAGATGCTGACGGGGTTTAGTCCTCTAATGTCTATAAACTCTCACAAAATATATAGTTGAGGTAATAGTGGGTCAACGGAGAGCAAACCTACCAAGCACTACTGGTACAGTAGCCTGTACTGGCTTTTCAACATGAAAGGAAATAGAGGACTGATGTGTGGAAGTGCATGGGAAAGAGTATATAAAGACAAAGATGTTATTTTTCTAAAGAAAATTTAAAAACAGATGAAAACATAAAATTCTCTCATCAGTCAAAACTGAAGCCAAAGAATTGTCTTGACCCTGAATCAGTTTTATTTTCTAAGCGTTACTAGTTGTCCCCTTAGTGAGTTTCCTGGAAGACTATCAATGTAAAATAAATTGATTAGGGGAGAAATGGGAATTTGATGTTAAAAAAGGCCACTCTGCAAAGACTTGGCAAAATGGAGAGAGGTGCTGCTTAACCAAACCCAACATTATCAGGTAATAATCAGAGGGTTGCTGACACTGGTCATTTTAAACACAGTAAGTGCCAAAAAGAGTGGATTAACACTTTTTCCTAGAAATCAGACTGTACACATTTCTAACTCTTCCAGGGAATAAAGCACCTCTGAGTCAAACTGGTCTCAGAACAGCAATATAGGGGTGAGATAGTGCTCACCCTTTTTCCTGAACCCTACCTCTCAGCACTTATTTCTCTATTCGATAACATGGAAATAAACTCTGCTAGATCCCAGCGAAGTCTGAGGACCTGGGACAGTGTAGTGCTGATTTGGTCTTACCTGAATTGTTGGGAAGAAATACTTTGAAGTGTTTTGCAAGGCTCCCTCAGCTGGCAACAAAAGAACAAGTGAAGGTTTTGTAGAATTAATGAATTCCACCCCATCCCACACCTTATTTTTTCTTACAAATCTTTGCAGAAAACTTAGAAACTTTTGGAAAATATTCCTTCCTTGAGTATATACTCTTTCTTGCTTCTATATCCTTTAAGAAATTAATCCTAGGCTCCCTTTATTTTGAGATACTCATGGGAATCTCTTGGTACGCCAGAACTGTTCTCGGCAGAAAATAACCATAGCCTGGTAACATTTTTGGATTTATTACTTAATAGTAGAAACTTGTCTTTAGATATTGAATGTTGGTTTCTTAAGCTGTTTGCTTCTGAATTGCCTGCTTTAATTTGGATTATACAGCTCTATGTGTCTAGACTCTTTTGTATTTTATTTTATTTTATTTTATTTTATTGGTTTTGCTCATGATGTATGATTTGTTTGTATAATTATCTGGAACGTATGTAGACTTGCTGCTGGAGGAGTCACTCATCCCTGATCCACCTGATGTGTGGTTGAGTGAATCAGCCATCTAAATTATACCTCCAGAGTAGATAGGTCACTGCCAATCGCTGCGAGGGAGAAAGCCAAAGAACACTTGTGAGAAAATATGTAGAGACAGTCCTTGAGAGAACAAAAGGACTAAAGCTTTCTCAGGTGTTTTATTTTGAAGACGTGCAATGCTCCCTGTCTTCTCCCCCTCTTTCTCTCTCTGTCTCTCAAAAAAATATCTAAGTTAGTACTTTACTTCTCCCACTGCAACCTGACACAAAAGACCTTCTCAAATAAATCACTCGTGCAGTTGTCTGGTATGACACAGTGTCAGATGCTGTCTTTTTGATAAGTTCATTTCCTAAGCAATTTGTTTAACCCTTTTTATAGGCATTGTTTTCTCTGACTAAGTCGTGAGTCATTTTTCAACACATGAGTACTCCAGGGAAATGTCACACTAGTCGCTTGTTTCTCTGCCTGCCTGGCTTCACCATATGATTTTTATAAGCTGAAAGGACAAGAGTTCCTCCTTTTGTTTGTCCCATTCTGCTGACAGCTGGCTGTCGTTGACTCCGATTGGGCCACTCTATAGGCTGACCTTTTAGTTGTTATAAGGCAAATGAAGTATTTGGAAAAGAGCCCCTTCCCTAACCCAGAGTATCAAGTAAAATGAAGAAGCTTTTAGGAACCTTTTATGATGGGTATCACTCATCAAATTTGTGTCATGATGTGAATGTAATTTCTTCTGTGCCTCAGAAGTCAGTTCCAAGTTGCCCTTAAGTAGCCACCACCACCAAGATGAGGTTGTCTAGGAAAAATCAAAGTGATCATTTTTCATCCTAAAGACTTGCTTTAGGACACAAAAGCTGTCATTCACCTCAACAGAACAGATGGGCTCAGGGCTTGTAAAGGGTTATTTGGGTTTTTTTCCTCTGGGGAAAAAAGTCTGTTTGCTATCTTACAAAAACCTCTTCTTTGCATTTTATATTGTAAACAGGCTCATAAATTTGAACAAGTATATCCAAACTGCTTTGAATTTTCTGTATTATCTGTGCCTGAGGGCAGCTAGGGACAAGTATTTGCACCCAGGTACGGTGACAGAAGGCAAGCGCAAAGACTGTGTCAGTCTCAAAGGAACACTCCCCTCGGGAACTGACTTTCTGAGGAAGCAAATGTAATTAACTTGGAGTCCTGGGCATGCCTGCTGTCACAAGAAAGGCGTGTCCCAAAGACTTTTCCAAGATACTAGAATTGGCAGTTATAAAAGCCTTATCTAACTCACTCTAAGCACAAGGCTGTTGTCTCCCTGTCCCACTCCCTTCATCTTCCCCTTTCTCTCCCTCTTTTTTTTTTTGTTCAAAACTCTAGAGACTTGAACTGTATACTTCCATGGTCTAATGGTGTTCTAAGGGAAGCAATACTGCCTTGTAGTAAAATTTGGCTTGTGGCATGCAGGTCAGTGAAAACCAGGTGCTCTGTTTCTGATCTTAATCCTTCCCAGCTGGCTGCTGTGCCACAATGGCATGAGCTGTGTGTGTTTGGAGGGTTTATCTTGGGGACCCTGCCTAGACCCCTTGGATTGCTTTTGAATGTAATGTCGTTTTCTCTAATGAGTTACTGCTGTGTACTTCAAAGGTCAAAGGGCATTAATCTTTCTCTTAAGGCTTGTGCAATGAGAAACGTGGATGCTGGAATTGCTGCCATGGAGAGACAATTGGATCCTGGCCACTCCTTGTCAGGGTAACTTTAGAGCTCATACCCATAAAGGACGGAAGCCAAAACCCTTTTGTCAACATTTGGATTGGTACTGAAAGAGAATGAGTGTGTTATGAAATTCTTTGCTGATCATGAGACTATTCCAGCCTAATTATGTCATCTAGACTTTTGAAGTCTTCTTTGTTCTGTCTGTAGGGCCATACTGTGGTAACGTGATGCCTGTCCCCAAAGAAATCATTCTAGATAGCAATGAGGCAACTATTCACTTTGAGAGTGGATCCCACGTGTCAGGACGAGGCTTTCTGTTGTCCTATGCCAGCAGTGATCATCCAGGTAAGGTGCAATCAAAAAGCAGTAGATAAGTGGCATAATCCCCCCTACTTAATTATCTTCTCTACACACACAGAGCTTTAGCCTAAATGTTTGTTCCTAAATATTTCCAGACTAGCATGAGCCATGGTATTTTTAATAGCATGTATGCAAGAAACAGTTGTAACATTAACCAGATATAATAGCTGCTGGAATCCTACCTAGACCATTTGGAATACAGGCCCAATAGAAGGGGAAACAGTGCCTTCTCCTTGAAGCTCTACTGTGTTTTGAGCTCCAGCATCCACCACACTGTGACAGAATGGAGGAGAGATTAAAGTTTTCATTCCCACATTTAATGTTCTGGAAGTCTGTTCAGCTTTTAAAGTGTAAAGCATAAAAAGAATAGAAGAGGGAGTTGGAAAGAATGAGAGAAAACCATAGCTGTTTCTTCCAGTCTAATAAAACTGCTTAAGTATTATACAGAGAGGTCTTTAAATGTAATTTCATGTTCTGCCAAATATTTGTCTGTATTTTTACATCTTACAATTGGAATTGACATTTGCAAACTTTTCACAGATCTAATCACCTGTTTGGAACGAGCAAACCACTACACAGAGGCTGAATTCAGGTAAAGAGGGTTTGCAGCTCTGCATTCTGGTTTGCTTCGCTGTATCTGTCAACTGGTTCAATTGTTACAAAATGTTAAAGAGACTTGTTTTTCTGGAGAGGGGAATTCTTTTGAGTTCCAATGCTGTAATGGTCTAACGCCTGGTTGTGAGAAGCAGTAGTGCAGAATGGAAGTCTGTGGCCCAGAAAAATGATGGAATGGAGTTGCAGAGCTCTTAGCAATTCTTATTAAGAGCATCCATATACATGGTATATGTAAAAAGAGTTTCCACTTTGAAATTCAAAGTAGCCTCACATTCCAGTGCTTCCTCTGGGAGCAGATCACATCGCAGCTGATCCAAGATTATCTGAGGACAAGCTATAATTTCTCGGTTCCTTGAACTTTGTGATAGGTTTGAAATGGTAATAAATTGTGCTCTTCTGGCTGCTGTCTGGATGTGCATATAGGCTTCTTATCTTACTCTGAAAACTCGTATGGTAGCATTTCTCAAACAAGAGAATTAAACAGAAATAAATGCCCTTGCAAAACTGCTTTCCTGGTTCTTTGTTTGCTACTGTGTTCAGTCCACCTATGAACTCAAGGGCCCATTTATTTAGCTTCTAGACTCACAGAGCATCAGCCAGAAATTACTGCTAAAATATTTATTGGTTTGAGAGCATTTCTTTTACAGGAGTTTGTTTGTGTGTATTGTCACTACAGTTCATGTCTTAAACAAGCCTTTTTTCTCTCACTACAGCAGATACTGTCCTGCTGGCTGCAGAGACATAGCAGGTGACATTTCTGGGAATATTGGAGAAGGATACAGAGATGTAAGTACACAGGATAAAGAGGGGAAATTTATAAAGACAAAAGAAACAGGAATAGAACAATTTGGTTTCAACTTTTGCTGCTTGACTTTTGTCAGTAATTCTGGGCTGTTTTGCTATACCTTTTATTATCAGTATACAAGTAAGTTATCAGTATATAAGCACACAGAGACGCTTTTCAAACAGACAAATCAATTGTGTGAGAACAAAGTCCACTGACTGCCAAATATACCTACTGACTTGTGGTTTCTGACTTTCTGGAAAAAGCCTGCCTGAAAAAAGAAGTTTTTTCCTCTTGAGGCTGTGCTCATCCATGTGTGAAATACTCCAATGATTTTAGCTTTTACATGTTTGGTGTCCACGTGTGAAAAAGCTGTATTTCAGTAACACATGGGTTTTCTTTAGGATTATGCCTACACTATCCTAGCATCTGCACTGAGACGAAATAAATATTACACATTGCTTAATCACATCCCACCGATAACTACCAACCTTTTGGGTTGTTTTAACTTGTGTTCTTTAAACTCAAAAAGTTGAAGTGGTTGCATTTATCCACAGCTCACATCACTCGGAGCTCTGCCCTCTCTGTGCCCCTTGCCCTGGACTCTTCTCCTGTCATGCCTGTGAAATCTTTGCCTTTCTTGCAGAGGAGTAAGACTAATCATACCACTGAAGAAAAATCCCACCCTATCACAGTCGTTGAGTTCCCAAAAAGTCAATGTTCATGCTTAACCTGTTCATCCAGTTATTCCAGTGTGCTGGCTCCAGCCTGGAAAGTGGCAGAGCTGAAGAAACAAAGAAATGCCACGTTACATTCTCATTAGCTGGAGTTATGCTGCCCTTGGTTCCAATGATTAGGGCAGAAAAGCAGCACATGGTATGACCTCATGCAGATTTTATCTGCACTGAGGAATTTGCAAAAGAAATTTTCCCTGAATCATTAAGGAGGATTTTCTGATGGGAAGAACCTGCAGGGCTCCCCTGGAGATGCGCTGCTTTTGCGCCGCCACTCTCTCCACACCTCTGGAGGGGACAGCCCAGCACCCCAGCTTGTCCAGCAGCAGAGCCCAAACTGGGCCAGTGTGAACCTGACCATCCTGTGCCTGCAGCCACTAGGAAAGTCTCCTTTGTACCTTTCTCTGTCCCTTCCTCCCTTTGTACCTTTCTCTGTCCCTTCCCTGCATTGCCCTAGCCCAGTGGTGTGTTATTGCCACCTAGTTGGCACACAAGTTGTCCTGCCTGTATTTTTCAGCACTATCCAACCTGAGATACTGGGAAATGGGCTGCACTTAAAACCCAGCAGCAGCTAGGTAACACATAGCCAAATCCCCTAATGAACACCACAACTCAAATCCTAATGTGCAGTGATAGATAGGTCTGCCTTCAGGCAAGAACACCAAGGAATTATTGATTTATCTTCCCAAGGAAGTGTTGCCTTGCCTTTGACTTTTTTTTCTGAGGAGTGACAGTCTTAAAGCATCTTCTCAGAAGCAGATTATTTGTTTTTTCATTTGAAAAGAAAAATTACTCTGGGAAGCGTGTGTTTTTCAAAGATTACTGCTCTTTCTCCCTTCCCTGCCTCTTATTCCTCTTGAGCTCTTGCTGGATTTTATGAGCTGTAACACCTGTATACCAGTGGCGTGGGAGGGGAAGCATTAGCAGCTTGCCAGATTGATTTCCTGAGCCTCGGCTCGTGCCTTTCAGACCTCGGTGCTGTGCAAGTCTGCGATCCATGCCGGCGTGGTGGCCGACGAGCTGGGCGGCCAGATCAGCGTCACCCAGCACAAGGGCGTCAGCCGCTACGAGGGCGTCGTCGCCAACGGTGTCCCCTCACTAGAGTGAGTACCGCGGGTGGGCTGCCACCGGGGCACACCCCAGCACACAGGGCACTACCCACATCAGCACAAGCCCATGGGGACACCATTTTGGGGAGCAAAAGATGTTAGGTGTGGGTCTAGGGTGTTATTATAAAATGGTGTTGGCGTTGGAGAGAGGAGGAGGTTCCAAGTTTTCAGTGGTAGGGTGGTATTTTTTTTTCCCTTCTAGTCCTTCCACAACATATTTGCAAATTACTTTGTTAGCAGATACATGAGAGTACGATGTTCTGCAACAAACAGCTGTAATCGATGTGCTAATAAATCATGGTAAATTCATGTTGAAGTTTAAAAAAAGCTAGGAAAAATAAGTAAGTAAAAAGTGCCATTGAGCCATAGGGGATTTAATGAACAACTTCTTAAACATTGTGCTTTTGACATGTTCAGAGTTTTTCTCTTTTGGAATATTTATAGTAAGGGTATTATATTTACTGCTTATCTTCTGACTTTTAATTGTAGTGTTGTTGAAGTAGAAATAAATCCTCTAATCTCTATCCAGCACAGTAAGCCCTTCCAGCAACTGCTTCTGTCATTCCTGTTGGTTTATAGTTTTTAATTTTCAAATGTTATCTGGATTTTACATGAGGCCTTTTTTTTTCTTTTGTAAGAAGGGAAATTTCCATCCCGTAGCCTATGAGAGTTAAGGCAATATGTATTTTTTATACTGTTTTCCTGTTTTCTTCACGATTTCTCATACTCTCCTGACAATTTTACAATCATGGTTTCATTCATTAAAAAAAAAGGCATTCATGTGCTCTGCTGCTGTGCTTAAACCTCAGCACCGACTGAAATGCTTTATATACAATGGCACCGAAGTGTAGGGTAGTGTGTAGATCATAGTCAAAGAACTGTACAGCCTAAATATTTTCTATTTTTCTTGGATGTTAATTGCCAAAGAAAATTAATATAAACTTGTTTCAAAGCAAATCAGGACTCTGCTCAGGCACCAAGGCCCTCCATAAAACAAATAATACAAATTCTTTCCATCACACGTGCCAGCTTAGTGAAACCCTAAATTAAATATTTTGTACCTTATCTAAATATGTTACAGAACTGTTCACATACATTCATATGCTTGTGACCCTTGAGAATCCCAGTGGAGTAGCTCAGACAATAGCACACAAAATTTTATAATGAAAGGGAGTTGTGATTCCCGTTTGCATTTTTTTTCTCGGTACCCGAGCTAGTGGGCAAAGAATGAAGTGTGTAAGACTGCAAGTGTACACGTGCTGGGGTATTGAGCCCATTTAATGTGAGGTGCCCTGAGAGAGCACCCTAAGGAGGAGCAGAGCCCCTGTAGCTCTCCTGCCTAGAGGGGCAGACAGAGGCACTCCTCGAGCATGATGCACATCTCCGAGGGACGGAATTGCCCTGAGGAGACAACCTCGCTTTCTACAGGTTGTACAGGAAGCCACAGGCTCACACTGGGCTGGATGCCTACAAACTAGATGGCACAGCCTTTGAGAAAAATGGGAGTGTCAGCACAGCACTTCCCAGGATGCTTCTGCCACACCTGGCAGCTGGGACAGTCTCTAGAACAGACAAACTGTTGGTGTGAGCCCAGGAGAGGGAAATTGGAGTATGTAGGGAAATGCTTTTATTTCAAAACATGAAAAAGTGCTCCTAGAAACAGTAGGCCTGTTTACTAGGAAAATGAACCAATGCATTTTTTACTTTAAAAGAAGCTTTTTTAAGAGCTATCTACAAAGCTGCATGGCTTCCCTGTTCTGCAGTACCTACACACTGAAGGAAAATCCTGCAGATGAGCCGGTGCCCGCAAGAAAAAATTGGTGCTTGAGCAGCAGTGCCTTAAGAGCTTTTTAGATGCCCTTAAATAAGAGCTTGCTCAAGCTTTTAAAATCTCATTTGTAGTGGATTTCAGTATTAAAGATTTAAATTATTTAGTGGCTTGAGCTGAAATTGACCTCATCAAAATCTGCTGCTGGAGTGCATCGAGCTGTTAAGTGTCTGTGTTGTTAACGTGGAGTTATGTCTCGCTCGCCCACCACCCTGCAAGAGCTGACCTTGGCCTCCCCACTCCATTTTTCAGTGTGCTTGTTACTCTGCAGCATCTGCGAGGTTTTCACTTCCCATGATCCATGTGTGGACCTGCACCCCCAGATGCTGTAATGAAGACTGAGCAGCTGGATTTATTGGGCAGTTCTGATACCCCAGTGCAAATACACAGGGTGTTGTAACATGGCCTGGCCTGTGACTTATACATCTGAACACGTGGAATCATTTGCCTTTGAAAATGAAAGAGACTGCATGCTTGTCTATAGTGAAAGATGAGATTTGGGGTTAACCTGCACTGCTTAGGAAAAGCTTGCTTGAGACCAACTCTGGCAAAAAAAAAAACAAAACCTTTGCCTGAAGGTTGTCAGGCAAATGAGCATGGAGCAACACCCTCCCTTAAAGGACAAAGTGGAACCTGTGTGAAAAATTCCAGCAGTCACATTAGGAAACTGATGAATTACCACTTACTGAATTGGCTTGTTCTCTTTAGTGAATTACAGCAGAAATTTATCAGCTTGATTTCATAGCTTCATAGACCTTAGAAATGCTAACCTCCTCTATTTGTTAAATTTGCAACCCTCTATTTGAAAGGGTTCTGGGTGACTTCTTTTCCTTAGAAGTATTCAAGGAGCACTGTGATTTCTGTTTTGGGTAGGTTTTACTGATTACATAGTTATTTATTTTCTTCCTTTCTCTTGAAATGGATTGCTTTGCATTCACTAAGAAATCAAAAACTGTTTTGGCTGTGATGTCAAACTAGTTTGAAGTGAGCAGAGTGCATCTGATCGCCCCTGAGGATTGCCTGTGGGGAAGATGTGGGAGGGAGGGTTTGTGTTTCCCCTTCTAGCTACTCAGCCACCTACATGCCCAAATAAATCAGCTCCCACCCAGAGCTCTGAAGGGCTTCATTTGCCTGTAGTCATTAGTTTTAAGTGACAAAAAAAAGGCAGTGTTTTTATTGACCTTGACATGGGATTACTTTTCTATTCCCTGTCTGCAGTGCTCTCGAAATATATAGCCCTACATGCTGTGGTAAGGCTGCAGACAGTATCTCGGGGGAAATTTTCCTGGCCAACAACAAAGAAAGGGCAGCCTGAAAGGGAACTGTCTCCATGCTTAGTGCAGAAGTTGTTTTACTGCTTAGTCACACTGGCCAAGGCTTTTCAAAAGGGGCCAGTGATGCGTGCAGCTAATCGAAGTGACAGTGCAGAGGGCAGATTTTCAAGAAATCCAAACTAATTTCATGTTAAAACCCTGGCCTTTCTTTTTATTAGGCAGCCAGTTGGAGTCATTGCTTCTGGAATTAAACCTCAGGGGCATCTCCTTGGGAATTAGAAAGCAGCTCCCTGAGAGGCCAAGGAAAACTCAGCTTTCCCTTAGAGTGGTGATTTTATCTTGTCCTGCATTGTGCAGGGCTGTGTGGAGTGGCCCAAGAAATGGCTTTTCCCCTGAAGCAAAACAGTCCATGTCAGAAGGAGGAAGAAAAAGGAAGCCATAGATGTGGCTAATGGAGCACAAAGAATGATTCTTGATGGGAGATGTTGGCCATGGCTATAAAAGAACTGGTTCCCATCCGGATTTAAACGAGGAGTGGTTTTCATCCAGTTTTCATCCTATGACACACCTGTAGCCCAAGTAGGAATGGCCAGAGCTGGTGTGGTTTAGTCTCCATCAAGTGTAACTCTTTCACAAGCAGCAGGAGTAACAGGGTGATGCAACGGGGAGTCACTTTAAAGCTTTAAAAAATGCTCAAAACCATCAAAGATATTGCCTGAATACAGTCACGTAAGAGATGCACTTGAGTGCTCTTATGGGGGTCGGTAACCAGCCAGCAGAGAGAGTGGCTGGCTGGCCAGAGATGTTTTGCTGGATAAACAGTGATTCTGAAGCTGCACCTCAGCACTCCTGTGACCACCTGATGAAAGGCTGAATTAACTTTTTCTTTTCTTACAGTGGTTCACTGTCAGATAAGAGGTTTACATTTACTTCGAATGGTAAGAATAATTGCTTTGTTTTTAGCTATTTAAATATTTTCTGTAAAATTTTAAAAAATAACCAGGAGAATGTCACACTGTGTCTAGAAAGGATATTTTAGGACAGCAGTTTTTTAAAATTGGCAAGTGAATAAAAAAATTGAAAGGATGTGAAGTGAGCTAGAAAAAAAACCAGAATATGTGCGGTCATACGCACATAGACGAGAAACAGAAATAGTATTCTGCTGTTACATTTCTGGTGCCAGCATATGAAAAATGACAATCAGATAATCCCATTTTTATGTACTTTAGGCCACAGAAAATGAAAACAGTTTCTCCTCAGACATTTATAATTTCCATCTTCATCATACAAGTGGAGAAAGAAAACACAGGAGAAATGAAAATATATTTATATTGCACTGATACAGAAGGAGTTTTTGTTTATTGCTTTCCAAGATGCAAAACCCTCTTTTAATCTGTCAAGCCATTCATTTGCATAAAACACAGCAAAGTTGGGGGGGGGGAAGTTTGCATTTGTTCATTTGAATTATATTCCACTCATTTGAGATAAAATCATTTACTATTCCACTGAAAATTGTAGAGCATGTGTAGGCCTTTGAACCTGCCAAGGAAATATTTTTAACTTCATCGAACCATATTTCACTGGCCTGTTTTCTCTGAAGAACCTTGATGTGCAGAAATTTTGTGGGTTCTCTGGTGGAGTTTGTAATACTTACCCACAGATATTATCTTAATGATATCACATCTTGGCAGCAGTACCAAGGAGCTTCTCTAATGAGTAACTTTTCTAGCCCTAATTGCAGGTGGGAATCATGAAATATTTACAGTAAAGTGTTCCTTTCAGTACAGTGCCTTCATCTGTGAAATATTTTGTACAGCAGAATTAGTTAGTGCCAATCTCAAAACATAAATATTATGTTTCAGAAGGAAAAATTTAAAAATAAAAAATGTCTTCACAGGAATGAGACAAAAGTGCAGAGATTAAAAAACTAGATGGCAAAAATAGCAGATGTAGTCAGAAGGTGTCATGTATGTAGGAGTTAGATTGGTAAAGGATTGGGACTGCAGCACTCTGGTACTGGATCATACACTACAAATTGACTGGTAAACACCACAGCTAATGGAGAGCATCAGGCTAGCACTAGATTCAGCAACGTCTGACTTTGCTGTTGTGGGTGGTCTTCAAATGTTGCTAGCCTAATATAAAAATATCCTGTGAAAATGCAAAATAACTCCTTCTGCCTGTCTGTGTGGGGACTCCTAGGCTGCAACAAATCTCTCAGTCTGGAAGAGGGATTCCTCTCCAAGAGCCAGGTTACTGCATCTTCCTACTGGGAGGAGACCAATGAGTTTGGGCAACTACTCCAGTGGTCCCCTGACAAGGCTTGGCTTCAAGTCCCGGGATGGTCTTGGGCCTCTAACCACAGCAGCAACCGTGAATGGCTGGAGATAGACCTGGGGGAGAAGAAGAGGATAACAGGTATGTCACTCTCTGGTTGCTAGAAATGGGTGTTTCAGCTGGAGAAGAAACTGAATGCAGCTGAAAAGCTGATAGTGCCCTAATGCAATTTTTCTTTTGTTAAACATAATGAAATACTCTGCACTGATGAGTATTTTTTTTCTATTTAAAACATCATGGTTATTTACAAGACTTGTCTTCCCATGGGGATATAGGATTGAACTCAACTGTCATGCATATCTGATCTGTAAATGTGCTAATAGAACAAAATACTTACCCAGGGATCAGCAGAGTCTAGATGGATGATCTGGAATCAATAAAAAACATGAAAGTCACAGTGGTTGAAACAAGGCCTAGGTGAAAGAAATTCCTGTTTTTATCTCCTGGTTTAGTTGTAAAAATGTAAATTACAGTTGCTGCTGAAGATGTAAAGATGGCCAATGCAGACCATAATATCAAAAAGCAATTATAATTTTGGAGTCACAGAATCACAGAATGAGTAAAGTTGAAAGGCACCACAGTGATCATCTGGTCCAACCTCCCTGCTCAGGCAGGGTCATCCTACAGCACGTGGCACAGGACTCTGTCCAGACAGTTCTTGGATATCTCCAGGGTGGGAGATTCCACACCCTCTGTGGGCAACCTGTTCCAGTGCACAGTCACCTGCACAGTAAAGAAGTTCTTTCTCATATTCAAGTGGAAATTCCTGTGCATCAGTTTCTGCCCATTGTCTCTTGTCCTGTTGCTTGGCACTGCCCAGGAGAGCCTGGAAACCTCCTCTTGGCACCCCCCTTCAGATACTGAGAGACATTGATGAGGTCCCCTCTCAGTCATCTCTCCTTAAGGCTGAACAGGCCCAGTTCAATTTCAACACAGTTTGAAAAATAAATAAACACCTTGAAGACCAATTTTTCTGGTCCAGAAATTCCAGAATTGTTTTGACTTCTGTGTTTGCATTTGAAAATGTTCCCTTAAAACAGTCACATAACAAATGAAAATGGTTTTTGCATTTTTTGAAAGGGATTAAGACTACTGGTTCTGGATCCATGAATTTCAACTTTTATGTGAAGACATTTACAATGAATTATAAAAATAACAACTCAAAATGGAGAACTTACAAAGGGATTCTGAGCAATGAAGAAAAGGTAAGGGAAAGTGGGAAGGGTAGAAAAACACAAAACAATAATGTGTATGCTGTCTTGACATTGAAGGGCAGGCTTTCACTGTCAAGAAAGGTTAGGAGTTTCAAACTTGTCTAGACTTGGGCTAAGTGTAATCTATGGCTACAGAGCAGATAACGAGCTTGTTGAAACAATGAAGTTATCCATGGGTTGGTGAAGCTGTGGGACACACACAGGGAGGCATGTGTATGTCTGCACCCTTCTTTTTAAAATGTGGTGTAATTGGAGCTGAACAGCAGCTGTTGGGGCAGGTCCTCAGCTCAGCTCAGTGTTTGCCCGTGCCAGGGATGCTGTTGGTACAGCGCCAGTAAAGCTGAGGGTCAGCTCCAAATGAACAGGGATGGTCAATCCACCTCCCCCCCAAATGAAACAGCCCCTCGGGTGAAGGGCAGGGCTGCTGGTGGAGTTTGTCTGCTTACATTTTCCCCTGAAAACCTAATGTTTCCTTCCAAACCAGAGAAATCCCAAAAGCCTTCCTCCCTGGCCCCACAGTGCTCAGTCAGACCTTCACTCATCATTCCTGAGGCAGCCCAGCTTGCCTCCGGAGAAGGCTCTGGCTGGTCTTCGGGTCGGATGGCAGTTTTTGAAGAAACTTGGTAGAGCTGAACAGAGATTTCCTGCTAGCTCTGATTTTCTTGGCTTGCATGGCAAGGAATTTCACTGCCCAACATTAATGGGGTTAATATTTTTTTAAATGTTAAACTGAGGGTATGCTGGCCCAAAGAGTGACAGATCAGCCTAGTAGTGGCTGAAATGCAAAGGCCAGCTATTTAAAACGTGCAGGCTTGCAGTTTCCCACAGTGACTTGTTATATACAAATATCCTTTGAAAGCATTATATATGGTCTTAGTTTCAGCTAAGGTGCATGACAGAACCTGTCCCATCAGAACCCCATGTGGCCTGGCATTTTATCTAAGATATGCTGAGCTCACTTCTCTATGTCATCAGGCTTTTAAGTTTTCATAGGTCATGATGAAGCATGTCCAAGAACTAATACTGCAAGGACTGCTGTTCTGCACAAGGGGCTGAGCTGATTCTGGGAAATACTCTATAAGAGCAGTAACAACTGCATAGCTAATAGTCACTCTCCAAGCTTCATATAGGAAACTGACCATTTCACTAAAATGCCTAGAAATAGTTCACCTCAGTTTTTTTCTTTTTATGTTTCTACCCCGTATTTACGAGAAAGGGTGCTGCAGTGCTCTTAAATAAAAAATGATTGCATTATACCAGCATATATTAACTATAAATTACAGAGTATTGAAATGATGATAATCTTTCTTCTCCAAGCTAACAGAAAAATGTGATCACGTGGCACAACTAAAAAGATTATTTCTTTCCAGAGCACTCAATTCCTAAAATCTTGTGGCTAATCCCAGGTTATCAAGGTATTAGTTTTAGGATAGCGAAAATGAATGTGGAGTTGATGTTTGAAGTTGGATGCCAGGAGCACTTTGAAGAAAGAGACTTTTAAAGCAGAGCAGACAAGGTGTGCACGTTTCACTGCAGGTATTCCAAGGCAACTCCAACTCCGGTGACATAGTGCGCAATAACTTCATCCCTCCCATAGTGGCCCGTTACGTGCGGATTGTCCCTCAGACCTGGAACCAAAGAATAGCACTGAAGCTGGAGCTGATGGGATGTCGAATAATGCCAGGTATGGGGTAAGCAGTGCATGGTGCCTCTAAAGCCCACTGTGCTGCCCCAGTGCCACTGATGCCCCCTTCTCTCTTGCAGCTAACAGTTCATTTACGCATTCAATGTGGCAGAAGCCGAGTCAGAGCACAGAAACCTCCCTTGGAAAAGAAGACAGGACTGTTACAGAGCCCATCCCATCTGAAGAAACTAACTTGGGTAACGCTACCTAGTGCTGCATTTCCTCTGGGATGCATCACGTCTTCAGCCCAGTCTGACTGAACTTTAAACTTTCTCACAAATCAGAACTTTTATTTTCCCTTCAGACTTTATTAATGACAGAGAGAAGAGGGAGGAGCAAGGGGTTCTTTTTGTCTTAAGGCACAGAAAGAGATTGAAAGCCTTAATTTCCCTTGATGTGTTAAACATTGGGCTTTGGTTTCTCTGTCATATTGGTTGATTTGCCGTGCTTGGTGGGTGACTCAAGGGAATACAGTGAGCACTCAGCAGCAATTTTTGGAAGAGTTCTTCCTCACTCTTTTCCTGTATTTTATAATTTTTTAGTACGTGAGGTAATCATCTCACAAAAGTGTTATCTTCTCTCCACACAACCACGATGCCTTCCAGAGAGAGTTCCCAGCTGAAAGCAGCATACAGTAGTGCCTGATTGTGTAGTTAAACATTCTTCCATAATGCCTGCATTCATGGGGGCTCAGACAACCTTAATTTACAGTCTTCATCCTTTAATATGGTGGAGCTGACATCTTAGACCTTAAGAAGCAAACAAACAAAATTTGGTGCTTATACTGATTGTTTCATGTGTTCATTTCCAGGCAGGAATTGCCAGACCCACTGTACCAAATGCTACTACCCATTAGGTAGCTGATAGTTGTAGAAATGCCTCTGTGAATAATCTGGTTGTAAGAAGCAATCACTGGAAGAAAAAAAAAAAAATTCTGAATCTGCTTGCCAAGAGCAAGCAAGCTCAGTTCATCTGTGCAGCAGTATGAGTAAACCATATCCATGTTCACTGAAGATGAAATCTACAGAGATTTCATCTGCCAAATTGCAAATACTCTGTGGACACTTCTACTGCCTTATTCTCACAGCTGGCAAGTGTCTGTAGAAACAGGGAACGGCACACTCCTCACACAAGTGCCACCCCACTGCTAATTTTCAAATCCCTGCTCTAAAGCATGTTGTGTTAGAATTTACAGTGGCTAAACAGGTTTTTCCCTAGATTCCCTAATGGAAATCTTTGAACTATTTTGACTGAAGTGTTTCAGCCAGTTCAGCATACAGATACTTGGCATGTAAAATTGCAGTCTCCTTTGGCAGATTTATAAGCAACTGCAAACAGAGTGTGTATGGGTGGCTTTTTAAGTCATCTAGTGTGTAATAAAAAAGAACTGCTCTTTGTAAGGATGCATATAGATGCCAAGTCAAGTGTCACCCTTGAGAAAGTATATTCAACTCTTTTGTTTCAGCATTGTTCTACCTAGGTACTTGGCTGAGGAGGGGTCTTTTAGTTTTACAGTTGTACATTTCCATGCTCTCTTCAAGAAGCATTCCTGCAACATTATCTACGTTTTGCTGTAGTAAAAGTTACTGGCTTCAGAGTAATTTGCCCTTTAAACTTTTATCCCTGTTTTTTCTCATGCAGGTTTAAAGCTTACAGCTATAATTGTCCCCATCCTCATTGTGCTGTGTCTGTTCTTGTTCTCTGGAATTTGTATCTGCGCAGCCCTACGCAGGTAAGATACTGGTTTTTGTCAAAGGAGGCATTTGTGGGTACCTAGCTAGCATGTCCAACTCCGTGCCCACTTTCCAGAGCCTCTTTACCAGCGAGCTGGGAATTGATCCTGTTTCTCAGTCTTTAAGTAGAACTCATGCTGTGTTTCTGTAAGTTGTATTTCTTACTGTGTGCCTCCCCTAGTCAGAGGAAAATGAAGGTAAAGCAGGTCAGAACTGTGCACCCAGTCCAGTGTAACCAGCTGTTCTCTTCAACCTACATAAACCCACAAACACTGAGGTGTAAAGCAGTTGAAGACAGGATACTTTCCATGCCAAAGCCAAATAAGGAATTCAGTGAAGGGAAGATTCGAGCTATCTACCTGGATCATTTTCTTTTACTTCCCGCCTCTGTTTCTGTTTCCCAGTCCCTTAAGTTAGAGCACTTAACCTAGCAGGCTGAAAGCAGAGCTGGGCTCTAAGGAGTTGCACACATACAGTGGTGTGAGCAGCTGAAACTAAGCTATTTCACCTCACGAGTGCAAGTACTGGAAGGAGCCCTGCTAGTTGTGCTTCCTGCTAGATGCCCCCTTCTATGAACCTGCACTTGCATGTTGAGCCAGGAAATGCTTCTGTCAGCAGATGGGGATTTGAAAGTATAAGCAGTGCTTTGGTGATGCTGCTTCATCACCAGTGATACTCAGCTCTGCCCTGTTTTCCCAGTAAATCTATAAAATAGACAAAGAATTCAGAAGAGCAGACCCAAACATAGCCTGGAGTGACACATATAGATGTAGATACATCAAATTGATGAGTGCTAGCCCCAGAAATCTGAACACCAGCACTCACAACCTGCCCATAGATGGAGAAAAAGGAAATGTCAAAGTGTTAGTTTCCCTGCCTGATGCTCTAGTAAACAGCAGCCTCCAGGAACTCGAAGTGAAGCCTTGTCCTCAGCCACTAAATAAAAAGGCTTTGCTGGAGCTAAGGCATGAAGCTGAAATGCTCTAAGTACTGATGTTTATAAATCCTTTCCTTTCCTCACAGGCGAGAAGCCAAAGGGCTTTCCTATGGACTATCCGGTACTCAGAAATCAGGTGAGCAGAGAATTGTGCACTTTGTCCTGTCCTGTCCTGTTCACTGGGCTAGCAGGAAGGGGTTTATACAACTAAGCTTTTAATGCTTGTGAAATAGCATCCACATTTCCTCATTCAAATTCACCTCTTCATCCAAGGGAAACAGCGAACGATAGTCCCACTTGTGTCATCCTAGCACAGTGCCCTGAGAAACAATATAATTTGGTTTCTATGACAGAAAGGCAATTAACAAAAGATCTATTATACAGAGTGCATAAATTAGCATGTAAGAGTGCTCCCAGGTGCCCTCCTTTTCTTTCCCACCTCCAAAATAACTATTTTGCAGAAAATTGCTGCTTTTCTTTTCTTTTCCCCGCAGCAGAGGGGATTGCCTTTCTCCTAGAGAGCAAGGGATAATAATTTTTTATGGCTTTAATATTTTTTTCTCACTGCCCTCCCTGGCTGAAACTGTATGTATAAAGTCTAACAACACTGAACTGATTGAATGAGGGATTAGCTTGAGCATACTCTTCTAGGAGATGACTGCAAAATCCTGATGAAGTATTTTCTTTGTCTTGCTCAATAACATTTTCTAGAGTGGGGTTCCCATCAGCTTGGCAGTTGGGGTGTTTTTCCTGGCCAACCAATTCTGTAGAGGAATATCCTTCTGAAACTCAGCTTTCCACAAAAAACCCAAACCTCTAAGCATTTCATATGTCTCTTGACAAGTCTCTTGCAATAGCTCAGCTCCAAAATTTCATCCCTCAGCAGGTGCTGACGTCAGTGAAAGGAATGCTGTTACCCACTGCAGCTTGCCCTCATTAGAAAATTAATTTGTACTTAACATCATATTTGCTAATATGATTTTTCAAGGTCACATCATAATCCTGTCTCACTTGCTAATGAGGACAAATCCCAAGAAATTGGAGATAGCCTCTTACCCAGTCAGTTCATTTGTTGTATGTCTGCTTCATAAATCAAGCTCCTAAGCCCTTGTGAACGAGGCTTGGGGCTTAGAAAGCTGTGAGTCAAACTCACCTCTCCACAGACCTCCTGGCACAGACTCCAGCAAGTCTCTGATACTGTGGATTTTTTTCTTTTCTGTCTTACAAGGATGTTGTGAGAACAAGTTAATCGATGAGTGCAGGTGCTCCGATACCAACAAAATGGAAGCCACACTAATCTACTGAAAAAAAGAGAAATTTTAAGCATTGTTTTTGCCAGATATTTAATGCCAAAACATAACTGACTTAAAGCTGGTATTTTATCAATATACTGTGTTAAGGCATCACTGTAGGCACTTACAGAGTTTGAGCCATTCTTGCCAAAATATCTTATATAAACTTGGAAATCCCAGTTGATGATTCACTTCTTCCTTCACCCTCCATATTTAGGGGGCTTTTTTTAAACAAATGGCCCATTTTAGTCATGTTTTTGAACTATTTCAATCTATTGACAGAAATGAGTATACCAAAAATCAAACTTTCTGGTAAGTCTTCTGATTCTAAGCATTTAACTTGCTGATAAGCCTTCTATTTTTATTTCTTTTTCATAGGTTGTTGGAAACAAATCAAGCAGCCCTTTACCAGGCATCAGTCAACTGAATTTACTATCAGCTATAACAATGAGAAGGAGACACCACAAAAGCTGGATCTGGTCACCAGTGACATGGCAGGTAACAGTTTCTCCCCCTCAGATGCATTCCTTTTGCTCTGTCTGCAGAGCTGGTAACAGAGAGAGGGGAGGCCCAGCGATGTTACAGGCTTCAGCTCTTAAGCAAGCTGAGGCCCAAAAATAGATTTATTCATGTTCATCCCAGATGTAGAGTGAAGCAGCCAAATATATTAGGGAGGGAAAGACTCACTATTTTGGAATTTTTTTTTCTTGGAGTTGTTGGAAAAATCTCCTGACTCTGAAATGGTTACAGCTGACGGTAGTGATGAAAGGCACTCAGGCATGGATGAAGTGCAAGAATGTGCCTAGGATAGGATTGGTTCCCTTTGCTGACTAATTTTTGTGTTTCTATTTAAACACAAATGTCTCTGGGAATGGAACAAAATATGATGCTCCTTGCTGTGCTAATCAAATAGAAAAATTACTTAGTTGGTTTATGGTGGGATTCCATGCATAGCTGGAAGTTGTGCTGGGATCCCTGTTCAGCTTTCCTGGTGCCTGAACTATCTGGGAGATGAGGCCTCCTGAAGCGGAAGCAGGTGGATGAGAGAGAAGAAAGAAGCCAGCCAGAGTGCTTCTCTCCTGTGCTACCTTGGCTCCAGGTCACTGTTGGGATAGAGCAAATCCCTGCATCAGTACTATTTGCATCCCAAAGGGATGGATTTTTCAATTCATCCTCTTAGCACATCTTATCCCCGCCTAGTCTAGTCTGTCTGGTAAGGCTAGTGAGACCAGCCATTTCATGGGATCAGTGATCAGCACTCCTGAAGAAAGATTAGTTTGCTCTTTCCAGCCTCCAGACCTTAGAAATTCCTTAGAATATCTTCATTTTGTTTGGCAGAGAAATACATTTAAAAAACAAATGGATGGTTACTGTAATTCCATATGGTGCTGCTCTCAATATCTTTCAAAAACAGTTTCAGTCCTTTATAGAAACTTTCAATATAAATCTGCAGAGACCTATAAAGCAGTTTTAAGGAAAGAGAATGAATAAAGGTTGCTCAGAAATGATGGTTATTTGGTTCCCTGGCCATGTCTAGGAAGCCTTTGCTCTCTCTACCATCCCCTCCTGCTGTGTTTGTGGGAAGTCTTAACTCTCAGCCTGGCTCAGGCACATTCCCCGCCTTAGCATTTCACCTGAAGTCTCCTTAAAAATAAAAAACATGAAACAAAAACACGAATGCAACCTGTAAATGTGCTATTTAATAATTTAATTGCAGAGAGCACACAATTTGCATCTAGGTTATCATGCTACATGAAATTCCCTCACTTCAGACCCCCAGCTGCCTGCCGGTTCCCAAAGGCAGCCAGGAGGAAGTCGAGATGCTTCATCCTGAGCGAGAGAGATTTCTGGGGATGGCGGCAACGATGCTGGGGAGAGCTGCACCACTTACTTAGTGAAATATCATAACACCTTCACCCTACATGCTGAAGTTTGGGACACAGCCAGAAACTGCCAAAAAGATTCACAGGACATATGGGATCGAATTCGACGCTCATGTCAGATGAACTGCGGTGCCAGAACAGAAACCGAGCTCACTTCTTCACGCCTGCATGAAAACACGATGCTTTAGCAGTGTCATTTACTAGAGCTGTTCAGGCCACCGTATGTATCTGTGAGAGGTTCTCACCAGCGCCAAAGCGAGAAAGTTAGAACGTTCACTTTTCTCATAATAGTATTACTTGTTTTTTTCAGAAAGCCTTCTAGTTCAGATCTCCTCACATGGCAGCCTGGCATCTACCTTAACTAGAGGTGCAAACGTGCACTTTGTGAGGCTGTCTTTCCTCCATCTCACTCCTTGCTCATGCTCAGGCCGTTTGCCTCAGGCCAGCTCTATCCCTGCCATCCCCCTTGACCGGGTGACTGCCCAGTTTCTGCAGCAGCACTGTTCCTGCTTCTCCCCCCAAGCTCATCCCCCCTGGCATGCCCACAGCCGTGCTGAGCTGGCTTAGCACATTTCACACTTCCATTGACTCTCTTGGCTGCCGTTTTGCCTAACTTCATCCTTCTTGTCAGTCAGCTACTGTGAGATGCCTTTTAAATAAAGCTGGCTCGCTAAGAATCCTCTGGGCATTTTAATTATTCCAAAAGTGGAACACTCATATTGGAGAACTTCTTGCTTGTGGATCTTCATGCAATGTCCTTTGTCCAGTTTGTTGCTAATATTTTGTTGACCTAACTCATTTTTTAGGGCTTTAAAATATACTCCAGAAATGTTAATTTATTTGGGAAGGTAGGTGGGGAAAGGGAGGGATGGAGTAGGAAAAGAGGTGGCAGATTGGAGCTTCTCTATGGAAGAGCTTCTGCCATGTTCTGCAACTCTTACTAGCTGAAGGAGGTTGCAGGATTGGTGTTGGGGAAGGGTTTCCTCACATCCCCAATAACCACACATTTGACACAAAACAGAGTAGTTTTTCAGCATAAAATACCTATCTATGCATAAGTATTGTATACATAAAATAACCAATCTATGTCTTACTGAGCATTTCATGCTTGTTTTTTAGATTATCAGCAGCCTCTCATGATCGGGACTGGGACGGTAACACGCAAAGGATCTACTTTTCGCCCCATGGACACCAAAGAGGAGGGAAGAAGGGGGAGTTCTGAGTTTGAAAATCACTATCACTGCCCTCACAGAGCTAACAGGCATGAATATGCTCTGCCCCTGACCAGCCAAGAGCCTGAGTACGCCACCCCCATCATAGAACGGCACATAGCGAGAGAAAATAATTTCCCCTCTGAGAACGGCTACAATGTTCCTGTCGCCTCCTCTCAGATACATTCCCTTCCTGCCAGCAGCTTCTCCACTTCGTGCAAGACCGACGCCAGGAACGGAGGCTATCAGACACCCCAGAGTGTCATAAACTACGACAAACCCAAAGTTAATGGTGTTCTGACCTCGGTGAGCTACAGCACAGACTACCAGAAACCCCAGCAAACTGCTCTCGGGGGCGAGGGTTACTCCACGCCCAGGGACTGCCTAAAGCCCATAAGCCAGACAGCAATGACAGCTCTCTTGTGATTTGCTGAGCAGGAGCGGCACGGTGCGCAGGAACGTCGCTGCACAGCTTTCTGAAGTGAAAACAGAGTTTGGAGGGACTCTGCTGTGGGAGGCAGAAGGCAAACAAGCCCTGTGTACATAATATTGCTGTCTTGCTGGGTTCTGACATCTGAAGAAAGCATATGCTGTTTATCACTGTTTATAGCAAGAGAGATGTTATCAGTGAAGACTGTACATCTTATTTTCTGTAACTGATCTCAGTGCTCCGTTTGCAATGTGTGCAATTTGTACATAGCTTTTATTTAAGGAGAATTTTTTAAGTTTCCTTTTCACCTGGGGGTTTTGAAAGGTTTGCAGAAATGCCTATTTAAGAAAAACAGTCTTCTTTTTCTGTCTTTATCTTACCTGCTGCTGTACTGGCAGCTGTAAATGGTGTATCTCATGGTTGTGTTGATTCATCTCCTTTCCTGTGACAACTGAAGATAGGGCTGTAGTTCTTACTAGGAGGATAGAAGTTAAACCATTTGCTGCATAATGTGCACAAGAGAAGGCAGCTGAGTATTTAAATACTGTGCTCAAACACAACTTCCCAGCTGCTTTTTTAGCAGCAATTCTCACATGCTTGAATTTGATCTAGCATACAAGCTGAGCCCATCTAACTTCCAATTCATGTTAGAAAACAGGTAGAAAGGCTGAAACTGGTGTTGGGTTCGAGCCAGGGTTACCACTCTACAACAGGAAAAAAAAAAAAGCAAACCAAAAAAACCACAAACAAAACCAAACAGCACATCCAACACCAGTTAATCTGGGGGATTTCTTTTAAATTTTTTTTATTTAGGAAGCATGTATTTAACCAAAATGTGAATTTACAGCTGAGAATTCAATGCTGTTCAAGCCCTAGCTGATTCTTTTGCTGCGAAACTATAAGGAAATTTGTTCCTTGGCACGAAGCAGCATACTTCCTGAACTCTTCATTTCTCCACTAGGTATTTTTCTGTCTTACAAATTTAGTGTAACATTTCTGTTAGAAGTATTTCAACTAAGTAAAATGCAGTGTGTGTATGGGTTACTGTTGCAGTTAAATTTGCGAGACAGCAAATCAGCACTGTTGTTTTCTAATAGTTTTTCTTTTGCAGCTAATATTTCCCTTAGTTCCGTTTTTGGACAAACTTGAAAAAGCTTGGGATTGGGTGCAATGTATCGCACAGCAGCCAGCTCCTCTTTCAGCAGAGGCAGCTTTGGAGCAGAACAGCCTCTGGTCATGGCTGGGACTGTCCACTGCCCTTCTACCTCCAGTGCTTGGGGCATTTCTTTGAATTAGAAAGCTTGTCCTAAAATGCCAGGAAATGATATACTTCTGTGAAGAAAGAATGGTGCTATAGTTAAAGCACAAGGCTGGGAAACGAGACCAGTAAAGCCTGAGCTCTGGGAAAGTTGCTCTTGGAAGGCCCTCCACTTATTTCCTTGTATATAAACGGGATAATTCGCAAAGGATGCAATGAAGATTGATCAGTCTGTTCGCAGAGTGCTTTCAGATCTCTGGGAGCAAAGTGCTGTCAGAGGACAGACTGGTTGCAGTGGTACTGCTCACAAATAGTGCAAACTCCAGCCATACCCGAACTTAAGGCAAGCTCTGAGCGGGTTCTTTGCACACCCTTGTTTTGCGGCCTCGGATGGTGCCATTCCCCCACGCTGCCGCACCGTGCATGCGATTCCCGTGCAAAGAAGAAAGAGTCAAGGTAACCTCGTAGCCTTCCTGTGTTTGCTGTCAATGCAGTTTCTGTGAAATGTCTAAAACACCTCAGGTCCTGAAGTGAAACAGCAGCAGCCTGTTTGTTAGACCGAGCTGGGCAGTGTTGTTTACCTTCTGTTGTTTACATGTCTGTGTAAATAAAGAACACTGGTATTTGTAAATCAGCCACACAGGCCTGCCACTTCACTCGGTGACTCGATCGTCGCTGCACGCCCACACTCGCCGCATGCCCTGCAGGGTGAGAAGGAAGTGTTCCTGACGCCCTGCAAAAGTGCCAGTTGCGCTGCTGCAATTCACGGCCCCAGTGTGACAAGCTAAAAAAGGATTCTCTCAGTGCCCCATTTAGCCCAGATTTTCTGTCCGTAAGCTCTAGAGAAGAACCCACAAACAAACTCCTGCGCCAAACCCCGCTGCTGGATGCATATGATTGAGGAAAGGATGAGGATGCCCTCCTGATGAGCCTGAAACCAATCCTCTGCCCACACAGCTAATTAGCCTGACTTGTCACTTGACAAACAAGTCAGTAATCAGGCCTACTCCCCATCTAATGAGGCAGCTAAGTAACACAGCAATGTCAGGGGACCAGGCAGCAGATGACACTACTTGTATTATAATGAACTTTTTGCATACTCCTGCCGCATGCTTGGCACACCTGCAGCATGGTACAGGTGTCAAAGGCTTCTTGGCAGCATCTGCACTTTTCTGCTGTCATTCAAACCCATCTTAACACAGCTGATTTAGCCTAATGGAAAGTTTGGTCTCAATTGGCACCTTGCCTTCACCCCCACTCCCCTCAAAAAAAAAACCAAAAACACCAACAAACCTGCAAAGGTGGCTTAAAATAGATCCACAAACATCTTGAGCCTCCCTTCGCAGTGGCTTGGTGCTGACAGAGACTGAGGCAGCAGAGCTCCTGGTCACTGCCATGGTGCTTCATGGTTCACACCTTAGTGACTGCTGAGCATGATTAACACTACAGCTTTGGGCCTCTCCACCTTGGCCTAGGGAATTTTTAGGAACCGTAGCAGCAGATACACAAGGGAACTTCCTACCCTACATCTCTGTATCCTAATGGTGGTAGAGATACAAAACCCTGGTGTAGGAATGAAAGAGGATTGCCTGAATCAGTGCTAGTACTCCTCCTCATGTCCATCCTCTGTAAATGGCTTTTTACATACTGATACATCAAATTCCAGCTCGTCTACATCAGCCTGTCCTCACTGACAAAGCCAGATGCAGGTATAACACCAGCAGCCTTATAAAACATCACAGGTTTAAAAAGCTTTGTTCCACAGTGAAGGTTAGAGTATGCACCATTTGGGGATATTTCCACCCTCAGAAGGCTGCTTAGTTCTGTATCTCTCTCCAGCATCTCTAGAGACTGTGTGAGAGCAGAGTCTGATCCTCTGGTCAATGGAGACTTTCAGTGGTGTTTTGGTACCAAACTTCTTCCTCGAGCAGGCACTCCCAGTGGTTTGGAACAGTAAAGCCAAGTCAGAGTCCACAGGAAAGTTAAATATTAACTTCTCCTGGCACTAAGGACCTGCCTGTCCCACTGCTATTGACAGCAAGTCTCTGACTTTGCTGGGAACAGGGGCAGCACTGTAACTGCACGTCAGACCAAGGGAATGGAAGGAGATGGCTCTTGAGGTAAGAAAGTGTAAAAAATGGTGTCAGCTACCTACAACTGAAACCAAAAAATGACAGCATGCATTTCCAGCTGGTGTCTTATATTTAAAACACAAATTACAAAAAGCAACCACAACAAAGTTTCCAAAAATACCACAGGAAAAACACAAATTTTCTTTGCTCTCACCTCCTTAGACTGGCAAATAAATAGCAAATTCTTATTTCTTCTATCAAGTACCTTTCTAATGCTCAATACAAAAGCATTTTTTCCTATCAAGTGTAATTCTAAAGAGTATTTCTTTTAGCTGATAGACATCAGATATTAAACCCTACCCTAGTACCTACCACAATCTTCACACCCAACAGGCAATAGATTAAAATTAGCCCTAGACTGGAATTAGGATTTCCTGGCTCAGGGTGTGTCCTGCTTAGAGCATCACCTACTCTCTTCTTATGGTCTTTCTCTGGATCAGTGGCCTGGCCTCACCTCCCTCTCCAGACACCAGCCACAGAATGGGTTCAACCAGCTTAGTGACCCACTCATTGCAGCAGCCTGCAGAGATGGGGGCAGGCAGGGAAAGCCCTGGGGCTGATCTGCACCCCTGGCATCTGGGAGTATTGTGAGCACTGAGCTGCAATGGCAGCAGCCACAGCGGTGTCTCTAACACCTGTGTGTAAATGACAGACCCCTCCCTGCCTCCTTATTTTAAAACAACAAAGGAGGTTGGATTCCAATCATCAGAAGCAGCATGTGAATCCCGTGGCCGGTCTGCATTATTGGCATGGCTAAAACCTGGGAAGATTAAGTTTTTAATACAGACATCCTTCAGTTTTTCCCACCAACTGCCGAAGAACTGACAGTTCTTCACTCCATGGGCAGACTTTGGTGGAAGCCTGTCTGAGGCACAAAATATTCCCTACACAGGATGGGAATATCAGGCTATAGGCCCCATTACAGGAGCAGATGCCTAACTGTGCTTACCTGTGTAGTGGATCACTACCATTAAAACAAAAAGTGAAAAAATGAAAGAGTTCTAAGAAGGGAGGCTGTGGTTTCACAGCAGTCCTGCAGGATCAGATGCCCACTGAAAAGTAACCTTGTAGAAATTCATTTGTATTCTTCTGTCCACCCTCTCTCCAAAACCATGTTAGTTTTGCTCAGCAAGTGAGCATCCTAAAAGCTCCCCAGCCTGTAATCAGGCCAGACCCAAGGAATGACAAGATTATGTTGTTGCATGACTTTTTCCTTATTGTTTTCCATAATAATAACTGTGTACTGATCTTTTCTTTCCAGTATCAGCTGTGATGTGAGTTTGTACTGAACCCCAACCTCCACTGTGACTAGCACAGTGTGAAAGCAGAATTGACCATTTCATTTGAAACTCATCAGTGTTGTTGATACCGACACTGAAAATTACCCTGCCATAGCTGTGTGGGGTTAACAAGACTAACACTGCAATGCCTGTGAACTACTGAAGACAGAGAGAGTTTCACAGAACATACTTATTTAAAAGGAAGGTGCCATTTCTGCACAATCAGTTTCAAACTTAAAATAGAAACCTCTCCTGAGGGCTTCCTTTTTTTGAAGCCCCCCTCCTCCCCCCGGCACAGTCCTACAATCCATTAAGGACAAGTGACAAGGAGTCTGATAAAGTATTTCTAAACTAGATAAAGACAAGAGGGAAGACATCCGTAGTCGGAGAAAACTCATGCTACCCATGATAAGGAGGACGCCTGACATCTGACTTTCTGTGCTATCTCATTGTATAGTCTCGACATGGGAATTTGGAGAGTTTTTCCTTCAAACTTCACTGATTTGTTTAGGCTTCACCTCACATTAAGTGGCTGTAAGTCCTGAAAAACCTTTGCCATCTACAGTAGGCAAAGGTTATTCAGTAACCTCTTGTCCTGGCCTAAGTTAATTCATTACTTAGACACTCACAACACAGCTACTGCTCTGCCATGTGACATCCAAGAGATTACCATCCTGTTTATTTTTGTACAGTCACAAGTATAAAAAAGAGAAATCCAGGAAGGAGAGAACTTAATCAAGTTAAAGCACAACATAATTTTTCACCATAGCAAAAATATAAGTCAACAAATATGACATAGTAGTGTTACTAAGGCTTTTGTGCCCTGAATAATCACCCTGAACAGACCTCATGAATCCATAATTTTGACTAGTAAAAAAATTTTTAACAGACATTACAGGAAAAGCTCCCTTAATGCATTAATGATCTGCATTATTGGCTAACCTAAAGAGGAGCAGTACCCTGAATACCCAGCATTTCCTCCTACAAAATCTGAGCTACCAAAGAGTGAGAAAACTTACAAACATAACAAATTATTCAAAGCTTGTAACATTCTCTTAGCCAGATCAGATGTCAGCAGACAATAATAGACTTTGAAAACACATATATGTTGCCTACTAGAAGGCAGGCAAAAAGGTAGGGAAGGAGCCAAGATTCTAGGCTTCAAAGAAACACCAGAAACAATTTAAAACAAAGAGTATAGAAACACACAGCAAGGACTGATGCCTGACCCGCGACAGGGAGCTCATCAGGAGTCCTCCTCCATGGGGAGGGGCAGATAGCAGAGAAGATGGTGATGCTTGGCATGAAACAAGGAGAGAAAAGACTTGGCAAGACAGTAATAGTACCCAGCACCCCACCTCTGCTCTGAATGATTTAACCCCCTGAGCATTCACTAGAGACCGGTCTTTACAAATGTGTTTTGTGCATCTTAATTTCTCTGGCCCCAGCAAACACCATTTCACAGATGGGCGAACTGAGACAGACAGATATGCTGCCACCTGTCCAGAGCTGCAGCAACAAATCAAACCTCTCCGAAAATGGAAAGGCCTCTGAAAACACCAACCACAAACCTGTGAAAAGTCCTCTGTCACGGAGGGAAAGACAGGGGTGATAAAGACTAAGACAAGCTAGCAGAGCTCACTTGAAGAGGCAGCTTTTCTTCACATCTATGGCTAAGCTTTTTATCCTTAAGTGACACCATCTGTTCTGACAGACAGTTTTATAAAATTTGAATAAGGTGACCTGGATAAAGCATGCCTGTTATATGGAAATGCCGGTGTCATACATGGATGTGCAAAGGTTGTGGATGGTTCATGCACCTTCTCTTCCACACTTATCCAAGCACTTCCAGCATCTCATCAAAAAAGGCACAAGCTTTTTTTGACACACCACAACACAAAGATAGCCATGCTTCTATTAACAATAAGTTTTCTACTGTCTTACAAAGACCTTGCAGATGGCATCCATTACCTTTAAGGTAAGTATTTCATATATATAGGTAACATTTTAACATGTGAAGTCATGGTCCACCCTCCCCCCTTTACAGTACAACTGCATCACTGTAACAAGGACAGCACCAAGGACGTAAATATGTCTCTGAACATTCTACTGATCACCTGTTTAATGACAAAAAACAAGGTCTGGATACTGGACTGTCATTTGGTGGTCACTGGGAACGAGTACCAGTAGAGAAAAGATGATGGTCAATGTGAACTGACCTTCCTCTTTCCCCAGCCAAGGGGATTCTGTCTGAAACTGGACTTGAGCAAAACACAACTGTCATCTCCTTTTTTTCCCCACTTCTCCTCACCAGTTTGGCATGACCATGGGCAGTCTCTGTTCCAGCAAAGATTCCAAGACAAGGCTGGTTCTGTACCATGATTGAAGGGCACTGGCAAAGTGCAGGCAGGAGTATTTATGAACCTACCTGGTATCTCACTTCATGTTTTATCAGTGCATTTGGTTCCTTCTTTTGGAAAGCCTTAACCCATCCACAAACAAGAGATAAAAAATTTTGCTGCTTGTCTCCAAGCTTCTAAGAGAGCATAGCACTCATTTTTGCAAGTAATTGATGGGGATAATCAAGTTTTTTTTTAGCAAGTCATGAATGCAGAGCTATATGAAATTATACATGTCTGTGTTTATGTGTGTTTGGACATACGCTTCGCTGATATGTAGGGAGCACAATTTTTAACTGAAAGATGTGCCATCTACAAACTACTTGCTACAGGATGTCAATTAGACGGATATTAATTATTTTAAGATTACATATTAATAGAAACAGTCCTAATGAATAAAGTTTTTCTATACTTTTAAATTAAAAATTCCAATCAACCAAGCAAACCACAAAAAAACGAGCAACCGACCCACAAAACAATAGGTTCAGCTTCTCAAAGCTTGTTAATGCTGAAGATTGGAAGGAAGCTGCTGCCCCCTCTTGGCACCACAAACAAATTCAAATACTTTGCACGAAAAAAAGGAGAGGATTCTGGTCACAAATTGCTATTACTGAGTAATAGACAATTTTGGGTGTGGAAAACAGCATAAAACTGACACAACCCCAAGTACACTTGCCTACTTACCCAGACCACTCAAGACAACCCCATTAATTTAGTAAGATGTGGGGGTCATAATACATAGAATTGCCATGTCATTCATTTAAAAATAAAAGTTAGTAATATGTGACCTGGATTTAAAATAACACTTCAATTAACACTTAAAGGAGCACCCTAATTCTGCTGGCTTCCCAAATTGTCTTATAACACCCCACATCTCTCACAAATTAGAACACCTAAACTGCCACACTGGATAAAAAAGGAAGATCAAATAAACAGGAAAGCCTGAAGTAGCACTCAAATGACAGCTATAAAGAAATCCTCGTTTATCATACAGAAAAAGTCAATTTCTCAGTTCCAAGGCCAAACCTGCCACCATCAGAAGCTGAGGAGGCTCATGGCAGGGTTTAAATCATAGCATACATGGGGAATCCCTTCTCACAGAACCACAGGCTACCATACAAATTATAAATTAAACCAAGAGGAACTGGTGCATTTATGAACATAACTCAAAAGCTTCACATCTACAAGAGGATCAGCATGGGCAACCTACAGCAACCTTCTTCCCCTACCTTTAGCTGCAGAAGAGTCAACAGTGGCAAACTCTCTATAGGTTGTTTCAGCAGGGATTGAACAGGGACACCCCATTTCTTATTGGAAGGGAAAGCATTCAAGTCAAGGACATTTCTAGCACTGTAAGCCCAGTGGGCCAAATATCTAACTATTCCAGGTCAGCAGCATGGCTGCTAATGCTTCCATTCCCCTAAAGAAATGGATGACAGACAGAAACACTTGGACAACATCAAGTAAAGTAACATTATAAAAAATATTTTCATAGGAATCTGACTTATTTCATTTGACAGAAGTAGTATCTATGCAAATATTTAGACAGTTCATAGGTAAATTAAGATTTAACCAACAGAATTTACAGAGACTTACAGATATATTTGAAGACTTGCAGTTTTAACAGAAAAGTTACCCAGTAGCTGTCTCCCAAGCACCCCTGACTTCCAGCACTAGAGGCAATCAAAACGTATCTATGAATGCCTGTACTTTCACTTTACTTGTATTTTCCTAACCTCCTGATTGAGACCCAGTCATAGAAAACCAGGCAGCAGGGAGCTGATGGCCCCACAGCTGATGGAGGGGAAGCTGGGGGGCCAGCTAAGGCTACAGCACTTGTGCATTTCAGAAAGGAAATCTGGAGAAATGGAGTGCCAAAAATGCTGTAAGGAATTGTGATCAATATCTGCAGGAGAAAGTTACAAAGAAAGTTAAAAACTGTAACCAGTTCTGGGATCAATAGATGGACTAACACACCTCCCACTGAGGACTTGAAGAGCATACTCCTGCAGAGCCTTCTACGCATTGGCAGCTCCAGACCTTACCTAGGTACAGCTGGGAAACACAACTCTCAGCACACGAGGCAGAAGGCTGACAAAGAGACACCAAATAATTTTGACAGCTGATTGAATCAAACACTCATTATGGAGTGTGGAAAATTTACTCAAGTGACTTAAAATTTTCACCTAGGAATTGAAAATCCTTGAAAAATACTAATTTGCCCTTTTCAACCTTTTGGTTTAGAAGCATCACGTCCTGCACAGGAGTGGGCATCAGGAGCAGATTCCAAAGCAAGTCTGTAGGAAGGGAACATCACCAGGCTAACAGAATAGCTAAGACAAGGCTACTCTGAAGCATTAAAAGCAACAGCTGCCTCCATGAGAAAAGAAAATCCTAAGAAATTGAGTATTTATCTTTTAAGGTCAGCACATTTTCCACCTCTCAACTCCTCGGTTCCCTTCCTGTGAACCGTGAAACTTCTACAGAATTGAGAATTGTGTCTTGTTGGAAAAGACACACAGGACAAGGTGATAATATTTTTCAATTACTGCAGTATAAGTTCAAGCTTATAAAGGCAAGCTTGAAATATGTTAGCCCATTTTCTTTTCAGGCCATTGAGCTGAGGTTTTAACCAGCAAAAACAGACTTCCAACATACATCCTAAGTCAGGACACACTTCTCTTCTGTCATGTGTGGGTCTCCAGAAGCAAAACTGCAGAGGCCTATTCAGTGCCTGCAGTCACTAGGAGCAGCCTCTGAGCTCCTTCAGCAGGACACTGGGACACAAAGACATTTTCAATGATCTTCCCTGACCTCAGGTGACAGAGAAGTAATTTTGTTCCTCCTCTTTCTATCATGTTCATTCATAGCTGCCTCTAGTCCTCTGCTTGTTCTACAACAGCTCAAGCAAGATTTCTCTCCTTTCCCTCTTCCTTCCATCTGCTGAAGTCACCCAAATCTAAACCCTCCTAAAAATTTTAGAGCTAAAAAATAATTAGTTAACAGTTCCAGCCCTCACCAATTGTACATTCTACATCTTTTCATCCAGCATGACTCAGCCTTGTCTATTGAGACAGTTCCTACGCTCACAGTTTGCTGCCCTCTGCTTACACACTCCCAATAAATCCTCAAGTACTGCCATAATTATACTACTACCAGTTACAACACCACTGCCTTCCACTTGAGCTCTCTGCTCATTCACACAAACGTGGTAGTTCAGGCCAAGACAAACACGCAAGTATAGGGGAGGGATTATTTCTTCTAAAATACAATTTAAAACACAAAACAGACACTCAATCTAAACAAAAAACTTTAATATCAGGACTGAAAAGGTAAGTGTTTTGCAACTTCAGTGGAAAAGTATTTCAGAAGGCATCGAAAACAAACAAATACCAACCAAAAAAAAAAAAGATAATGGACAGTTTCCACTATTTTACCCAAATGACTTAACCTTTTGACAGGTCTGGATCCTCATAGCTTTTCCCAGTCAAGAGCCTCAGAATATTTATGGTATTATTATACAGTCAGACACTGCGAATTTGGGTTTTTTTCTGAACTGAAAAACATTCAGCAGGAAATGCATCTCAATGAAATTTGAGACATGTCCTGTAACTGTGTCTTTCAAAAAGCATAACCTGCTCTTAACCACTGCTGGTCAAGACTGGATTAGAGTCAAACTTCACATTATTCACCAACTGTTTTGTTTTCCCCCGTATTATTTCCTTTTTGGCCAGGGGTGGACTACATGCTTAACAGACAAAGGACACACACAGGGTTGGGTCTTTTTTACATATAAAAAGAGAAGAAAATGACATACAACTCTGAATTAGGTGCAGAAATCACTGCAATGCAGAAGAGTATATTTATTTACAGGCTAATAAAAATATATTATATTCAGCTTAGCTAGGTGTATGCATGTTTTGCAACATGTTCTATCTACTACAGAAATGAGAATAGCTCATGATGTAATTATGTTTGGACAAATACAATAAATATCTGAATTTTGTTTGATACAACTGTGGATTAACATATATTTAGACAGATATAAACCCTCTTCATTGCCAAGAATACATTTCTACAAAGAAAATACTACATACAACCTTTGATCACAGTTAAATTTATTGCCATAAAGCACTTTCCTTATCTTACATGCTTTTAATTAACATTGGTCCCAGATGCCAACAAACACTGCCCACCTTTACCTTAAAACACAATTGTCTTACTGAAGATTTTAATAGGAAAGGAATTCTATACCAAAAAAAATTGCAAAATTATCTTTAGAATATTATTTTATTTTTTTAAGTAAAAATATATATACACTCGCAAGTAAACTGTTTTACACTTTAAAAAATAAAAATGAAGTCTGAACACTGACTTTCCTCAGAAATTTTTCCAAGTCTGACTTGTTCAACCTCTGGGAATCAGCAGGATTGAGTTTTCCAGTTACAGACAAAGGGGAGAATACACATTTGTCCACTGAGTCTGGAAATCTCAACTCACAAAACTTCTCTCACTTTAAATATTCATCTCTAAGCATTTCAGTATGATTGCAAATAAACCAGTACATTAAATCAGCTGGTAAGAAGTACAGCATACGTGGAGACAGACTGTAGTGTCTGAGCAAAATCCTCCCATCCAGGGCTTTCTAAAGAAAGATTATAAAAACTGCTGGGAAGGAAATCTGGTGATAATTTACTGCTACCTGATATGTCCACTCCTAGTCATTTTCCTCAGCAAGTGTTCCTTCTGTTGATCTCATGTAGAGATAAAAATAAAGAAGGCAAGAGCAGAGAAAAGGTCCAGCAGATGAAGAAAAGAGCACACCATCATGTGAAACTGGCAGACAAGGAATGTTAGGAAAATGACGCTAGAAACGTTCTTCTGCTTCAGGCTAAAACTGATCAAATGCATTGTACAGAAAATACAGTGTGCCAAGAAGGAAGGAAGAACAAATAAATTAAAAATGTCACCTTTCCCTCAAATAAAGGGAAACTGTACAGGCAAATTGAATGTCTTTTAAAAAACTTACAAGACTAGTTGGACAAGTCTAATTTCTTAGAACTGCAGAAGATTTCACACAGCAATGATTTTCAAAGACAAGGTGACCACTACCTAGCTTTGAACTATCCCTTCCTGACAGTGAGGACATTGAGTGTTCCAGGCCACAGACAGTTTCAGAGTGCATTCTGATTGAGTAGCTGTGGGAACAACACAAATCTGGATGCAAAAGTTCTGGAAGCGGATTCATCTGCTAACACACAGCCAATGTGTCCTCAAGTTTCTGAAGCTTCAGAAAAAGAAACATGCCTGGGGACCTGTTTCTTCTTCACACAGCTTTATTTTTAAATACTAGTTTCTGTTCAGTGAAAGCTGTACAGCCTTGACTATTTTAAAAACCTTCAACAGTATGCTGTACGACAAACATGAGTATAAAAAATGAACCAAATAATGTTACTCCACTTAGTAAGTGGCACTCATGCACACGCACACACACACACACAAAATGATCATGTAAGTAGCGAAGTTAAGGGATTTATAAATAGCAAAATTTTTGAATGAAGTATATACATTTTTAGGCTTTTCCTATAAACATATGTATATAGTGCTCCTAGGAGAGACAAAGTAACTGTGTTCTACATCACAACTTAGAACATAAGATTAATTGATGTTACTCTAAAGGCCTTTGAGGTTTTTTCTTAGGAATTTATACCCTACACAGTTAACACTTGCAAAGATGTCTTTTCACAGGAGTTCCTCTTTCAGTGTACAAAACCATTTCACATTACAGTTCAGCAGCCTGCAGAGCAGTGAACAGGCAAGAGGGCACTGCGTGCTGAGACAGTAAGTGCGATGACGACGTAGAGCTTCTCTGTGGCGCGTGCTGCGCTTCACCAAGAGATCTACAAATGGAGCATGAGGAACTGCTCAAGACACCATCCTCAACCTCCCTGTCCACAGCCATGCCAGGGGCCTTTAGATGCACACCAATAAAAAACTATTTGAAGATACACTGTTCTCACAAAGGGAGTAACATTTGGTTTCAACAGTAAGACAATTATAGGTTAATAGGACAGCCATAACATAACACAGATAGGGCCAGGCACCGTATGATTCTGAGAACCTCCTGTAAAGTACTGTGCACTCAACTTCCACTTCTTTAAGGATTATTTTAATGTGAAATGAATATGTTCAGTACCTATCAAAAGCACTCATCATTTCCTAAGGTCAAGCTAATGATGACCAACTCAAACAACTCTGCATTAGCAGTAACCACATCCATTCAAAAACAAGCACAAAATTGATGATGCTCAGAAAAAAATACCAAAGGGCCCACATTATTGTGAGTAATTTTTCAACTAATTTCACTTTTAAAACCCCATACTACTATGTTTAACTACTTTTGGAGCAAGTTTCAAGTGGAACAAAAGGTGGTGAATTTAAACAAGAACAAAAAAACCCCCGAAAATCTCACTCATTAAATTACCATGGGCTGAGCGATCATGATTAGCAAGCACTCCACTGCTTATGTGGGTTTTGATAGTCTTTGCTCAAATAAAAGCTCTGGTCTTTACTATTCTGAGGAAAAAAAAAAGAGTGTTTTTTAAAGTTACAGTTTAAAAATCCTAAATACAAAACACATGGATGCAATGGAACAAGTCTTCCCCCCATCTGTCTAGGGTAAAAGCATGTTTCACACTAAACTGAACATCAGTTGTCCCTTTAAAACATCCAAGGGTCAAAATTAGGCTGGTCACAAATTATTCTGCTTCCTTAGGGACATCAATGAGATTAAAAGTGGAACGTACTGAGGTTATCCATTTTAGAAATCCCACGCTTTGGTGGGATTACTCTTTTATTATTAAAAGAAATTCATTTCACATGCTGTGTGTTAGATAACTTCTGTGTGGCACGCAAAAGACAGTTTTCCACATTTAGAATTGCTCACGAAGCCCTGAGGTAACCGCCTTTTTTCCAGGCAACAGTAATACAGTTCCTTTTGACATTTAATCATCCTTTTACAACCTACACTAGTATATGCAACTTTAAGCAGTCAATATTGATTATCAATTGTTCCCAAAGATGGGATCTGTCCAGTTTTTTTTTTTTTTTGATTGTTTGTTTTTAGGATAAAGACTCAGCAGAACGGGCTAATTTGGGTGCAGTGTCTTCTAATGAAGCTTCAACTGAATTTCCCAGGTCTCCATTTTCATGTCCATCAATACTTGGCTTCTTATCAAACACTGCAAATTAAAAAGAAAAAATTATTTATGGAAAGAAGCAATCTTGGGAAGAAAAGATCAATGATCCTTGTTTCAAAACCTGGTATGTTTGCTGAAATGACTACTAAAATTAAAGCTAACAGGTTTTTAGCAGGACATACTATGGCAGGAAAAAAGGAACTGCTTCTTTACTTTTCTGATTTAAAAAATGTGTCTGAAGAAGCCAACAACATGAAGTGTTAAGGAGAATTAACAACTCCTAGTTCAGAGGTTGGAAAAGGTAAGAATAAATTCGTATTTCAACCTTTGGGAAAAGATGACCATGAAAAAAGTTCATAAGTTAATTCAGTTAATTCAGCTGTACCTAAGTAAACCAGGCCAACCAGTGAGGGACCAGCCAGGTGAACTGACAGTCTATTAGTAGGTTAATTGAATTGACAGCAGATTAATTTTACAGTAATATAAAACCAGTATTTTCCAGAAACTGGTTTGCATATTGAGACTTCAGAAACTGCATGTAACACATTTTAGGTTTACCTTGTGAGGGTTTGACATCCACATTTGCATCTTTCCTATTAGAACTTGAATTTGCACCTTCTTCCAACTCATCAAGATATAAACGGTAACGGTGTCCACTCTCATCCTCATATTCTACATTTTCATCATCAGAATCAACTTCCGGAGCAACGTACACTACTTCAAATTCAATTTCGCCTCTCTAAAATGCAGCAGAAAGTACAAATTTACTGACTGCTGCACAGCTACCCAGCAGGAATACCAAGATGAGCTAGGTTACTAAAACAAATACATTTTACTGTTGTGAACACATTTACAGTTGTGTTGAGTATTTTGGATAGGTATCTGAGTTAAGTTTTTACTGACGAAAGCAGTACAGCTCTACAGCTAAGCTTTACCAAAACTACCCAAATTTTTTATATACCAATACATTTCAAACAGTGATTTCTAAAGAGGAAGTTTCCTGATAAATTAAGCACACCTTTTAACTGTCTGAAAATGGGAAGCAAGGCAGTAAGAAGATTCTAGACCAAAAAGCACTTGAGAAACATTGTTTGGCTGGAGCTGTTCAGTCATAAGAGTCACTAAATAGTTATTTCTGTGGGGCAATATAATTAAATTATTTCCATCAGCCTTACTGAATAATGATTAGCCAATACATGTGTTTAACTGAACCACTACCGACCCAGCATTTTTCTCCTTAAATTGCAAAATGTGAGAGGATTAAGTGTAAGGTGACAGAGCCTCAAGAATCACTGTAGGTTAGCATTATACTGAACTTAACAGCAAACACTGAAATTCAATGTAATTCAACAGGCAGAACACAGGAAGCACCTAGACGTGCCTAAGGATAACAGATCTAAACTGACCTGTTGGGAAAGAATAGTTACAGCTTCTTTATGTTTGGCATCTCTTAGATTAACTCCATTTACTGCCAGAATAGCATCACCAACATGCAGTCCTCCACATCGATCAGCAGGCTGCCCAGGATGGATTTCAGAGATCAGTATTGGAACACCATGCTCCTTCCCACCCTATTAAAAAAAAAAAAAAAACAAACAAAACCAGCAAATTTTAGTTAACTGAGCTGCCTTTTAACATAAAATTGACATTCAGATAGTAGCTCCTAAAGTGCTTATTTCAACTTCTGTTTTAGACAATAAGAAATCATTCTTCAAACAAAGAATGTTTAAGAATGCATGAGCTGCTTCCCTTAATTCTTCTCCCCACAGAAGAATGTAAAATTTCAAGCATGTACTCAGAGTTAAAGAAGGCAGTTCTGAATACTAATAAAACTATTAAATCATATACTAACTAATGAAAAGCAGAAAGCCTCATTTAAAAAGGCATATCAGGCACCATATTGACTTTTAAGAAACAGTATTCATATTTAGAATAAAAGTAAAATAGTCAGAATTTTCCAAATTTCTTGTAAAAAGTTTACACAGCTTTTGTTAGGTCAGAGATGCCAATACAGATACTTTAAAAAAAGTTACAAGCACAACAGCTAAGCTTTGGAGGTCAGGTCTCACCTTGTCTCTTCTCTTCTAAATACTTACACCTGGAATCCCCACTGGCTAATCTGTTGAAGTGCCTATACCATACACATAAGTCAAAATCCTAAATTTAACATAAAGTAGCAATTATCTATTTCTTAATCTATCAAAATGAGCCTTGAAGTCCTCTGACCATAGTTATGGATTCAAGTATGCTTTTTTTCATGTGTTCTAACAACACATTTACTGATCCACATAGTTTGCAGAAGTAGGAATACAAACTTGCTGCTTCTGTGTCATAGAAAAAAAATGCAAATATTTACTGTGATTGAAATTCCTAGTCCTTCATGGTCTTCTTTAACTAGCAAAACTTTTCTGATTGGACCAACACCTTGACTCTTCTTTAAGGCATCAGGATCCTAGTTTGATAAAAAACAAACACAGCAGAAACATAAATGTGTGAACCAGTACTGATGCATTTCAGCATTTTGAATTTTTGTAATTATATACAGGCAGTGTTACAAGTAACAGAGTTTTAGACTAACTCCAGGCAGGACAAACTTACGGTGCCCCTTTACAGAAAGGGTATGAAATCAGAAAAGATTCCTCATTATGCACCCCTGATAATGATTTAAATTATTTCAGTGTTGATTAATGCACAACAGAGAACTTAACTTCAAAAGAAGGCAATCAGCCACATATTAAAAATATTAAGGGACTACATGAGAAGTGCTGGTCATTGCTGAAATGTTATATGATGTAAATTAATCTTAAAAGTAATCAAATGACAGAGGATGATGTAATACACTCCCATGGAAGAGGTTGCTTGCTTGAGTTTGTTTTTATTGTAATAAAAATAAACCACACCAAAAGCCATTGAACACAAATCCAAAAGAGAGACTAAATGAATCAAGGTTTGTTTTTCCCTTATGTTAAGTCACTGATGCCATTATATATACCCTTAGAATCACAAATACACATATTTGTCCACCAATGTTTTACATGCAATTAGCAACATAAGTAGTAAGATCCATCTGACCAACTAAAGTATTTAGAACAGATCAAACTAAAGCACTTTGCTGAAAATGTTTGGGTTTATGCACGGAACACTGAGTGATTAACAGGACATGTGCCAAGTTGGGTGAGTTCTACCAAAGACACTCACAGTGAAATGCTGTTTAAAGGTTTTGTTTTTAAAAGTACCTTTAGGAGGAAAAGAAACCAACCTACAAATAATTATTTTACAGAGTGCCAATTTATATGGCCTTTAAAAAAAAGAAATTAAAATCAATTTCATTTCAAGCTAATCCTAAGAACTTTATTCTTGGTTTTTGTAAATAAGCTAGATCCACATTTTGAAACCTAGGTTACAGAATTCTGCTGTTCAAGTTGTATTTATACACATAAACACACATATTTATATCAGAGGGTCAGTTTCCTAGGTAAGTTAAAGGAATTGTGGTCATCTTCTGTGGTCATTTAGAGAGATATGCTACTCAGCACAGAACTGTCCTTCAGCAGATAAAGGAAAATATATTTATAAGTGACATTTGAAAAAAACACAGTACAGAAGTGAAAACAAAGATGAAGAAGTAACTCATGTCTAGAAATCAAGGAGGAATGGCTCATCTTTTCAACTTACATGTCCTGGTGGTGCTTGCATTGGTCGTTTGAGGTCATTTCGACCTCGACAAGCTCTAATGACAGTTTTATGACGGTGAAGGTGGATTTCTGCTTCCAGCTGATTCCACAGCTTGTCATGAGCAGGGCCTTTCATATCTCGGCCCAGTAACTGAATCTGCTGGACCCTACATAGTGACAAAGAGAGTAAAACAGAGCTGAAAACTGAAAGAGCAATGCACTGCAGGACTCATACACTTCATGTGGTTACAGCACATGGTCATGCAGCAATCACTGCAAGAACCCTGGGGAGTTTTACTTCTTCCTTTTGTTAATTAACTGGAAACATGAGACTTTTCCTACTTAGTCTTAACCTTGAACATGCCACTGGGGATGCAAAGGAAGGAAACAACAACAAACATCTCATGCTAAAGGACATGGATTGACTTCACATACCTTCCAGCCAACTCCTTATCTAAATACTTGGCTGCCAATCTAGCTCCATAAACCTCAGCCTGAAGCACAGCTATGTGTCTACGAAGAGCTTCATTCTCCTTCCTCAGCAACTTCACCTCAGCTTCCAGTTGAGCTTCTTTCACTTTTTCCTTCTTGTTAGCTTCAAGCTCTCGCTCCTTTACAATGACAAAAAAATAAAAAAAATGTTAAAAAGCTTTTATCCAAGTTAGCAATGAAAGAGCACTTACTGTTTCTGCATACACAATCTGAAATTATCCTCCTGTGTACAAGACATGCATGCAAGAAAAGAAATAAAAAAGAAAGCAGGGACTCTGGCACTACAGCTAGTGGTTTGCATACTATCCTCTACAAAGATGGCAAAATTTAAGTAGCCTGAATATCATCCTTACATTTTCTTGTCTTGCAAGTGGGAGATTCAAAGTTAAACAACACTATTTTTAAACAGAAGAGGAACTATGAAGCTGCTAAATATTTCAATTTAACCAAAATCTTTAACTATGATGATGATGATGACATGGAAACTTAAGTCCATATGCCCTTAAAATGACTATTATTTTCATGCAAACAACCAAGAAATGTCCACCCAGAGACATTTCCAGATTCTGAAGACCACATAAATAAAGCCAGGGATCCTACACATGAAGATGCCCACCCTGACAAACCTAAAAGAAAATTAGTGCAAAATAGCTCTGTTAAAAAACTCCCAAACAAAACAAAAACCAAACCCACACTTAAACCACACTTTAGGCAAGCTATCTCCCTGTGCCTTACCCCCTGAAAAAGGAATTATGGAAATATAAATTAGTCCCACATTGCTCCATCCCAAATGTACAGAAACTGCATAGTCATTACCTTTTCTAATACCCACAGTACTGGTGCAAAAGAAATTAGATTGCTAATCTACAAAATCTATTTTAAGGAGAGCATGCTTGATTATTTGTATCTTTTACATCTTGCTCTGCATCCCTTTTACAAAGTGGGGAGAAACTCCCACCACAAACCAGGAAAATAGTAGACACATGGTCTAATACTGTTTCCTTTCAAAAATGGCTGTCAACCGAAACAGCAATAAAAACTAAGTTCACCATAATGCATTTCTGAAGACATCTGGAGTACCTAAAAAAACCTGTAGTGGTACCAATTACATTGTTAAACAAACAAAGGAAGTGCTACTAAAGAAGCAACAGGACGGATAGGAAATTTTACAGAACTGGCAAGACAAATCTGTTATCAAATTGTGAATATGCTATTCATTATTCCAAGCCTGGCTACAAAACCATTAATATGATCAATACTGCCATATTTGAGAAATTAAACAAGGTTGGTCCTTTCAAATGGAGTTGTTTTCACAATAGATATATGGAAATATTTATTGACTTTGCCAGACAGTCACCTCTGAATTTGATGGACTCTACTATCTCCCTCATTTTTTAAATACTTGTATCAGTTTAGAAGAATAGAGAACACACCCATGTATATGTTGGTCAAGAATTGCCCAGCAGTGCTCAGGAGGAGCAGCTCAAAGATTATTTGAAATGACTAGCACTTCACTTCCTGCAATTCCCATGATGACCCATGTTCAGATCAAGTTTGGCCCATACGCATGTTAGAAAACATGTCAGACAAAGCCAGTTCTGGTCTCCGGCCTTCGAGCTGGGGTTGTCTTGTGAGAATGACTCTGCAGCAAATCTCTTTCTGAACTGCAGGATCACTCCTAAGCCAAGAAATTTGACTAATCTACATTTCAAGAATAGGAGTTTCTAAGATTATACCAATTCTTTTGATTATTAATTTGGGCTTGGGTTATTTTATTTACAAGAATTCAAGAGTGCCACCATGCAGTGCTGTCTTTGCCACACACTTGAGGAGCAGGAAGGGTCACAGTTCAGACACAACACCTGTTTTACAGTAGCTGCAAAGTCCATACTGAGATACAGTGATCCTGTTAGCTCTGTTCCTATTGTCAATTTTGCATTAACATACTCTAAACAGTACAGGCTCCCTGTTTGGTCACTTTTAGAACATCATTTATTTGACAAATACAAAAAGACAAAGACTAGAATTTAAGACAGATACATTCCAACCTCCCTCAGGAAAGTGAATTGCTGAAGTGATCAAAGATTCTTGATTACACCAGTGAATTTCATACAGCACATTTTACAGTATTTTTACAAAGCAGCCATCTTAAACATGATCATCCAGACTCAGATTTTCCATTGATTTTCTCTGAATTTGGTTTGTCATTTAAACTAAAAAGGAAGCCAAATGTTACATTTCTAAGTAAAATCACTTTTAGTCACACATTTTAAATGTTTTACCTAAAATACAAGGCAAATGCAATCCCACAGAAGTGTTTTCTTTCTATTTGCTCCATTATTATAATTGCTCTTCTGGGACTGAGGTGGAAAATTACACCCAGAGGCCGATCTTCTATGGACTATCTCCAAGTGATCACCACATAAATAAAAAAAAAATTAAAAGGTTTGCAATACAGAATCTCTGAAGATGTACTGAAAGACCATGTACTGTTTTGAATGACTGTCAAAAGATTTGACCAAAGTCTCAAAAATGTTTAAAGAAATCAAGGAACTTAAGTTATAGAAGAGTTTCATTCTCTCTAGTGTTCATAGTATGGCATAGGTTCTGAAAACAAAAAATGTATTTTCTGTTGGTAATATAAAAAAATAATAAACCAAAAATGCTACAGCAAGGTTGAAGACTAAAGCTTAGTTACCAGATATCCTGTGGCTTTTCTAAAAGCCAAATACTGAGTAACAATAATGAAGCATATAACATAATAAAAGAAGTAAAGCTGTTTAAAAACCTTTAAGTCTATCACTGTGAAAAGATAAAAGTCAAGTTTGCTTTGCTTTTTCTTTGTATTTATGTATTATTGTGTTCATATACTTTTGGCTGTTACATCAGCCAGTTAAATCATGCCCATGAAAAAATAAGAAAAGAGAAAAAAAGAAAAAATCGAAGATTTTTTAAAAAATAAAACATGCAGAATACTTCATATTACACTCATAGATGTGTACAGTGTTAATGCTTTAGAAATTGTATAACACCTTAACATTTTTTGAGATACTGCCAGAACAATCTTTCAGAATGTCAAGTTGCCAGATATCACCCCAAACTAGCTGTAGCAATAATAAATAGAATACATACATATTTAGGAAAGAGGGCACCACATCTAGAAAAGAAAAATTAAAATGCAAAGGAAATTTTTTACACAGCATCTTGCCAACTGTTGGGAAGAAGGAACAAGCCAGATCTGTTTTGCCAGTTTCTGAGGGCAACATATATATAAGTTGTTGCACAAAACAAAAGCACTGCTTAAACATAAAAAAAATGGCAGTCAGCATACTTACCATTTCATCCACAGAAAGGACAGACTTAAGACAGAAGAAAAGAGTTCCATAATTAGAGAAACAGGCAATAGGAACTTCAAGAAAATGCAACAACATGAATTACTTACTCCAAAAGGACTTCACCAGCAGACTATGCATTTCACTAGACGGCATAAAGAACAAGCACACTGCTACAATTTTATTTAGCAACAGTTTTGCTATTTTGCAGTGGAATTTATTTAAACCTTATTAAAAACTTAAACTTACTATAGTACTGAAAACAATACTTTCTCCTAAAATATCAAGAATCTCCAAAAAGAATTGCAAGATAATACAACATACATGAAAGAACCACAGAAAAATCCATCCTATAATATAACACTATACAGATAATAGATTTTTTCCTTTCTGAAAGAACAACATAATATGAGTTACAAGAGGGATATAAAGGACAGGCAGAAGTATCAGAAAAGGCATCAAGTGCAAAAACAACAAAAAAAAATTCAACCAGGCAATTTCGTACTCTCACAAAGAGTTATTATGATTGCACTAAGAAAATTCACCTCTCCTAAAAATGGATTTTCCCTAAACTACACAATTATCAATTGCTTACCAACCTAAATATCATAAAATGTCCTAGTTCACCACTATATACAATTTTACAGTTTATAGAGTATACATTTATGCTAAGAGTCTAAAGAGTCTACGCACACAATAAGAGTGTCTGTCCTCAAGAAAGCAGGAAGTCAACTAGTACAGAGCTTTATTTCCCCATTGCACATTCTGTTGACACAGTTCTTCTTTGCCCTCAGAAACTTTCTGACTGCCAGAAGGTCAGCACAACATTTTTTATTTACCCAAACATCAGAGATCCCATTTTATGGTCCTTTAAGGGGCCTCAGTTTTGCTTGTTCTAGCTTTGCACACTTTCATAGGTTTCTTTATCTATAAGACTTTAAAGTTGAACTTCTGTCCATTAAAACTATGAATTCCCTAAAGACAAAGTAAAACAAACTCAAAACACTAGTCCTCATATTTATAAAAAGGAAAAACTAAAGGAAATTGAGCAGGGTGTATCAGTCTAAGTTGTTAATAAAGTTCAGTTTCAACACAGATAAAACCTGAACCAATGTATGTAGCATGTATTTATTGTTACCTGAGGGAAGAAGACTGCTGTCAATAGAATGGAAATTGAATGTATCTTTAGAAATAATTTATAACAAGGTAAGGAGAAACAAAAAGCTTGAAAGTATTAGTCTCTATGTTAGTCACAAGTTAAGCCTAACTAACAAAATATGAGGACCAAAATTGCTCACAGTGATGTGTTAACTTAAAAAAATTTGCTACATGTAAACCTGCAGTTTAAGACTTACAAAATTTTGGAGTTATTAAAATGCTTATTTAAAAGCTGTGATAATTATTTAAAGATCAAAATAAACTTCACTACAATGTAGCTATAATTCAGTACAGAATAAATTATGTGTGGACAATCCAGAAAATGTTGCTCTTATACTGAATATAAAGCTAAGTAGCCCTAGGCGGACAGCTCTAATCAATTACAGCTTCTGAATCTAAAACATAAAAAACTTGGGTTATTCCTGTTGTTCCGTGATTAGCCTAGACATCCTTTAAGACTTAAAGTCTACTACTGTGTTTTACTGGACATTAATCAACAGGACAAAATAGCAGAGTAGACCAATGTTCCACATATGTTGGGAGTAGGTATCACAACCAAACTGCAAAGCAATTTTAGAAAATCAGAGAGACAGGCTTTGATTCATGCCAACAGTTAGAAACAACATGAATACAACACTACTTTTTAAATTTACAAAGTCATAGTATTAGAGCCCGAATCTGTGGTGTGGGTAGTAACAAGACAGTCTGTGCTCTGGCTATCAGTCAATGCCAACTATTAGCATAGATTAATTATCGTTCACTTTTGGTGGGCTTTATAAAGGTCTGAGTTTTAAAAAAGTGTGTAGTTTATTGAGTTCTTCTATTACAGACTTCTTCTATTATCTTTTGCAACTTCAGTCTTAAGAAAAGCTTTATAAATCACAAAAATATTTTCTTATTTTATTTTAAGAAATGAAAAATGGTTTCTTTAAAAACAACTTCTTAAATCCTTATCCTTTATTCTGACACTATTTATGTTATTTTTAATGGTTGCTAATAACCAACTGTAAATGTTATTGAGAAGCAAAAAAGTTAGTACTTTTAACACGAAAATTTGTAAACAGCTTATTTACACCTTCCAAGGAAGAACTTCAGCCAGGAGAGGAAGAAGAATAATATAATCCCACATTCAAAAGTTGCCATACTCACCAGTTTTGCTTTAATAGCCCCAGAGTCAACATTCTGACCAGTCTTGGCATGTAGCTGAAGCTGAACAGCATGGAGCTGCAAAAGCTGATCGTGCACTTCCTTTTCCAACACTGCTTTCTCTGCCTGTGTTTCTGTCAGTTCAGACTTCAGATCAACCAGCTGTGCCTGTGAAGATATAATCCATCATAGTAATGAGAGCAAGGATTAAATGGGGTCACCCCATTAACATTTTATGTCAGAACTGCGACATATAACAGCATTTGCTGGTACATGGATGCTGTACATGGTGGAATACAGGTTAAGAGTACCTGCTGTCACACATTCCTCTGTAGCCCAGCTTCAACTCTGGATCATTTACAGGATTTTCTCCCCAGCTGCTAAAATTCATGCACCCACAAAACGGGCATCAAACATATTGTCATAAGTAACAACAGCTGAGCTTTCCCTCCTGAAGACAACAGCATGTGATCCTGATATCCACTCCAAAACAGGCAATGACATTACACCTATGTAGGATTTACACCCTTACCAATATAAACACAGTTATAAATTGTAGAATTATTAAATCTTAATTTAAAAAAATTGCTCAAAGCAAAATGACAATTATTTACCCAACGCTGAAGCCAAATAATCCTATTTACAGCTGGTCTATTACCCACTGTTTAATTGAAATAGCAAATTAGTTGGGTAAACCAGAAACCACAAAATGTCCCTAAAATGCTTATGTAGAAAACAAGAAATAAACACTAACTCTTGGAAAAGTGGTTCTGAAACATTTTAGAAACAATTTTCATGTAGGGTTTATACCTGGAATGAAAGAATAAATACTAACATGTTTACCAAGTTACTTGTTATCCTTAAGTTCAAGTACCATTTTATAAGATAAGCTACATTAAGATAAGCTTTACAGCTACTATTTGCCAAAAAACCCCAGAATATGATTTCAGGGGATTTTTAGGTAAATTCCCAGAGTATATTTTTGCATCCAAAAGATTTGGAACCAAAGACCAAAATTAAAAAGTGACTAATTCTTTTAAAAAGCCCTCTCATAATAAAGCAGGGTATTTTAGGTATTTTAACAACATTACATTAACATTCCAAGTAACAGTGAATCTCAAGTTGCGAGGCAACTTGCCATAAAATGTCTGTATCTGTTAATGAAAAACAAGCAGGAAGAATTTGACTATTAGTGGGGAGTATTTACTGGGTCTCACTTCAGGTACATAACTTAGATGGACAGCCTCCTCAAGCTTCCAGAATAATTCAGAAATAAGGAGGCACTTCCAGAGGTGATTCAGAGCACCCAGAGTGCAACTGATGATACGGATCAAGCCAACCTCCAGCATGTGGCTACCAAGAAGAACAATCTTTCCAGGCTCTTTGCTATGCCCTTTAGTCCACATGTCTGGTACTGAACAGAGCAGAACTACCCCCCCCTGTCCCTTGAGGTGGAGCCTGAACAGATCAGGCCAGCACTTACTTTTTGCCAAAGAAATGGAGCTGCGTGCTTCCAACTGCCAGAATGGCAAAAAAACTTGAAAAAAAAATTTGTAAATCCTTGAAGAACTCTAAAGCAGAAATTGCCTTTTACAGTAAGATGATATTTAGAATACTACAGAGCCAAGTAATTTCAGAGAAATGAGTTACTTACAAAGCTACATTGTTGTCCCTAGTGACCAGCCATAGTTAAAGTCTCTGCTGTGGTTTACCTGCCTTCCAACAAAAGCAGACACACATCTGAACTAACACAGCAAATGAAAATATCACCAGCACAAAAGCTGATAACAGAGACCTTAATAATGAAGGCACAGTTTGACCCCATCACAATTTCACATAGTGTGTAACAATATTTTGTTATTATTACATACTGTGTATTATTATGTCTGCTTTTAAAAAAATAAGACCACTACTGTCTTGCTCCTTTCTAACAGCTAACATGCTGACTTTTATTGCTTTTTTATATACACACACATACTCTCTCACCCACCCTAATTCAGAAGACCTGTGGAATAGGAAACTGGCAGAACAGCTAAATGAGACCAATTTAATATTGTCCAGCCTCACCTAGTACAGAAGGGCAGTTGGAGTTCTGTTAGGAAGAAAAAACAAATTTATTTCCCTGTGCAAATTGCAAAGCAGCAAGAATGATGGCCACCAGTTTTGCAGGGTGAATGATGCCCCAAAAGTATCACAAAAAGACTGTCAAATGTGTAACAAAAATTAAAAATAGTCCTCTGCATATAACCTACCATTTAAATTCATATCCTCCTATTTTAATCATAGACTCATTGAATCACAGAATGGCCTGGGTTGAAAGGGACCTTAAAGATCTGGTTCCAACTCCCTTGCCATGGACAGGGACACCTTGCACTAGATCAGGTTGCTCGGAGTTCCATCCAACCTGGCCTTAAACATTTCCAGGCACTCTGGACAACCTGGTGGTGTGGGTCACCATCCTCACAATAAAGCATATTTTCCTATTATCTAATCTAAGCCTACTCTCTTTCAGTTTGAAACAACTCCCCCTTGCTCTGCCACTACACGCTCTTGTAAGAAGTCCCTTTCCCATGTTACTTGTAGCCTCCCTGCAGGTACTGTAAGGTCTGGATAAATAAAGAGCACAAAATAAAAAGAGCAAAATGAGAAATTGTATGAGCATATATAATGGAATTAATCTATTCACACATTTATGAAAAGTCATCAATCTATGCCCAGGAACAGATGCAGGCACAAGAGTCACACCAAAATGCAAACACAGCAAGCTGCTTTCAAATCCTGCGATCTACTTCTATGAAGGCTGACAAATCTTTACATTACTTCACAGAAGTCCTGCCATTCTCAGCTTGGCCAGCTCAGCTAATTTTCCTTTATATTACTCTTACTAGCACTGTTTTTTTTAATCCAAATTCCCTCAATTTGTTATAAAGGAAACATATAGAAAGACTGTTGGAAATTCGACATCTCTATCTTCAATTTTGGAAGCTACTCAGTAAAAACCAGGGATGGGGTAGAGACAGCAGAGGAAATGATGAGCACAAACAAAGACTAGCAGTAAGGCTATTCCTCCCCAGAACACCATTCACTGCATGAGGCAAGGGTTCTACAGAAAAAAATGGTACCAGATAATACAGTATTTCAATTTGTATAAAGACAAGGATAAACTAATGCTGCACAAGCAACTGCACTAATCCTTTAATTTGGATGTACGCTCCAACAAGACTGTCGAAAAGAGATGTCATTTATTTTGGCGGTCATCTGCAGCTGCCCTAGAACTTGTAGAGAAGGCAGCTGGGGGCAGAAGTTACAGACATCCTCTCACAGGAGACCACTGAGCTTCATGGTTTGGTGCCTTCAGGAAAAGCCACCAAACAACAATACAGAACAGAAACTTTCACCGGGGAACAGTAAGGGGCAGAGGTTAAAGAGAAGGTAGTGTGTTTAATTTCATAACATCCTTTTAACTGTAACTTGCTGACAGGGCTGAAAAAGGAACTCTTCTGGGCAGAATACAACTGTGTAGATCAGCAATTACCACTCATCAGCAAGCACCCCACTGCAAGGTTACACCTTAGTATCTCTCTGCTCCCTCGTTCGTGTCCCTGCCCAGCCAATTCATAGCAAACAGCACAACCAGACTGTGGTCACAGAAGTAGGATTTAATCATGAAAACCTACACCTAGCCCTACATGAATCAAGCAGGCAGGACATGAAGCTACTGCTTCAGATTATCACTGCAGGCTATTCCTAAATTCTAAATAGAAGTCTAAATAAAATTCAAGCAAACTGGAGAATTTGGTCGAATTCATCAAATAGCAAAACCCAGCATCTATCTTTCAAACAATCTAACATACAGATGATACCAGAAAAATAGTTTTGAAAGGCTAAGTAAACATTTGGCCAATTTTGGGACATATTTTGCCATTTATCAGCCATTTCATATTTCTCGGAGGTCTTACAGCTATGAAAATTAAACACCAACTCAATTGAAATAACTAAAGAATTTATAAACTACTCTTTTTATTGCCATAGGAGATAAAAGAAAAGAAATAATGGCATTAAGCAGTTAAAATTTCTTCCACAGAACATTTAAAAATTTAAAAAAAAATCTCTAGGCAAAAGAGTCCAGACAATGTCCTATTTTCAATCAACAGTCTGCATTTGTTTTAGTAATAGCTGTGAATTATCAAAAAATTGAGTTTGTCACAAATTACCTTATACTGAATATGTATTTTAAACCGGCAATATAATAAATGTCATCTTAAATGTTGGGATTAATTGCATTTATAGTCATGGAGTTCTTAAAGTCTTAACTAGTGTTTTTCATCAGGAGTCTTGCAAAAAGTAAGAGCATTTAAGCCTCTTCCAACTAATTTATATAATATTTTTCATATGATGGTCTGAACGCTCATCTGTACATTTTTCATAGAAAAGTGAGCATTAGTTATTCTAACAGAATAGTTAGAATAACCAACCAAAAATAAATTACTTCTATTAGATCTCAGACATACTCAAAGATCTCATACTAAGTTTATACATTGTGAAGAACAAGAATGCAGACCTTGCCCTGAACAACTTACAAAGTAAATACATCAAGGAAAAGATGAATGAACGTAACAGAGAAGTACAAATACGGAGGTATCTGTGTGCAGAAGCGCACAACAGGAAGCAGACAGATGCCATGCTAAAACCACAAGTTTGCTCATAAGCATCACTGCTTGAATGAGGCACTACAAGATGGCAATATCGCAGCCTCTGAAGAGCTGAAGCATCAGGGGAACACACACAAACCCAGAAAACTTCAGCAAGTGGGATGATGGTGACTTCCATACCACGATGGCAGGAAACAACCTCTCACCTCGCTGACAGGGAAAGCGGCTGCAGGGGGTGAGGGGCACACGGAGAGATGGCGTAGCTCCATAAAGCAATGACAGTGGCTTCAGCTTTGGGAAAAGGTTCTTCACTTTCTGAGCTATCATTGCAGTAATTTCTGCTATATGGACAAGAGTTTCATTTGAGCAAATCAGTATGAAAGCGATCTGTGACTTACACATTGCCCAAATGTGAGCACTCAAAGTGGAGCCAAGCTGAATTGGAAAGCTGGGACATAGGCCTGAATACTAGAGTAAGACAGTGGCATTATTCACCACACCACATAAAAATGAGAGGAAGACCTGAATTCCCTCAAAGTGTAATGAATGCACTTCTTGGTATATGAATTTCCAGCTCAAAATGAGTCTAAGAATAATTCAAACATAGTAGAAAACTCACAGATTTTTCAGCAAAGGGAAGCTAGATACATACAAAAGTATCCATCACCAGCCTCAAGTGACTAAAAGTCATAAGCCAAGCACTCATCAAATGCCTTTAGTTTTAATTTAATTTCAGGCCTTTAGGATATACCTGATTCATTCTCATGCCAAGCCTTCTAAACTCATAAAGGTCTGAAAACTGTTTTTCTAAAGTAAAATATTTCTTTCCCCACCATATAATCTCTGAATGACAGCAGCTAGGAGTTAATTGCAGAATTTCCTAGTTACCTAAACAAGACTGTCTAGTGCCATCATTTATCTGTATGACTACATTTCTCCCTATTTTGCCTTCTTCCCCAGTTGATTTAAACTGAATTAATTTTCAAGATTCACACAAAAGGGTAAGTGTGTATAATGCAAGTTCCTACAACATACAACTTTGACACTAAACAGCTGCTTGCAAGAAAGAGAGACAGATTAGATCTCTTTCAAAAGGGGAAGGGGGAAGAGCCAGATCTTTAGCTGATTTGTTTAATCCACCCAGAGACAGAAGCCAACAGCCCAGTGTACAGGCAGCACACATGCAGTTCTGAGCTAGAAACTGAGCTGCTGTCTCATGTCCAGCCAACCAACCAAAAACTGTAGAGATGAAAAGGCAAAGGAAAGGATGCTGTGATGTGGAAACTCCCAGATCGTGCAAGAGAACAGGGAGTGCATGAATCAGAAGGTCTTGGTCACTTGAGAAAGTGCTCAACACTTCCACTTCCCACAAATCATGAGATTTCCAAGCTCCATTGATTCTGTTACTAATAAAACACCTCTGGTGTACGTATATATATTTAATAGCTAATTTTAAAGGACAGGTCCTTATGTATCTTGCTATGGGATCAAACCAAAATTCACAGACAAATCAAGTTTATGAGGTGCTTTTATTCTCTCAGCAGCATGTCCTTATGTAATTTACACTAGACTCCATAAACTTTACCAATATATGCATTTATGTATTTCAACATTCACTCCTGATCAAGACTATTAAGCTTCTAATTTAGGGGCTGCAGGACGCAGGACCATGAAACACAACAGAGCACACTACAACAGTGCAATTACTCTGTGGCTTCTGTCCCAGCATATGCACAAAAAAGCAATATAAATATTAAGATGACACTAGTGTATCTGGTATATTTGCTTAACATTTCATCCTGGGGGAATTATTTTAAAGACAGAAACGTCATTTAAAGGCAAAACAGGCAAAAAAAAAAATCTTTAATTATATTTTACAATGAAGTCGTTATTCCTAAGTGTTCCCATAACATTACACAAGTGCAGGACAGAGAACAAATTTTCAGGACATGACAGCTGCATCTCCTACAGCCTGAGGTCTAAACACACTCAAGACACCAGACACACAACAACAACAGAGCCTGGCCTGCACAACCCACATACTGCCAAGTTTTCATGGGGACCTCTAACTTTCCATCAGCCCCTTGATGTGAAGTAGCTGGAGCTCTCAATTATTACATTTCTCTAATTGCTAGAAAAAAGACTTGTCTCCAGTATGTCACCAGTACACTTCACCCCTTGCCTACAGCTCTCCAAAAGACAGGAACACTCTACCCTTCCTCAGTCTTGACTATTTGATTCCTCCTGTGTAGTAAGCAGCATTTGCTGCAATTTCTCACACAATGCTATTAAGTTTAATGGATTGCTTTGAATGGGAAACCATGAAACATAGCAGAGCCCTGTTAATCTCACAGTGCTCCTTGCAAAACTAAGCAATGTGACAGCACTGTACAAAATGAGTTCCTGAACAGATGATGCACTTGGAAACCATCATTTCTTATGATAACGCCCCCCAACTTCACCACAACGCTTACCACTTGTCAATGATGAAAATCTTTTAAGAAATTATTTGAAAAGACTGTACTGACAAATTTTTAAATTATATTAAAAGACTTTATTTCATTATTACTGTGACCCCAAAAAGGAGATAGGTAACTTCAAATTTTAGCTAACACTAAATTTAACAGAACAGTCTTTATCATAGGACTAATAAGAGCATGAACAACAAAATTTATGACTACTGACTCCCTAAATAAACACTACAGTAGTGGAGCTATCTAAGTAGTCTTGGTAAAAATGTAGTGTATGATACTGAAGACAAATCGCAAAATAATTTAATCCACTTTTATTATATCTCACACAGAATACAAAGGACACAAGCATAAGACAAACAAATTACTCCATTTCTCAGGTTCTGTTCTAGTCCTGACAAAACATTGAGAAGAGTGGTCAGCAAATTAAAAGGATGCAAAGCAACATTTTTACTTTTTTATCTTCTCTGCTGCAGACCATTCTGGACATGTAATTATCTGCACACTTTTCCTCCCAACAACTAAAAGATAACATAATAATGATACCACATCTTAAGTAAAGCATATTAAAAATTTGGTTTCCATTTACATAAATGGATAAATCCATCAACGTTTTTATGCCCGTCACTGATCTTTTTCACCTCTGTCATTAAAATTCCTGCTACTGTTTCTTGCTACTGTTTTACTTTGTGCTTGACTGTCTCATTCTGTTTACACCTACTTACAGAAGAACACATTACTTTTTTTAAAATTGCCTTGCTGACAGGGACAAATTTCTGACTGCCTCACAATGGCTATTTTTGTTAGGTTCCTCATGCTTCTAGTTGTTTATTGGGAGGACACAAATCTGTTCTTAGAAGTCATACTGATAGTTTCATTATTGCCATTCTTTTGAAATCCATACTAGCCATACAATATAACTCATTGAAGAAAACTAAGAAATATAAACTAATATACTGGTTCTCTCTCACTTTCTCTTTGGCAACTCCCAAAAAATGAGACAGGAAAGGAAAACACTTTACCACATACAAAAATATGAAAATGGTATAGGCAAGTTAATTTGCATAGAAGTATATAGGCTTCTGATACAGGAAAAAATTAAGTATAGCTATAATCGCAATCAAAAAGGGCATAATCATTCTGATAGAAGTTATATGTATCAAACTAATGAAAATTTAGTATATAAGCTGACTGGAAAATGCATGTAAATCTGCATTTCCTGAATATGTGAAAAATGCTCACATTTTAGGATATCAAATTAGCTGGACCAAATCTCACTCAACTGATTTTTCAAAAAACCACACTCTATCTAGTACCAACAGATTTCCATTCCAAAAGAGAAAAAGTATTAAAAGTCCAATTAATAAAATAACATTTTATTGTAACGGCATTTGAAAAAAGTAAGTTATTGCAGCTATTCTATATGTATGCATATACATACCTTACACAGGACAAAAAAATATCTTGGTCTTCAACAAGAGCATTTCTCACCACAAAATAAAGGAGAGAAGGCAAACAAATCCAAACAGACCTTCCTAAGAAGGTGTATGGTCCTACCTTGATTAAAGTACTGCCAAACAACAGAGCAGGACTGTATCTCTGCAGTGTGTCCCACAAGATGGACTCGCATGCTTATGGAAAGTCACCAAACACATAAAGCCACCTACATTTAGCTTTTCCAGTCTGCAGTTGGGTTTTTATATATCTACATCTTCATATTACTCACATCATTCTGTATGTGCTTTAACTGAATGGGTTACAAGTTACTTACAGAAGAATTCAGCTTATAGAAATATGTTCCTCTAAACCTGCTGATTCCAACCTAATCATGGACATGAAACTACATTTAACTTCTTACACATACATGTTTTCCTTAACTTTAGCATATACACAGGCTTAACACATCTGCCAAGACACAGGGTGTGCTCCACCAAACATTCCTTTCTAGCTTGTTCATTTAAAATTGCAGAATCAGATTGGCAGTCAAAGTGCCAGAGTTAAAGTCAAGCTCAGTTTTCACTGGCACATTGACCTACTTCTTTAATTTCTACAAAACTGCAGATACACAGAACTTTTACTTTTTGAAATAGACATCTAGACAATGTCAGAGTCAAGTGACAGTCAAACAGGAAAAACAAAACTTATGAACTGCTTCTCAGTTAAACATTTTCTAAAACCTCACATACTGACCACCAGCCTGCATCTGCTGATTTATATGGCTTTCCAACAGAGAACCACAAAAAATCTCCTTTAAAATGTCTGTCACCAGTTCTAAAAGACTGAGGTCCTTGCTATCCTACTAACAAGAAACACTTCTCCATTTTTTCACAATGAAATGAGGCTGATCTCAGGAAAGACAGTGGCTTGGATTACCAAACACTTTTTTTTTCTCCTCTTTAATAAGCTACTTAATTTGACTCTGTCCTACTGTGACCAGCAGGAAAATTATGAAAACAAATCTCCCCCCCAACATATCATTAGTTTAATTTAAGACTGCAAATGTTGTTAGCACTGTAGTAGGTTTATAAACTTTCACCCCCCTAAGCACAAGTAAATTTATTTGCACACATCCCCTGTGCATCTGAAATAACTTCAGGCTCCTAAAAATAAACTGGCGCAGAATTGCCAACATATAGCTGCCTCTTTGGAATCTATTGTCTTCCTGGAACACTTGATTATTCAGGAACATCCTCCATACAGTATTTTACCTAGACTCCTCTCTCTAGCAGTAGGTATACAGCAAGATGGCAAAAAATTTTTTGTCCTACAGCAGGAGCTTCCATTCACCAAACCTTAATATGTGCCTCTTAAAAGCAATCGTACCAATAAGAGAATGCACATTAAGCTAATAAAGAAGATAAATCAAAGCCTGAACTGCATTTCTTTATTCTTGCCTGCTTTGTTATAAAAAGACTCAACAAATTTGGTCAAGGAAATGGTATCCACAAACAACAGAATGATATTCAAAACTTTTTGTTATTTTCCATTATGAAATAATATCACTTATTCAGTAAGACAAGTCCAGTCAAAAGTAGCTCCAGAAGGAAGCTTAGTAAAAGTTAGATTCAGCCCAAATATTATTTTAATCCAAATAAAGATGTATTTCTCAAGATGGATCTAATTTATTGGCTTGAGTAAGTGTACCCAAGTAAACTATTACTGAGGACATTTTTGTGAATGAGACAAAAGCTTTATGTTAAAATGTACAAGCAGTATAAAGTTACAATGAAAATTACACGAAGTACAGTAATTTGCATCATAAAAATACTTAGACTAGAAAAAGAAAATATGCAGACTAGAAAAAGACTAGAAATCTCTGCACATAAGAAGACAAGACATTCATTTCCAACAGGGCAGCTCCATCTTTTGGAGATTATAAATGGCAGCTTTCATTTCAAGTTTATGACTCCAATAAACATGAGGTCCTAAAATTTACAACCGTCAAGGCAATATTAAAGTCTTCTAGAGGTCTATTTGAAAGATAAAAACTCCTTTATATGTATGAGGTGTAATACTACTCACATTAATAAAAACTTTATAAAGTAAGACTTTTTATTCAATTCCCAAGCACTCACTCTAGATTATCAGTATCATTTTTATCAAGCAATTACCTCAAGCACATAGACATACACAATAATTATGCTAATTATTAACAACTGCTAACTGTGTTCCTTTGCTTTTCAGCTCATAAAAAGATTTAGGCACAGATCTTCAGTTCTTCAAGTGCTCCTGAAGATTTTAATTAGATACAAAAAACTTTTCAGGATCTGAGTTACATCATTTCCTTTCAAAATATTTAAGCTTGAAACAACCTTTCAAAGAAATCCATCCTCTGAAAATAACCTGAAAACTCACTCACTACAGGTCTGTACACAACAATCCACCATGCCTGTGCAATATGCAGTAAATACTAATTATCTACCATAAACCATAAATTTCATTTTACCACACTTACACTTCATGAAGCCTACTGTATAGGTTGGTACTGTGTATATACATATATATATATATATATATATCTTCCCAATACTGAAACATGCAAGACAGCATATCAACATAAACACATAGAGGAACATAAATATCACGACAGTAACCATTCTGGTGAAATAAAGATTGGGATGAAAAAGCCTCCTAGTTTAAGGAGATCTTTGTTCTGCTCTGAAAAATCCTGCTCCTCTGTTACATTCCACGGGTTCTTTTGCATAACAATGTCTTCATACCAGGAAGAAACCTGATTAAAACCAAAGACAATCTACTTACTTTACTTCCTACTGAAAGGCACACCTTCAGAAGAGCAGGTTACTGCTTGAAGACTCTAAAATTCTTTTATTATGAGTGTAACACAAAGGACCGAAAGACAGGAATTCTGTCTATTGAAGCTCTTACAAAGCCCATATTTTCACGGTGTCTCAGAATTTCCCCTCTTACTCCTATATACCTACAAGTTAAAAGAACAAGCAATAAAAGTCTAAAAAGTATGGCCTACAAGACCTACTGAAGAAACTGGAGGGCTTTAGCCCAGGAAAAAGGTGACTGAGAAAGATACATCAAAAGCCTTCTAATTGTAACTGAAAAACAAGAGGGCAGCTCACATGCACACCTGGACACCACAAAAAACACTGACTAAACCAAAGATGCTCGGGGGGGACAGATATAAAATGACGGTGAAGTTCTCCAGAATCTCCTTCCAGAGCTCTCCAATTCTTTCACAGGCCACAGGACCTGCAGCCCTGCCTCTAAGCAGCATCAGAAGGAGATAACTTGGCTACGGCTCCTTTCTTCCCACCCTGACTGAAACTCAGCATCGGGTATGAAGAAAACTTTCCAATAGGAAGGCCAGTTATTATTCTCCTCACAGAATGGCGACCTCTGCTATTATTTTCAGTCACTAAGCTTGGCAGAGAACTATTTGATCAGCTTTAAAGTGTGAAGGAACAACAGGACCTGTCAAAGGCCATCCCCAATCCACTTTTCTGCTGGCTTTACTTGTAAGGAGGAACAATGTCCTCACTCTGACTACGGACTCTAAGCTTGAAGCACCTCGATCTTGTCTTTGTCCCTTCTTTTAAAAGGTTTTCCAAAGTCACAGAATCTCGGAATCAATTAGGCTGGAAAAGAACTCTGGGATCATCAAGTCCAACCTGTGACCGAACACCACCATGGCAACGAGACTACGGCACTCGGTGCCACATCCACTCTTTCCTTAAACAGCTCCAGGGACGGTAACTCTTCCACCACCCTGCATAGCCCATTTCAACGTCTAAGCAGCCTTTCTGTGAAAAACTTCTTGCTAATGTCCAACCTAAACCTCCCGCGGCGCAACTTACGACTGTGTCCTCTCGCCCTGACTCACTGCAAAGAGAAAACCAGTCAGCAGCATCTGTTGGCCAAGACTCCTGCTTTCAACATCCCAGAGAACTCCTCTGGCACACACCGCTCCATGCCAGAGCTGGAATTACCAAACCCAGAGGGAGGATGGCCGCGGGCAGGCCCGAATCCTAAAACGCGAGGCCTGCTGAACCTTCCTCAGCTGCTTCGGAGCAGGAAACGAGCAGGAAGAAACGCGGAGAAGCTCCCGCTGCCCCCGCGGCAGGGCACGGTCCAAGCCGCCACCACCCCGACATGTCCGGGGATGCGCGCCCGGCGCGGCCCCGCCCGGTGCCACGGCAGCCCCTCACCTCCAGCTTGTGGTTGATCTGGGACACGGTCTGAGCCTTGTGGCAGAGCTGGGCGAAGCACGAGCTCAGGCTCGTCATCTTCTGCCGCCCCTCGTACGTGATGTCGGCCTGGTCGGGGTCGATCTCGCCCAGCAGCAGGTCCACGTCCACGAACGCCTTGTCGAACTCCTTCTCCAGCACCTCCAGCCAGCGGAACATGGACACGCCGCCGCCCGCCGCCGCCGAGGCCGGCCCGGCCGCGCCCGGACC
>VXAC01004729.1:873423-896030 GCA_013399225.1 Rhipidura dahli | reverse complement strand
CGCTGACAGGGAAAGCGGCTGCAGGGGGTGAGGGGCACACGGAGAGATGGCGTAGCTCCATAAAGCAATGACAGTGGCTTCAGCTTTGGGAAAAGGTTCTTCACTTTCTGAGCTATCATTGCAGTAATTTCTGCTATATGGACCAAGAGTTTCATTTGAGCAAATCAGTATGAAAGCAATCTGTGACTTACACATTGCCCAAACGTGAGCACTCAAAGTGGAGCCAAGCTGAATTGGAAAGCTGGGACATTTTTAACTATATATTGAGTTAAGGTTTTAAAAGGTTAAAATTTTAGCTAAGAGTTAAAAGCAATTTGTATTGATTATGATGCAAGGTAGAAAAACAAAAGATAAATTAATGATTATTAGGTGCCTAAGCTAGAGCTAAGTGATGTATCATTTGCCATTATATTCTTGTTTCAAGTTTTGTTTATGGAAGGAAACAGAATAAATGAACTGTCATCAAAACAAATTGAAACTAATAGAATCACGAACAGCACCTAGGTTTCATAATAATTAATCAAAAGTAGGAGATCTTGGGCTGCGCCAGCAGGTCAGGAAGGCCTGCCAACAGTGGGAAGGTAAAGAGGTCATTGTGAGGAAGACATTCCTGACTTCATCCTTCAGGACCACTGACTCAATTCGAGACCACCAACCCAATTCAAGAGAGAAGCAGCGCATGTGTGAAGGACGAGTGATCTCATTTCCATACAGAGCGGGGAATGGGAGGTGCTGGGGTCATACATATGGAGAGGATATAAAACTTTGATTAATAAATAGGAAGTGAAGAACCTCGTACTTGGCTGGCATGTCTTTAGGAGGCTGCTCCCATGCCACCCGCCGGTGCCTGAATAAACATACCACTTTCTCACTTTAATTAGTTAGAGGGTTTTTTGTCTGTTAATACCAAGATTTAATAAATCAATATGGCCATTTTTATGTGTAAGGGAGAGGGAGAGGAAAGAGGAGTCTGCACTGCTGTATTCACCAACATGCTGAACATGTGCAAACCACACAACAGGATTTGCAGTGACACATCCATTGCGTCTCAGAAAAGATGCAAGTTTGCAAGTATTGTATAAAATCATAGAACCATAGAACATTAAGGGTTGCAAAGGACCTTAAACCCTAATCCCCCCTTCCATGTGCAGAGACAGCTCCCACTAAAACAGGTTGCTGGAGGCCTTATCCAGCCTGGCCTTGAACATTGCCAGGGGTGGGGTATCCACAACTTCTCTGGGCAACCTGTTCCAGTGTTTTGCCAGCCACAGAGTAAAGAATTCCTCAGTATCTAACCTAGTCCCTTATGGATTGCCCCCAGCACCATTGCATCTCTAGAAGAACCAATAAATATAGTTGTAACCCTATAAGATGGCTTTGCTTTTTTTTTTAGCTCGTCCTGGTTCTGAAAATGAAAACAAATTTCAGGGAATAAGCACATGGCTGCTTTCTTCAAGGCACTCTCCTCGGTTACAACTCATCTCCTTTGAAATACTGCAACTCTGATGTTGATTTCAGTGGGAACTTTATTAACTTTATTTCTCTTGTGGAGAACACATGCAGCTTGTTTTTACTGCACTGAAGTAGAAATTCCACCTCAAAAGAGAAAGTGGATCACTCCAACCCAGATGAGGACCCTAATCCTGCCTACCCAATTTACTCTGCCAGCACCAGAGAGGGAAGAGCACAGGGACCTCCAGTCAGTGGAGGGGATACCAAGATGATGGTGAGGGCACCAGCACCCCTCACACACAGACATGGGGCTGAAAGGCATTCCAGGGTGAGGTTCTTTCCTTGCTCCACTTTGCATAAATAATTGATTGGAACACAGACTGACAGAAAGATACCACTTTACAGCTCAGCACTTAGACCAGTCACTTGGAATGCAAAGAGATATGTCAGAGCAGGAAGGAATTGTACTTCCATCAATCTGTGCTTTCAGAAGAGCTTGATAAAAGCAAACTTCACCACTACCAGCAGATATCATGTTTCCTCTGGGACCTGCCATTGTAGGCTCGACAAGGAGCTTACAGAGTGTTGTTAGAAACCCGTTCACTTGCCCTTTACCATTTGTTGTGGTTTCACCCCAGCCCAACGCAGCAGCTCGCTCACTGCCCCACCCGTGGGACTGGGGGCAGAATTGGGAGGGTAAAAGGTAGAGAGCTCGTGGGTTGAGACAAAGTTTAATAGGGAAAGCAAAAGCTGAGTAAGCAAACAAAAAATTAATTCACTGTTTTGCATGGGCAGGCAGGTGTTCAGTCATCTCCAGAAGAGCAGGGCCTCATCACGTATTATGGTTACTTGGGAAGATAAACACCATCACTCCAAACATCCCCCACTTCCTCCTTCTTCCCCCCACTTTACATATTGAGCATGATGTCATATGGTCTGGAATATCCCTTTGATCAGCTGGGGACAGCTGTCCTGGCTATGTCTCCTCCCAGCTTCCCATGTACTCCCAACTTCCCTTGCCAGGGTGGAAGCACAAAAAGCAGAAAAGGCCTTAGCTCTGTGCAAGCCCTGCTCAGCAATAACAAAAACTTTTCTACATTATCAACTCTGTGTTCAGCACAAATCCAAAACACAGCCCCACACTAACCACTGTGAAGAAAATTAACTCCACCCCAGACAAAGCCAGTGCACCACTCAAATCATCTGCACTGCAATTGAAAGCAGGTAGTAACAAAATAGGTAACTAATGGGGGATAGTCTTACTGTTAAGCTCATCCATGGTGAAAACAAGCCTTTACATACACCTACAGAAAACATTCTGGCTCTGTAAATCAGTTTATTCAGAATAGGAGCTGAGAAAAGGGTGTAAGTGCTTTGGAGTGAGCCCAGGTGTACAGAGCATTTGCCTGACCTTCATCCTGATTTTCATTCTTCACAGCTGTATCAACTGTCTTTTTTGCACAACAGCACCCGACAGAAAATCAAAGTATTTGCTAGATCAAAAGCTAAACTATTTTTATTGTTTAAATTAGTTCAGCCATACAAGAGAATTAATTATTTCAGGACTATCAGTTTTTATGTTAGCTTTTGGCTCTGAGTCTGGAAGATATTGCACTGGAGAAGTACCTATAGAATTGTTTTATATTTTTTGCCCTTTTTTTAATGGAACAGTAAGGTATCACTTAGCTAGACATTGTTTCTGCTCATATATCTCTATCACTCCTTGGAACAGCATCTTCTCGTCTTGACAGAGAAGTTTCCCATAGTTACTATGTAACATATCTATAGCAAATACTGCCTTCAAAAACTTAGACATTATGTAATTTATGTATGACTGCTTCTTTTTAAAGAATCAGTTATTCTCAAGTTTTTAGTATCCTTTTCCTTCAGCTTAGGAGTAGGTCCCACTTTATCGTTGTCTTTATCTACAGTGGTATCAGAGTTCTGCGGTCATTACTTTTAATTCTTTCATCCCTTATCAATGCTACCTTTGCTTTGCATGTCCCTATATATTTCACCACTCAAACAAGGTTTTGTCTCTGCTTATTCCACTCAAAGATTAGCTTCTCAAATACAATCCTTTTAGAAGCTTACCCGCAGCATATCTGTCTAATACGTGCCAGCTTACAGATAAATTAGAAGAAATGCTTTCTGTTTTAAAGAAAATCAGTAAATGTAGCTATCATTAGCTACTATTTATATTCCTCACCAGAAATACTGTGTAAAAGAAGGGTTGAAAGTAAAAGCAACTATCTCTTGTTTTTAAGGGTAAACACATGAATAATTTAGTTATCTCAAAACTATGCTTGCAGGTCCCCTAGAAAATTCTGATCAATTCCAGTTACCCTTGAAATGCCTCCAAAAATCCCCCAGAGCAATCATAGATCTGTTCTGTAAGGAAGCTGTGCAGTAATTATGGAATTGAACCCAAGAAAGATTAGTAGTTTTGGCCTTCAATTAGATTAAATCAATTTAAACTATAGCATACTACACGCTGATAACATCAACAAAATAATTGAAGAACATTTAAAGAACAGCAGTAATCTGAGTCAGCTGGTCTAGCATTAAGAATCCTACAAGGGACATTTCTAACCATCAAATAGTTGAAGCAAGTTATATGTCAAGAAGAATTTGGATTTGCTGCCTTTAATGTCAGAAATTTCACTGAAAGTTTTGTGATCTGCTCCTTTGACCTTACCTATGAAGTGACAGAGCTGGTGAAGCTAATCACCAGATAATTCCTTCACATATAATTTATGTACATAATTTCAGTTATTTTAGACAAGGTATAGAGAACATGAGATTTCCTCGTTACACTGCTATTAAGTACATTTGAGTACAAACAGTCCTTCATAAATTTAAATCTGCATACTTTAACTGATTACTGCAGTACCTAATTAATCATCTGAAAACTTACTTCAAGCTTAAAGAATAAATGACCTTAAGCATAAGGAGGACATCTTTTCATACAAAAACATTCCAAAGTAATACCCGAATCAAAAGTTAAAAATAAATTACTTGGATTAACATCTCTCCTTCTGTAGATTAGGTATCTAGTGTCCATGCCTAGACTGGGAAAGTGGTGTGTGAGATACTCTGCAAACCTTTGGTTATCCCCAGCCTCCGCACAAAGAATTTACAATATAAACACGTGTGTTTGCACATGAGGGTCAGTTCACCCTCTGTAATTGCAGCTGCCCAGCTGTGCGTGCCAGGCTGCAGCGCCTGCACATGTCAAGGCCGCCTCCTGTGTGGTTTGTGCTGAAGCATCTTGCAGGGTTTGATTGTGTGGGTGGTTGTGAAGTCACAAGCAGGGGCACCAAAGGGGAAATGGAGAGGAAACAGGTAATATCTTGCAGTATCAAAGTATGGGAGCAAATAAGAGATGGTAAAATAAGGTTTTCATGTTGTAAGCAAAGGAATTAGAGAAGATAATTAGAATGTGCCTTTCTGAAGCACACTCCTCTCCAAAAGAGAGGAGGGAGTTGTCCATCTGCACAGGTACTTGAAGTGCCATACATTTCCAGTTTTCATTACAGAAAATTTCTGCTAACAAACCCCAGGGATTTTAGTTTTTACATTTTAGTTGATTTCTGCCTTGCAGGCCAAGATAGTTCATAGTTTGTTGCATTTTACAGTCCATGGGGGCAACAGTGTACTGACAACTATTCTGAACATCCACTCTGTATTGGTCTCACAAGTCACTTTTCAGATCAGCTTTTCTTTTTTTGCAGTGCTATTGTGATCTTAGACTCATGCTTATTTCTATGTATACATTTATGCTTAGCTATTTTCATTCTGAATTTTTGTTTTGTTTTAACAAATGAATAAATAACATGCCAAAAATGTTCAGCTTTACAGCATGCAAGAATGAAACATGCACACAGTGTGTATAATTTAGAAAACTGCTGTTTCAGAGTCTTGTGCCTTAAAATTTGAACAGCAGACAATTTTTACAGTTTAAGCTCCATTCTGATTCTGTTGGATGCTCAGTTATGAGCAGGCTGCTTTAAAAGTTTAAGATATTTACAGGAAATGGAAGAGCCAGGACTAACTCACTTCCTACAGGACTAGCAAAGCTCCATTGGTTATTTATTTGGTTCCCTCACTGACTGGATAATCCTTCCCTGCCACTTTACTTTTAGGAGGTGCTGCACAAGACTTGATCTCACATACATTAATTACAGATCTTAAATAACTGCTCACATACAAAAGACCTGTGTGTTTCATTCTAGGCTGAGAACAGACTCAGCCATCAGATCTACCCTCTTTATTTCTCCCCTCTTCATTCTTTTTTTGGGAATTACTTGTAATGTCATTGATAGGAAACTGTCATACTATACCCTGATCTCTGGTTTCATGGGCAGAGATCTCTGTGGCTCAATTAATGAAAACCATTCCTCCATCAAGTGGATGCCATTGCCTACAATACTTTGAAGGCCAGTTACGGCATCATTAGTGGCATATGTGTACGAAATTATTTAAATTGACCTCCTTCAGGTGGGTTGTTTTTTGTGGGGTGCCTGCCCCAGATGCATCTGATCTGGGCTAGAATGCCTTAGCACTCATAGAACTGGCAATGACTAAAACTCCTCAATATGTGAATTTCTGTTTAACAAAATTGCATTCCTTTCAATCTGTTTCACTGTGCTAGTTCCTCTGGAATGCAAATGTGCCCTGGACAAGTGAAATGCAAGAAATTCCTAAGAGGTTATCAATTGCATCTCTTCTATGTTGCCAGCTTGGAGGAAGAAAAGGAAACCTACCTTTCTGTGTGGAAGAAAAATCTGCTTTAACTCATCCTGGAGCTGTTTCCAGTGTATGAAGATGACCTTGCCTGGAGTTAGAACACACCTTCTCTACATAATATGAAAATGGATAGAAATAGTTCTACAAAATTCCTGGCTTAAGAAAATTGAGATATATTTTTTTTCAAGACAGGTTTCTGACTGCTTTTGTGAAACTCTACTTTGTAGGATTAAAACACAAAATATTTTTTTATAAATTTATAACCTGTATATTATTTAGGTCTTATTAATTGGCCTAGAATCCATCGGCTGACATCTTTGATTCAGTGTAACCCACTGAGGCTCTTTGTTTAGGAAACATTTCTCTAAAGCATTTCAGGCTATTTCAACAGATGATTAAGGGAAGCATAGCGTTTTGAAAAACAATGTCATGATTGTTTCTCTTAGCAGCCTGATCCACTCAGGAGAGAAGTGCCTGATTGGATGTAACCTTTGCAGCAGACAAATGCCATTTGCTGTCCCTATGAAAAACTGATCCAAACCCAAATGGAAAACCTCCAGCAAAAAATAATGATAAATTCACATGTACTCAGTGGCAGGCACTTGATAGCATATGGCACCTAAATATGCCAAGGATTCTTTAGAGCATACGCCATCACTTAGCAGTTCCTACTTGCCAAACTCCTGCTTGTGACATCCTTCAGTATCCTTCAGCAAGATCCTATCTGTGCCCTGTGCAAGCCCTAAGCTGTCTTCTCCTACAATTTTTCCTTTCCATAGGCAAGGGAAACCCCAACTGCAAGAGCTCAGCTTCTCCATGTCTTTTGTGACAAGACAGCATCTCCCCTTGCATGGTCTGTGCCATCATGTACATTACAAAGGATCCACCTGGAGGTTTTATGGGCTTTCTTCAGACATTTCTAAACACTCCATAAAAAGGGTTTTGCAGGTTCATTCTTCCCATTTTAATGTCATCTTACTTGTCATTTTTTAAGTCTTCAGTTTAAAAATTATGTCTTGACATAAACATGTGTGCTTTTGTCAAACCTGTGACTTTGATGAAGAAAGAAAAGGCCCATACACTAGTAATGCTGAAGTATTGTGTGAGGCAAGGCTTGTACAAAAATAAAATATTTTTATTAGGCTAACTGATATATTTGGAAAAAACCCAACAAACTTTACTGTCCTTTATGAGCCCTACTTCAGATTTGAAATAAAAGCAGCAATCCTGAAAGATCTAACTTCCAGCAAATCAAGTTTATGCTTTATCCAAATTTGTCCAATATATTTAATCACTGTCCTCATTAGATGCCAGCAAGACTGTCTGACATGGACTTGGGATTTAGCAGGTTTTGATCGGAAGTGTTTACCTTTGGTTAAAGCACACACCATATAGGATGCCCCATGGGACTTCCCACACGGGCAGGTTTGTGTGCTATCACTCATTCTTTCTGACCCAGAAGTGATGGAATGGTATATCATGCCTTTAGTTCTGCACAGGAATCCCCACCAAAAGCTGGGGACAGTTTGCATAAAAACTGCTGGCAGGAAATGGCCACAGTGATTCACCTTCTTAACATCGTGCTGCAAAGCTGTGCATCTCATGGGTCAGCATATATGTCCAGTACAGAGATTCTGGAATGCTTTTTNGTTGGAGGTGGGAAGGTGGTTTTGGTTTTTTGGGGCTTTTTTAATTGTTGCATAGCTCACAACTTCCTGCTAATCTTATGCACATATATCCTGGGACTCTTTGTCTGTTCTGTTACCATCAGGTCTCCTAAAGTCAATAAAACCCCCATAGGTCACAATTTTATGCAAAAGAAAAGACGTCGGCTCTGGTGTGAAAATTTGTACAGAATACATTTAATAGGACATCATCTTTTATAGCTATCACTTTAAATTACCTAGCTGCCAAAAGCATGCATAGATGAGAAATTAATGTATACATAACATCATTCTCGATTAAATCACTGCTGTTAATATAACGGAAATGAACTATTAAACCAATAACGTTTCCTTTCATTAGTTTGAAAAGACCAAGGATAGAGACATTACACAAAATCGCCAAGAATATTGCACCTTACTGTGGTGCAATTACCTTGTAACCACAGCTGGGAATTCTGACATCAGCTGACTGAACTCAAATTTACAAAATAGGGAAGGATGCAATCTATGGTTCTTACAGGGATTTGCAGACTGACTCTGCAGTACTCTAGAGCTCTAAACTGCAACCATAGGCTTGGATCTTTATTTCTTTTGACCCTTCAGGAGCAGAGAGCAGTTGTTTTTGATGACATTTTTAAGGAAGACAAGTTCCTACACAAAATGCTGAGCATTACTGTCTTAGTTACATCAGAATTTAAACCTGAGTCAGTGGAAAGGTGGAATCAAAGAAATACACCACAAGTAGCTGACAGCATGCAGAAAGGATTTACACTTTTGTCTGAACACTTTGACTCTTGTAGGGGAAAAAAGAAGTCAAAGCCACAAGCCAGATATCACACCCTTGATTGAGATACATTAAAATACTTGTTTTAATGCACAGTTGCTAAAGCTGCCCACCCACTCATTTTTGCTCAAGTGATCACTATGGCATAAGTCTGACAGGATTTTTCTGCATAGCTGGTTAAACATGCCAATTTCACAGGCTGCTTTTGGAAAAGGTTTCTGCTCTTGCTGCTTGGTTTAGCAGATGCTGGCTTGCAGTTCTGCACTCACAGTGCAGAGGATTAAGGAGACAGAAGGATCTTCAGGAAGGAATATGGCAACTGTCCAGTATAAACCCAGCTGCCTCCAGTAGGCATTCCCATCCAGGACTGCCCCAGTTCTGTTATCCATTTGCCAAATCAACTTGACAATATCTTCTGCTTGGAAAAATAACTAGCCTAGCTCTCCATTTAAGGAATAGGATTATCTACTTCTGAAGATATGGTGGAGAGGATGGAGGCAAGCAGGTAACAGTGCAAAGCAGATCAGTGTCATAAGCCATAAAGGTTTCAAACGTGCACTGGTTTGTATGTTGTAAATTGCTTGAGTGCAAAGGAAAATAATCACAACCAAAACCATATGCCTTTCAAAACTTTACATCTCCAGCTGGCACAGCTAGTAGATATGTCAGAGAAGCACTAATAAGCAGAGAGAAAACTCTAGGGGGAATCTTTCTGTTCTCCATCTGTCATGGAGTAAATAGGTCTTATTGATTATGTACCACTTGATTTATACTAAATGCTTTCAAGCATTTCCAATTTATAATTTTCAAATACAAGAATAATTAAATTTTGATTTATGGGAATTACACAAGAAGAAGTATTTTTTTTGTCCCTCAGCTGCACCACAGATATTAAGAAAATGAACAGAATGTTTTAACTTTAAAATAGTAGCTGCCTGAGTTTTGAGGTTTTGGGCGGTGGTCTGAATAATGCAAGAGGAAGAGCAAAAAAGCTTCAGTGCTGGCTGTAGTTGAGTTTTTACTGTTCCTAATACTGGGTCACAGAAGATACAAAGGTTTTACAACCCCACTATAAAACAGCTCTTTATCTTTTCTCCACTAATTCCGTGGTGTCACATTTAACAAAACTAGGAAACTGAAGATAATATGGATGTTTGCAGATTAGCTGTCAGGTAATAAATAACACTAATTTCACATACCTACAAATGTAAAGGCACCTTATCACTGTTTAAGTTTCTCACTCTTTGTAATGCCTGCCAACATTTTAACCCAGGCAAATTACAGTATTGTTTTTGCTGTTTTTTCACTGGCATAAAATACACAGTCATAATATCCTTTTATCAGATTTCATGGTATAAAAGGCCTGTGCTGCTTAATTCAAGCTGTATGTTGTCAACGCAATTCCAGAATTCCTGTTTCAGAAGATGTATTTATCTTACCTTTTAGTCATCTTGTCTTTTCACAGTGCTCTAAGTACCACTTGCCCAAGAAGATGCAGCTGTGACTCTGCCCAGTCAGTGCAATGCTACAGAGCTACAGAGATCCCCAGAGAGATCCCTTTTACCACCAGGAGACTCTACATCAGCCATAGCAAAATTAAACAACTCCAGGTAAGACAATACAGAAAAAGTACTTTTTGTAGTGCACTGTAACTTAAAGTTGGACTTCCCAGATGGTGGTGGTGTCTAGTGAGGAGAGAATCTTATTCCATGTTCTAAAAACTGATGAAGTGCTGCCAGATCTGGTTTTATTTTTACTTATTCTTTAAGGATATGTAAATATATTCCTGTAGTGTTTTCATATTCCTGCAGTCTCCAAGCACTAGTTCCTGCTATCACAATGATATTTTGTATGAAACTCAAAAATACAGTATTTTACAACTAGCAGCCAAAGGTTGACTTCTTTTATATGTGGTCAAATAACCACTGACTTTCAGAGTAAGTTGTTAAAAGCTTTTGCTATTTTTGACACAATATAATACCTTTTCACAGTAAAATGAAAGGTTTTATGTCATTAGAATAATTTCCCTAATGAGTGAAATTGAAGCTCTTTTTCCCCCTCTGGAGCTGCAAGTGCCAGTTACAACTACAATGAGAAATGGCATAGGAAGTAAGTTTGAGTCTAAAGCACAGCATGAGGTGTTTCTAAAAGCAATGACAGGCCTATTTAGTAACTCACAAAAATGAGAGCAGCTTCTAACCATAACTGCCAGCTATTTGTGCAACTGAAAAAGTTTATTTGCAGTTTCCTGAGGCATCACTGGTTTGCATTATTAAAGGCATCAGTTTATGCTCATTTTGCACTGCACTCTGGAATGGTGCTTCTTTGTTTGCTACCCTGAAATATCTTTATTTAATAAATTCATCTTGTATAGATGGGCACAAGGGAAATACAACCACCTGTACTACACATGCTTACTGCATATCAATTTACTACAAATAATAAGAAATGTGCACTTCAAATGAGATGCATTTTCTCTTACAAAGAATTTAACTGCTCTGAAATGCATCTTTGATTTTGCTCTCAGGACTAAATAAAACAGGTGGGAAGGCAACTTAAAGCAGCACCTGGAAGACCTGTTGACCACTGAGAAATAGTTAGTGTACAGTTTTCCTCTGAGAAAGACTTTACTCTTTTAGCAGCTATTAATATCTCTGGTTTTCTTGTTTTATCTCACATACCCAAGAGCAAAACATTGGTGTGATTTAGCTATATTCTAGGCAAACAAAATATTTGTCAAATGAATTCTGTATTAGGAAATACATTTTCTGTGCAAACTCTTCTCTCCTCCTCCCTATTATTTTCTTTCCAAGATAAGTAAGATGAGCCATTTTCCATTCCTTAGGCTAGTTGTCCATACCTGTCAGCAACTCCTCAGTTGTAAGCAAAGTGGCCTTTAGATTCTGACTAGAGCAAAAGACAAGTGTCATAAAGCATTTAAATGCTGGATATAAGAGAATGGAGTGGTGGGATAAATGTTTTATGACCGTTCAAAACCAATGGTGTGTGAAAACATCTAAGGAGAGTTTTTCACTTTATACATTAATTCCACTGGCTGTGAGTCTGCCTTACTGCTACTACTGACTTTGCATGGAAAGGAAAAAAGTCCTTTCACGCTATATCCCTATATGTAGGCTGTTGCCTTGAGATTATACTGGGTCTTTGGATGTATTTTTTACTTTTTTCCCATGAAACAAATTATATCTCTGAGGTCTTGACATCATAAATACCTGTGCCTTATTTTACACAGCTGAGCAATCCCACTGGCACATATTACAGTGCTTGGGGAAACATCTCTGCTTTTAAAGTACATGTCTGCAAGCACTAAAAGAACTCTATAGGACTTTAGGGTTTGGGTGTGGGATTTTTGTTTGTTTGGCTGGTTTGATTTGGGTTTTTTTTAATTTGCTTGTTTTTTAAATTCCTGTATTTACCTACTCATGGAGAAAATAACATACTTTCCTAAAGAAGGTGAATGGAAGCCTAGGCTTCCCACAGGTGACCTCCAAGAGACTTTTATATGTAAGCATTCACAAGTACTGTGGTTTGGCAATTAGGTGCTGCAGAAGAACAAAAAAATATTGTTTCAATTACTTCTGCACCTTAATTTGTATTGATTATTATTAAAATTGTGAAAAATAATAATTTTAAAAGAATATATGTTTGTATACTAAATCCAGTCTGTTTTAAAGGAAAAAAAAATATTTTTTTAATACAGGTCAGTTTTGTATTTGTTTTAACAGTTGATCACGATTGAATACAGTTGCTACGACTTTTGCTTTTGGTAATTTTACAACTCAGGGTTTGTTATAAACAAAGTCATAGACAAAACTAGATTAATTTTACCATATTTTTTCAGTATTTTCTGCTTCCTCCTTGATTTGAAGATCAACTATAACCTGTTTACTCTCACATTAAGATTTAGTTTATTTCTAACCCTATTAATAAATGGGGTTTTATCTGCTAAAAGAAAATAATCTTTACCCCCAGGATAGGAGACTGTTTTAAAAAAACTGCTTGTAACAAATCCCAGGTCACACACAGCAATTCGAAAAGCAAAAAAAACAAAAAGTCATTAAAATGGCAAATTCCTTAAAATGTTTGTATTAAAATAACAGCATATTAGATCCACTTTCAGTAAATCAATATTTTAAAATATAAAACTATAATAGTATCAATTTACAGGCAATCCAGTTAGAGAATAAAACACTACTTCCTAGCAAAAAAAAAAAAAAAGAGCTGGTGGACTTTCAAATATGTCTTGATTCATGTTAGAAGGATTGAGTGGTTTGTAAAAGCATGGATAAATGTTTAAATCTCAAAACAGCATGGTCACAAAGCTTAGCAAAGCATACCAAATAGGTGGAAAATAGAAATTATAATAATCCGCATTAAGAAGCCAAACATCATTACAGAGTAAATGTCCTGACCTTCATGTAGCTCTCTGTCACTTAATAAGATGAAAATTAAGCCTCTTAGAGACACACAGAAATCAGCTGAGGAAAAGCAGAAAATATTGCTTTTGAATTTATAGGAGAAAATGTGTTGAATTGTGAAGGTTCATAATTGTTTCAATTTCCCTAAGATGCTTTTATAATTACACGTGATTATGTTTTTGTGCTCTTGACCAATGCAGCTCTTTCCTATGTACAAGATCACCTTCATAATCATGACCAAAACTGGACATCAGCAGTTCTGATATTGCTATATAGCTATATATACACAAAACACTACATTGTAGAAAAAAACCCCATATATAATTTAGACAACTTTGTTATTTACTGTTGAGAGGTTTATATAAGGTTTTTAATGGGGGGCACATTCCTTCTTTGAATTTAAATATAATTGATGGAGAAACCTGCTTCAATAGAGGTTCCATATGTATGCTCTCTCAATAATTGCATCAAATTTTGCAATTCAGAAATTGCTTTGCAAGACAGAATAAAATTAATGAGAAAGATAAACTAAGGATATGACAGCAAAATGAAATCTGACTCGTCTTTCACAGCTGTGCAGGCTTTAATTTTAACAGAAGTTAAAATGTAGTTTGACATTTATCTAAGATAAAGAAATACAGCCCAAAAATATGCAAGAGTTGGACAAATGAAGCTGAAAGACATCTTTTAACAGTCAGCTTTATGAGCTGATTTCACTAACACAAGTATGATAGCCAAATGTATCCAACCAGGATTATAGAACAAAATTAATACCAAGCACCTGTACTGCAAAAGGACTTGTAGAATCCATGCAGATTCTTGACTGGGATGAGGGGTTGTGCTGTAGAACAGGCTTTATAGCTTCCCCCAGTGAGCATAAAATACCATGCTCTGGGGGAAATAGCATGAAGAATTTGTGTTACTTCAGTGTCTCTTACGGGCATGGTACTCCTGAGACCTGTGGTGAGATGGTTTTGGACATGGGAAGGGAAAACAGATGAGGACACTCATTCCCACCACTCCTGTGCAAGACACCAGCTCATCTTGTTTTTTTGGGTGGATTCCCACATAAATGGTTTTCTAAGACTCAGTCACCGAGGTCAATGGGAAGCATATCTGGCAATTTCAGAAAACCAGTTTTAGCAACTGATGTGCTAAACTGATGTGAGGCTCACCCTCACTGCATGCTTCCTCCATCTCACAGCTTAGAGAAAGCTGCCAGATTCATTTAGGTTTGCTGCTTTAACTCGAGACACAAGATGGCAAGCTTTGTAAACAAGCACATTCCAACAGAGCAGAAAAATAATGAAACAATTGTGTGCCTCTTGATACTATAATCATAGTCAACATCTAAGTACCCTTTACCACTGCAAAGCATCTGATTATTAACAAATAATAAAAACTAAGTTTCTGTAAAAACCATCTGATCCACAGAGGTGATATTTCAGGCCAGACTGATCTGACACTTTTGGTTTGGAAATCTTAATAGGTGAGGTTTTTATTTTTAAAAAGAAGGAGGTAGTGGGCTAAAGAAAAGTGTTGGATTTTAGTTTTCTGCCAAAACAATAGCAAAAGGTAAAGATAACCATGTGTATTCCCTCTGGGGAATACATGTTGCAGTGACAGTACTGTTGATATATGGAAATGGCTGTATCATGAACTCAAAACTGCTCTAGCAAGCACCATTGAGCACAATGAACATTAACAACCATCTACTCTCTGCAAAGATTTCTGCCACTGGGGATATTAGCTTTCCATTTTATACAGGCTATCCACCAGGAGAAAATAAAAGGAATATCCCTTCTTCAAATGTATGTGGTTGCGCAAAACCTGACACAGCACAGACTTAAACAACAACATTCTAGAAATGTAAGTAAATACTGGCAAGCCACAGGTACCTATAGTAATACCTCTACCATTACCACTTAGCTTCTCATTCTAAATATATTGTTTTTCAGCATATACTAGCAATTGTCTGAGCATCCAGAAGGAGTAACCAGTGAGGATATCTATGAATGCACTGTCTTTTTTTTTTTTTTTTGTCTTTAAGTTTACTGACTTCAGGAGAATGACAGTCCTTGAAGAGCTGGTCCTGTCATGCAGTGGCACAGAATCAGTAGAAAACAACACTTTCAAAGCTCTGAGCACCTTGAAGTCCCTGGAACTCTGCAAAAATCAGCTAAAGCAAATACCCACCTTTCTCCCATCTGGCCTTGAAATTTTAAAGCTCGCTGATAACTCCATCAATACTCTGCATGCATCTGATTTTGCAGGTTTGATGAAACTTAGGGTGCTCGATCTTCGGAACAACTTGATTGCAACTCTGCCTCCAAGTGCATTTTCTTCCCTTTACAATTTACAAAGTCTGATCCTGGATGGCAACAACATGGAGTCTGTGTCTGCACCACTTAGGCTTCCTAGGCTGAAGTATCTGAGCATGGCTGATAATAAATTGAATAAGTTCCCAACCAACTTCTTTGCATCTTTCCAAAGTCTACATTTTCTCAGCTTAAGTGGTAACTTTCTGACAAAAGTGCCTGTTGACCTACCTAAATCCCTGCTGTCACTAAAATTAGAGAAAAACCGACTTAAAATGGTGAGACTTCAAGATGTGAAACACCTAGAAAACCTATCTGAGTTCCTTTTGTCAGAAAATCAACTGATGTCAATAGATGGTGCCCAGCTTCTTCCTAACTTAACAACATTGGAGCTCTCTAAGAACCAGCTCCACACCGTGCCCCTCAGGCTGCCTGGCAGGCTGCAGAAACTCGACTGCAGCAACAACCTGATTCAAAGGGTGACAGCTCAGGACTTTCAAGGACTCCAAGACCTGAAGCACTTGTTTCTTGACAACAACGCTGTCAGCACGTTCGAGGCAGGAGCTCTCCAGCGGTGTGCGCAGCTTTCCAATCTGGCGCTGGAACAGAATCTCCTCAATTCTATTCCACTGAGGCAAGTGAATCTCAGGACAGCTGGTTCCAAGGTGTTATCCCTCCTTCCCTGCTTTATGAGAATGAGAGCCAAAAATTGGTATTCAGACCCAGTCATGGTAGAAGCCTGTCAGTACCATAAACCCATTGCCGTAACTAGCACTAATTAGCACTCCAGTTAACAGCCTCAGAGTAGAAGTAGAGCTGCTCTCATTACATCTGTGGCCCCCAATGAATCTGCTCATTTTGCATCTCTCCCTGCCAGTGAGACCACTTTTTTTAATTAGCACACCAATAAGGAGAACCTGCTAGGAGAATGTAACAGACTTACTACCAAGGTTATACTGCTACTTAGATTTACCTGCCCCCATAAAAGAAAAATAATAGAGAATTTGATAAAAAGAATAGCAATTTTAAAGCTGATGTTTCTACCAAACCACACCAAGTTTATTATTATTAAAATATTAAGATTTTGGGAGCTGAGTTTGATCCAAAAGAATGCACTTTTTCAGTGATACTGGCATTCCCAACTTCATTAAATTCACGCATTACAAGGTATTTGGAATGCATATAAAGTCTCCAGCTTCAGGCTATAAGAAAAATTCCAGTCAACAGAGCACAGAAGAAACATCCCTTGGGCACACTGTTCATTAATGCTCTGCTTAGAGGATGTCTCACATTCATCTGAGTGTTGGAACTGGCCATTATCAGGGATAGCATATTAAGCCAAATGGTGGCTGTTCTGATATTTTATTATTACAAAAAGCTGTGTAATAAGATGGCATAAAAATAGTGAAGTAATTCCATTAACATCAACTTCTTTAACAAAACTGGACTGTTAAACTTTATTTTTATGGCTTGTAGACAGGTTTAACTGACCTAAATAAATAATGCAGTAAAACTTCAATTAATTTGGCATCACGTCCTTTAGCATTTGAATTTCTTTGGCAACAGCTTTATAATCAGAAAGTGATTTAGTGGTGTATAAATATTTGATTTCAGTCTAGCTTGACGGGAATGCTTAATGCTTTCTAGTTACTTTAGTATTGTCTAATCCATCTTATTTTACAACCTTCGTAGTCAAGAGAATTAATAGCATGGAGTTCTCTACTAACCTTTAAACAGTATGACTTTTAAGGAGATTTTGGGGACCTTTCATTCCAACAGTACATACAGCTTTCCAGGGAGGGCTGTAAACATAAAAGGGGTGAAGAAAATGACAAAATATAAAATTTATGTGCTTAATTTAATTGTCTGATGATGAACAGGTATGCACAGATATACAGAAAAAAAATATTACTTTTATCTGAGAACTATGTCAGGTGTAAAAGGTTAAAAAAATATGATTGATATGCTGAAGTGAATAGGTCTTAGCAGGTTTTTGGCAGAAATTAGGAGAAAGAAAGATTTTTCTCTTCTTTTCTGAGAAGAAAATAATCCACAAGTCCAAGTATTTTCAGGACTTTTAGAGAAGACCCATACTTCCTAAAATCCTACAGGGTGTGGTGAAAATGCAGGGAAGAATCTGATGATATTCCTTAGAGTGGCAATAGCATAGTGTGGCTGCCATGGTCTGCTCCCAAGTAAGCATGGCTCCTCTTACAGCTGCAGGGTCACTCATCATTTACTCAGTGGCATTATTTTTTCTAGATCAACACCGCCTGAAGTCAAACAATATAGCCAAAAAGTTTAGGTCTAACATTAGTACAGTAAGACTCTTCACAGAATTAAGGACTTGCTGGTCAGGCTTTGGACTATAATCAGTCTGGATAAACCTCTTGGGTGATTTCCCACTGCCTCTGACATCAGTAGCACTAGGGTTTTACCCCAGAGTATCCTTCTGACATTACAGTGTCATATTGAGCAACTATAATTGCTGTGGTTAGGTTTCAAAACATATTTATTCCAGTCACAAGCATTTGGTAAGGTCAGTTTTTGTGAAGTGGATCACCATTTAATACATGAAATTCTCACCTCCCCAGGAAAAACAGCACAATACAGAACTGCCCTACTCTTGAAATAGAAACATTAAACTTGTCAGATTTTCACAAATCTGGGATCCATCTTTCAGCTTGCAGAGGTTCAAAGTTACCTTCACAAAAAACAGTCAGTGAGGGTTACGATGTACCCTTATTGGTTTTCAAAGGTATCTCATATCATTACAGTGAGATAAACTATCCCACGAGCCAGTACCAGGTACCTTTGTGGTGTACTGCTGTTCTATTCTAGACAGATCTTGGTAGTATTATTATAATTTCCCTGAGAGTTTCAGTAAGTTTACTTAAAATCTGTAACTTTGACTTGTAATTTTATAACCTTGCATATTACCATAGTGAGGTGATTTTTAAGATACTTTAAGATTAATTTTATTAAAGATATTCCATGCCAATGCTTTTCTGTTAAGCGCTTGTCACTAACTATATCAGAGGGAAATTAAAAAGTCGTAAGTGAGCAAGACTTGAAATTAAAGTATTTTCATATAAATTTGCAATGTATATGAAAATAAGAATTATACTGACCTGTCTCATAAAACATCCAGATTATCAGCTTTTTCTCTTCTTCTAAATGCAACCAGTTCCAAGTCTCAAAAGTACTATTTAAAAAGACTGTCAGAAAGCACTTCTATTTTCCCTGTTGGTGATTTCTTAACAGATTATCATCAGATGAACTACTGCTGTGATGATTAATGTTTGAGTCTGATGGGAGCAAGAGAACAAAATGGAAGAAAAATTATAATTCTTTATGAACTAAAGAACGTTTTTAAACAAATCATACATAGAAGTACTTGAAGTAGCAGTGTTGCCAGGATTGTCTAAATTTTTGATCTTTCATGGTGCTATAGTTTGGTCATTGGCATTAAAGAGCAGAAAAAGCATTTTTAAACTTGACAGTAAATTAAACAGCTAATTTTCTTCATAGTACAGCACAGGACTGATGTTCAGTTCAGCTGCATGAATAGTCAGTACAGGTCAAAACTGCAGTAATTTGGCAAAACAGTTCTAGGGTGCACAGACAGTATACCTGTAATGTAAAAACAAAGAACAAACAAGCAAACAAATAATCAAACCCAACCCAAACCAAATATGAACATCTATTTTTTGCAGAAGATTGCATTTTTTAGTGAAAGCTTTATTTTAGTACATCAGATGTGCCTGGACCAAATACCACTTACAGAAACAGTATGATGAACATAACACCTTTGTATTGTTTTATTTCTATTCAGACTTCCAGACACCCTTGCTAGATTGGATCTAAAAGGAAATGACATAGAGGATGTTGGAGAACAAGAGCTGAAGGACTTGAAACAGCTTCAGGTTTTAAATCTACGGAATAACAAGATATCCCTCTTGGATCGCAAAGTCTTGGAGTATTTACCTCGTCTTCGTCATCTGTATTTGGATGGAAACCCTTGGAACTGCACCTGTGACCTTCTCAGAACCAGAAGAGCACTGGTGGCCAAAGGGACGGATGTCTGGGGAGGCCAGTGTGCAGCGCCAGCACAAAGCCGAGGAGAAAGCTGGATGTCTTCCAAGAAGATTCTGCAGCAGTGTGAAGACAATCTGTCTTCAGTGGAAAGAGGCAAAGAGGACAGAAAGAAAATGAAACCTAATGAGGCCTCCAGTGTTGGAGTGAACACAGATGATGATTACTATGATTATGAATTAGATTAATGCCATGGTTTATCTGTAGTGAACCTGTAAGTTGTCTAGAGCTGCCCACTGGCACCAGTGTCTCTAATGACAAGCAGTCTTCTCATCTGTCATTAGCTTTTCCTGGCCTATTTGTACTAAAAGAGGTAATAGCCAGTGACAGAAGGGCTACAGTAAGGGTACCATTGTGAACTGAATATTGTGAAAAAAAAAATTGTTTTTCTATGCCATTAGTACTATGTAGTTTGAGGAAAGCAAGAATACAATTACTATCTCTTAGAAAAGCAGTCTGTAACTCTGTATGGACCTTTTTATAGTAGAACATTCTGATAGTTGCATAAAACCCCTACAAATAAAATTCTGCAATACCAGAAGACACTATTACTAGGAGTCTGACATTCAACATATTTAAACTCATGGGTCTGCAGGTCGACATGCAGAGTTACACTGATGTGAGCAATTTCTTGGGATTGTTCAGAAATTCTTCCTTTTGAGAAATTGGTTTCAGTTTTCCTGAAACATTTTCCTCTTTTGTTTATTTTAGACTATTTTAAATAACATTAGACTAAATTAGCTGAGCTCCAGGCAAAAGACAGAAGGCTTACCTTCATCACAGCAAGTGAAATAAACAGAAGAATCAGTGTCCTGGTTAATGGGATTTAACACTAGTTCCAAAGTTAATTAATAGCAAGAAATGAAAACACCGAGGTCAAGTTGACCCGATTCTATTGCTGTAAAAAAAAGAAGGGAGATTCTCAGGAAGTGGATCCTGGCAAATATTAGGATAAGATGAAGTGAGATAAAGCCTTTATAAGAGTTTATTTTGGTATCTGATTACCTAATTGGCCACAATATAGCTCAAGATGCCATGTTTTACAGTTTTATAGTTAAAAATTACTATACTTTTAGGTTAGGTGTACTTAACGCTCAAGTACACACTGCAAGTGTACCCCTTCACTGTCTGAAACTTTCCAGATGTTTGTGCACACACACACACACACAAAATGACTTAATGATAATTAATGCATTAACTCTGATATACATACAAATTTTATCAAGCAGTTCCCAAAGTGCTTGAAAACTAAACAAAGCTGGATTAGTGAGACCACTAAAACCAGTGACTTACAAACAGTCACTTAAGTTAGTTCATGATCTCAGATGATAACTGATGAGTAATTACATCAGCAAATTACTTTTCAAGCAAACAGTTTCTATTTTTTTTTATCTTCTGTTGGCATTCAGTAACTGTGTAATCACTCACCTCCACGGAGGCTGATTTGTCAGGTGTCAAAGTGCAGCTATTTGATAATGTCTCCTCTGCAAATGTGATTGACACATGGGTTTCTAAGGTCACCCAACACATTAAGCTATACAGCTGAAACAGAGACCTATTATAGACTCATTTTTCTTTACATTCCCTTATCGTCAGACTCTGCAGAGGGATCTGCATAGGTTGGATCAATGGGCTGAGGCCAACTGTGTGAGACTGAACAAGGCAAAGTGCCAGGCCCTGCCCTTGGGTCACAACAACCCCCTGCAGCGCTACAGGCTGGGGCAGAGTGGCTGGAAAGCTGCCCAGCAGAAAAGGACATGGGGGGTGCAGGTGTGAGCTGGCTGAGTGTGAGCCAGTGTGTGCCCAGGTGGCCAAGAAGGCCGATGGCATCCTGGCCTGTATCAGCAATAGTGTGGCCAGCAGGACCAGGGCAGTGATTGTCCCTCTGTACTCGACACTGGGGAGGCCACACATTGAATGCTGGGCTCAGTTTTAGGCCCCTCACTATAAGAAAGGCATTGAGGTGCTGGAGCCTGTCCAAAGAAGGGCAATGGAGCTGGTGAAGGGCCTGGAGAGTGAGTCCTATAAGGAGCAGCTGAGGGAGCCGAGGTTGTTTAGCCTAGAGGAGACTCCAGGGAGAGCTGATCGCTCTCTTCAACCGCCTGAAGGGAGGTAGTAGCAAGATTGGGGTCAGTCTCTTCTCCCAGCTAACAAGTGACAGGACCAGGGGAGGTTTAAACTGGGTATTACGAGCAATTTCTTCATGGGAAGCATTGTCAAGCACTGGCACAGACTTCTGAGGGAAGTGTGGAATCACCACCCCAGACATAGTCAAAGGATGTGGGTGTGGCACTTAAGAACATGGTTAAACAGTGGACTTGGCAGTACTGAGTTAACAGTGGGAGCTGATAATCTTAGAGGTTGTTTCCATCCTTAATGATTCTATGATTCTATAGTCAGTCACCCAAATTTTTGGCAGCTAAAGGTTTAGATATTTATGAAACAGCACAAGCCTTCCTTGCAGTTCGACTGTGTTATTTTTGCTGGCTAATGCTGGTCTGTATTAGAAGCCTGGAAAGTAATTTTCTGAGCAAGACAAATATTTTCGTGATTGTAGTGGTTTTATGGGTTTAACCCATTACAGTGATACAGAATTCTTCGTTCAAATTTCTATTGGCAGATTCTTTTAATATAGTGCTTTAAACATCTCCGTGCCATCTCAGCCCACCCACCGGCCTGACAGCATCGGGCAGGCATTAGCTCTCACTTCATCTTTCACCTGCAGCGGTGTTTCCACCTTCGGACGTGTGGGCCGCTACAAGCCAAGGTAGGAAAAGCGTGGAAGCCGCAGCTTTTGTGGGAGACTGCAAGTCAGGGTGCGCAGCCCCGAGGCCTCGCTGTCTCGGAGCGGTTCGGGGGCTGCGCTACCCCCGTTTCCCGAGCCCGCTCTGCGGAACCACCCGGTGAGCATTCGCAGCGCGCCTTGAGGGTGAAAACTCCAGCTCAGGAAAGACACCCGTGAGGTCCGGCTGATTCTTTGGCATGCAGACGGGTCCCTGAAGCAGCGCGCAGGTTGGGCAGCCTTGCAGGCGGTGGGCAGGAGCCCCGGAGCCAGAGACAGACCAGCGGGGGCAGCTCACGGCCCGCCCCCGGCCCCGGCCCCGGCCCC
>VXAC01004729.1:840768-873187 GCA_013399225.1 Rhipidura dahli | reverse complement strand
CGGTGGCGCGCGGACGGGCGCGCTCTGCGGAAGCTGCCGGTGCACGTGGGGCTGGTGGTGACCGAGGAGGAGCCGAGCTACGCGGACATGGCCAGCCTGGTCGTGTGGTGCATGGCCGTGGGCATCTCCTACGTCAGCGTCTACGATCATAACGGTGAGCAGTGGCCGGCGTGCCCCAAGTCCCGGCCCCGGGCGGTTCCCGCCCTGGGAGCGCCTCCTGGCGTGGAGCTAGAGGGCCGCCCTGTCCTGGGGTCTTCCCGAGTCCCGTGCCAGCCTCTCTGTTGGCAGCTCCTTTCCCATCCCCTGCAGCTGCTTGGCCGCTGCAGAGCTGGCCCCGGGGAGCCTGAGGAATGGCCCAAGTCCCCTTCTGGCCCAGCCCCTGTGTCGGGCAGACGCGGTCCTGCCTCTTTTCCAGAGCCTTGTCCCCAGCCCTGGGCTCACAGGAACTACTGGCCTCTGAAAGTGCAGGGCAGGGACTGTTAGTAGGGAAGAGCTTTAGGCTACCTGCTCTTATGAGTGCTGTTTATGAGCTAGGTCTGAACCTCGAGAAGTGGATGAATGAAAGTAGCCATCTCTTTTCGAGTACTCTTATGTGAAGAAGGAGGATGGGCAAGTAGTTAAATGTAAGCATGTATGTCCTGTGTGCTATCTGTATTGTAAAATTAAATTATATGGCCTGCATTTGGTGCTGCTTGGCATTTGAGTTAACTGTGAGCCAGTGCTTCTGAAAGCTCTGGTGTTTTTTCATATCTGCTGTGTGATTTATTACTAGGTCTCAGGTGTAAGACCATTGAACTCTGGCTCTTGCAGATATGTTGATTCCACGTGACCGATTATCATAAGGATCAGCTCAGAGTTTGGATTTCACGTACTGTGTGGAATTCATGGAACAAGTCTGTCTTCCTCATACCTCTCCTTTCCTAGTGGGGAGCTAAAACCAGCCATATTCCAGATATTCTTAAGTGAAGCTTTCTGTCTAGCTATTGAGACATGATCTCTAACATGTACTGGACAAGCTGTCAGCTCAGAAGGGCTTAACAATACATGAGATGGACTGTATCCTGTTTCTGTCCTCTGCAGAGGAAAAAGCTTCATGCTGAAGATCCCTGTGCTTTTTGTGTCAGGGATGAGACTGTAGGACACCAAAACTTAACTTGTTTTGAGTCACTTCTATTGGCTGTTTAGAGGTGTCATGCAAGTCAGGTGAACTCTCTAGACTTATTCCAGGTTAGAGGTACAGTTGTTTTCCAGTGCTCTTTCAGGAAATGCTCAGCAGTGGATCCTACATAAGTAGGTGAAATCTTTTGTCCTCAAGTGTGCAAAGGCATCTGAGGTATGCAGGCCTTTCCTTGAGCATAGGCATTGGTGATTTTTAAAAATTGTTTGCTTTGTTTTAAACTATCAATATTTATAGTTCTGTTTTATGGTTCATCCTTCCTATGTGGTAAAAGACTCGAAAGACTTTACTTTCACTAAATTCTCTAAGATCATTATAAGAAACTGGACTTAATACCAGTCACTTAGCAGTTTAAACTGGCCATCTGTGCCAGGCTGTTGTGGAACTTGATTATGTTGTATTTCAGAGGGATAACACTTCCTCGTTTGGAAGTCAAAGAATGATATGAAGTATTTACATAACATCTCAAGCACCCAGAGAACAGCAGCTTCAGAAAAGTCATTTATATGTTGATGGTTTTTACTTCCAACTTGGAAAGTATTCAACCAGGTGAAATGCTGCAGAGCAAGCATTAGTACCGAGGAAGAGAGAGAGTTTCCCTCCTGGCTTAAAGAGAGACATTTTTATTGTACAGGACCTTTAACTTGTGTCAAACCTTAAATAAGCTATAGGCAGAATTGCCTAATGTGTTACATGTGTGCTTAGTTCCTTTTTCGATTCCAGCACTGTGCTCCACAAATTAGACGTATGAGAACTGAACTGAGGAACAGATCAAGCTGAGAATCATGTTTCTTAGTCATCTGGGTTTTCATCTTGCTCCCTGTGCAGCACTGAGGAGGGAGAAGGTACCAGCCAATGCTTAGGTAGCCACTGTTGCTGAACTCCTGTCTCACAGGAAGGAGTCAGAGCTGTGGCCATGTCTGAAATGTTATTTTTTGAGAAGCTACTACTGCTTCTCCAGCATGCGTTGAAATTCAGTCAGATTTAAGACTATTACAAGACTCTAAATAACATGACCAGAAATTATAAGGTTTTGTACCCTGAAGAGCTGAAATAACCTTGCAGAACAATTGTTGCTAGCAGGTCAGAAAAAAAAATATTGGGTTATTTGCTGCTGTTTCCCTGTACTGTTTCATTCATTCTAAAGTTATGTGTGTATTAAAGTTATTGTAAAGTTGTGTAGTAAAGTTATTGTATGTGTGTAGTAAAGTTATTGTTCACTTTTGTTGGGATGATGTTATTTTCTGTTTCGGTGTTCGGAATTTTTTTCTTTTGTTTAGTTTGGTTGTTTTTGTTGTACTAAGTGCAGATTGTGTGATGAATGTGAATTTTAATTTTTCATTCTAAAATTACATGTTAAGAGGTTTTGCTGTTGCCTCTGAGATCTGGAAATACAGCCATTATCTCATGATTTCAGTATCAAAGCATACTTCTTGGTAGTTCTTCTGTTGGTCCTCTGATACCAGAATATGTTAGTTTATTTGCTAGCTTGATTTCCAATTTGTTGGAGCAAAATTGAAGAAGGCAGAGCAACTAAAATATTTTAAATCTGTGGCTTTTGCCAAACTTTCAGGGTTGATGAGAATAGCCTGCCATTACACATCATGTTCTTCACAGGTGTTCAGTGGATTGTCCAGGATAGCAGTTCCAACTGCTTTGTGCACAGCTGAGCTTTTTAAACTGACTTCAGCTTCAGAGACCAAGCAAGCAGTCATTCATACAGCTCTACTGTCTGCTTACTGCTGGTAATAGCACATATGCTGCCTTTCTTTTGGTGCTAAGCTCCTTAGGGTGCCTTGACTGAGCATATTTCCATTTCCAGATAGACTTGTAATTAAGTAGGATGTTGCAACTGTTGCTAAATCCGGTGCTCAGTGGTAGTGGAGTCTGGAACCCTCAGCACTAACAATAGAGAAGGTGAATAAAGGCAGGTACATCTTGTTAGCAGTAGCAGAGGGTGACCCTTAATTACAGTGTGTACTTGTTTCCATCTTCTCAGAAGGTGAGTGGTGCTTTTGGACTGCTGAGCTGCTTCTGTAAGGTTCTGTGTTCATACAGTTGTACCAACCCTTGATTTGTCAAAGTCCCTACTGGTGCTGGCTGTGGTGAAGGAAAACCAATTATGAGTGCTCTGGATCAATGTTAAATGTGGTGAGATATATGTTAATTTGTTTCTTTTCCTTCACTACATATCTGTAGTACTGAGATTATTTTGTTTGCTACAGGAAACCTTGCTTACAAGCATGGTCTTCCGTGGTTGCCTTTTCTGCAAGAAATAGTGGGTCAGTTTCCTGCAGGATTAAATTCAAAATGTGTCCTTAATTGCCCCTTCTGTAGGATAAAAGGGAAGCGCAAAGTTCTTGACAGAAGAAGTGCTAGATAAGCTGTTTGTTTATAGGAGTGCATGACAATATTTTTTACAAAATTGCTAATTAGAAGGTTGTTCATGTAGGGTCAGAACAGGTAGTTGCTCTTCAGGGTTGGAATAAGTAGCTGCATTCCAGCTGACACTGTTTTGTTAAAACGGCTGTACCAGTAACTTTAAAGGCAACTTGTCTGGAGTTGCTCATGGCTCAGAACTGAATCTTTCTCTGTTGCCTCAGCATGTTTGGAGGTGGTCTGGCTTTACTGCCCCTGGTGTCTGGAAGCCATTTTTCCCAATTTTCATTGATGTGCAACACGATAAAGTCATAATAAACTTAATGCTACTGTGCGAACCTGGGTTAAATAATGCAAATTAAAATTTCAGGCTTTTGATCAAGAATTTATTTCTGTTGACTTCTGTATTGCCAGTCATATTACTTGGTAGAAATCCAGCCATGCTGGTTGAGACCTTATCTTTGAGGAAATTCTGCAGCCTTGTTGCAGTCTGAAGGCAGTGATAATGTAATAATATACTAGCACTTAAAATATCTTCTGGGGAGCTTTTGACTAGTGCTATATACTTTAACTTTCTTTTGGTAGTTGTTTTGCCATTTGGGAGTGCTTGCTTGAGTGTTACTTCTGTCCATAGGTGAAGCTTTTCTAATACAGTTTAGGACAAAACTAGAGTGTTTTTTGGGAGTTTGCTGAATCTTAGCATTTGGGTACTATGGACTCTTAGGTAGATGCTTCAGTCTGAAGGTTTCTTAAAGCCTGTAGTGTGACTGTATCAAAAACTTGGGTTTATTCATCCTGAGTTTAGCTTTGTGGTGAACTGCTTTGCTTCTGACCAGTTTTCTCTTAGGAATTCTTGAAAGGGTAGAGTACTCCAGTATGCAAAAGAAATTACTTCATTAGCCCCAAACACAGGCTTCTAGTCTCTTCTAGATTACTTGGTAGTTTAACTGATTTGATCAATCCATGAAGTTTTCTGGATGTGCAGCATGTCCATTTCAATGGGCAAGATAAATACATTGCAGTTTTATGTCACTGAAACACTTGTGAGATAACAGTATCACGTGGCATCCCCCTGTGGGCCTTCATCCACATGAAATTTCACATTCAACAATTGCATTTTGGTGTCGAGTTGAGAGAAGTTCTCAGACCACATTTATTAAAAGGGCTAACACTAATCTGTAGAAGGTAATCTCCTTAAAGGAATGGGAAGTACGAAAGAGGCATGTTTTATCTAAATTGCTGATGAGCTCTTGTTCTCTTAGTGCAGAATGTCCCTCCAAGAAGAAATGAGTGAGGAATGGTCACCTATGAAGTCCTAAGTTCTAAGTCAAGTTCTTTGGTTGGCACTGTCTTAAGTGGCCTTAATCTGACTGAAATTTAAGTGACTTCAGCTATATTCAAACTTGAATTACTTTTTTCCTAGACTCTTGGAATAAACAAGATTTTTTTTCCCTAGCTTTCCATATCCTGTGAGGTCCAGTGTAATGGTCATGCTTTCCTCCATTTTCAACCAGCATGATCCAACAGGATGTAGGCAAAAGTTGTTCACGTATTAAAACAATTTCTTGCATAGGCGTTCTTTGAAGTGGCTTACGATTTGATATTTCTCAAAATGTTAATACTTTAAACTGATAACAGTTACAACTCTTGATAACTCTTTCCGTGTCAGCACTGGAAAGAAGTTGAGAAAGCAAATAACTGAACTGTTGTAGAAATATGTTTTTTACTAGGCTCCACTTTGCTAAGGTGTTCCCTTGCAAGGGAGAGCTAACTCTTATTCTGTGTTATACCAGTTTCTGCCACTTTAAAAAGCAGGGCAATTGAGAATGTTGAACTTTGAGATGGCATTAACAGGTGGTGACTGTGGTGGTCTAGTCAGACAGACAAATGGTTGACATCACCTGGTGTTTCTCTGTGCCAGTATTTTACTTCCAGTTCACAATTCTTGTTACTTTTACACCTGCTGAACTTGCAGACTCTTAATTACAAACTTAATTTGTCAGTATCTGACCCTGAAATGTTGTAACACCACAGTTGCAAGCAAAGGGGCATGGCTTGTAGTTGCTGTAAATGTGAGCAAAAGGTGTGTGCCCTGGAAAAGACCTGTGTAATGGAGGACTACTGCAGGAAGCTAAAACACTTCTGGTTTGCCTCAGCTCTAACAGGAACAAATGACTGACAGCATGCTTGCAGCTCGTGTTGTAAAAACAAGTATTATCCCTGAAAACAGCTCATAAGTTCTCAGTAGTTTAAAGAAACAAACCAAGACCAGGAGTTTTATACCCTTTTGCTTTGGGAATTTTGGTGCTGAAATACATGTAATTCTTAGAGCACTTCATTTGCAGGAACTTACACATTTGCACCAGTTTGCAAAGGTTCCAGAGTTCTGAAAAAATGTTCAACATTCTGAACAAATGTCTCTGCTTTTCAAAACCAGAAATTCTTCTGATGAGAAATAATAGTGGCAATTTTGTGTTTGTGTTCCATATTAGAAACAGGAGTAGTGCCAATTTTTTTTCATACAACAGCAAACAGCTGTTGTATTGCTAAAATTTATTAGCCCTTTGTCAAACATTGTTTTTTGTAAAGTTAAAATCATATTATGTACTGGCTTTCAGCTTGTGTGGAGGACTGTGAACAAAATTGGAGGGTAGCAGTAAATCAAGAGTTAAGTTTCACTGCCTAGGAGCACTCTAATTCTGTTACTGAGTTGGTTTACTCATGCACTTGTTTGCTATATTTGTCATGTTTAAATTAAGCCACAGCATCTCCCAGAACTAACTTGGGTACATTTCCAAAGTTTTAAAAAAAATGAGCCTTGTAGACAAATGGGGTTTTGAGAAACTGTAAGGGAAAGGAGCATATAGCTGAGTCACAACCATGTAAAATTCTTGAAGTCGAATATGAAATGTTGCTTTTGGCAGGACTGTGTTTGCAGTGATGTGCATTCATAAGTATCTTGTGTGCTGACTGAGAGACAAAATGTTGAAGGAATATTCCCAAATGCTGTTGGTTTTCAATTAAGATCTGAGTTAGTTTGAATTTTTGCTACCTTCTGCTGTGCTTCAAGATCTTTTCTTCAGGAAAACTGTGTATGTGCCAAGGTTGATGGGTCAGTGGGAATTTAGGTGTGGAGGCCTTTCCAAGGGAGACATGGTGCAACTACAGTCGCTTCCTATTTGTTAAACCACTATTGCAAGAGTCATGCAGTCACCAAGTTGGAACAGCTGAGGGGGTGGGGGAGATAAATGAGCAAAATAGAAGATACTCAGATAAATCTTTAAGAACACATTTATTCAGCAAGTCCTCTGTATCCGTTGTGTGTGTTAAGGGCCTCACTTGGGAGCTGGACCGAGTCCATTATCTGAGGTTTCTTTTTGCAGAGAAGCGAACACCTTGGTCAGTTCTTCTACCTGTTTTTCTCAATGTCTTAATTTACTTTAGAGCTGGAGTGTGGAGTCTTAAATGAGTTATTCCAATCTTTGACAGGAATAGGCAAAAACTTTTCATGAGAAGGGATTTGATATTATTAATGGTGAGTGGGGAAGGGGAAAAAGAGCAGCAGCTGATATCCCAGATTGGGAGCTTTCCTGATTATGTCACATGTTTGTCTGGCTATTGAACAGAGTTTTATTTCTCTAAAAGCGTATAGAAGTCAAGTAACTCTTAGAGGTGAGGCACATGCAGCCCTGTACAGATCTTCCTTGAAGAGGGTGCAGGATTAGTAATCACAGTGGCTGCACTGCTGACCTTGGGTGTAAGGAAGACAATCTGTGCTAACCCAGCATGAAACAGACTCAGTCAAGCAGAGTTGGGTCAAACAGTATTACTTAAAGCAGCATTCTCAATTTCTATTATGTGTAAGTATACACTAGAAAACAGGAGCATGAAGAGCAACAATTTAACTGTAGTTTAAACTTAGCAAAAGTATTCTAACATGTTTTTTTTCTGTAGAGGTTTGTGCCTTACCACAACTTGCTTTTTTGTAAACACATGAAATCAATTTTAAGCATCACCAACACTTATACAATGAAATAGTTGGGGTTTTTTGCAGGAAGTATCCAGGATGAGAGGAAAAACAGATACTTTGCCACCTATTAAAACCTCTGATGAAGCCTGTAGAAAAGTACTGATTCATTAGGCCTAAAGGCTAGCATATTAAATAAATGCATTGTATCACTTCATATTGCAAGCTAACTCCTAGTGTATTATGGTCTCAATCCAGTTCTTACACACTGTTTAACCAATGTAGGAACTGTTGTAGCAGTTCCAGATCCTACAGTCAGGTTGTGGTGCTGAATCCTAATCGTGATCATAAGATTGCGTGTCTTACACTGTCTTGTAGGAGTAGTGCATGGGCATTTTTAGACTGGTCAACAAAAGTGTTTGACATAAGGTTTCTGAATGAAGATGACTAAAAACCTCTGACTACCATGTGAGAAAAGTGTTATCCAGTTCCTGATTGACTATGCCTAGCCATGCTTCTGGATTGTAAATACTTAAGCTATAACATTTAGTTTATACTGTGGCTTTTAATTTGAGTTAATTGAGTTATGTTTCTCAAAAGCTATAATTTATTTTAGTACAGGAACCCAAGCATGTTTGAAGCAAGCTTTTGTAATTTCCTGCATTCAAAATTTGTCTGCCTTAAATATGTAAGTGTAAAAAGGCCTTGGGGACTGCATGAACTCCTTGGAATATACAGCTTGTGAAATTGTCTTATTAGAAAATCCATGTTACTGAATGGCCTAAGAGTGGACTGTTACAGAGACCTGAAGTGCTGATTTAGTGGTGACTTGCTTTGTTAGCCTGCAGCCTTAGGGATGTGGCAGTTAGTGGTAGCAGACTTAAGCAACGTGGGCATTAAAGAAATTTGGTGTTAATCTGACTTGGTCATTTGTGCTGATTATTGCTTTCTCTATTTCTAGCATACTAAGGACAATGAAGTAAGTCTTAAGCTATCCCTTACGCAATTGCAAGTTGCTACTTAAATCAGGCTGGGTGTAAGAAGAACAAAAGCACATGAGTTGACTTCCCAAGGTCACTCAGATTAGTCACGTGCAGTAGCATTTGCTTTGAGTTCTTACCACACTTGTGAACTCCAGTCTGAAACTGGTACTGAGTAATTCTTCCTTCCTGTTTAGTGTCACTTGTCTATTGTTGCACTCTTTATGTTGGCTGACATGCAACTTTTTCTTTTTTAAAGGCATTTTCAAGAGGAATAATGCCAGATTGATGGATGAAATTTTAAAACAGCAGCAAGAACTCTTGGGACTAGATTGCTCCAAGTACAGTGTGGAATTTGCAAATCAAGACAAAACTGATCAAGGTAAGATGAACTGCAAGAGTGGCTTGGTATGCCTCTAAATAGCTGTGTATCAACCATAACTCTGCTTTTACTTAAACACATTCCTATGTACAGTGACCATTTTCTTCATTAAGAAATGATTATCAGAAAACATGCAACCTTCGTGAGCTAGTATTAAACTTCCATCATGCTTATTTGTTCTAAACTAACAGGAAAACATTTCTCTCTCCTTGTTGTAGTAATCCCTATTGGATGGCCTGATCTTTGCTTCAGACTGACGGTTGTGACATGACCCCTTCAATGCATCAGTGTACCTCAACTCCCCACAGTTTCAGTGAAATGAATTCTTTTGCTGAGAGTTGAGAAAGCACTAAAGTGTAATGGCACTGATATCAAGTTAGCAGTGTGTATGTGTCCATCTTTCCAAACATACACCTCAAAGTGGGAAGGAAAAGGGGAAAGAGCAAGACTGCTGTTTGTTACAGCAAGGTGTAATGCCATCAGGAAGGTAAAGGGCACAAGTTAAAAAAAAATAAATTTGGTAATAATAGCTTTTGCATATATATAGATATGGAAAGCAGGAGTGTGTTTCAAGGCTGATGTTCCTTATACAGTAGTATCTGCTATAAGTACTCATTTACTCATCTGCTGCCTAAGGTAAATGCTAGAAGTGTGTTCAAAATGAAGTAAATCACAGGTACTTAAATCAGGCCTTTGTCTTAAAGGGATGGGCTGATACAGCTCTCATAACTGCAACTCAATATTTAAATAGGTCTTGTAATAAAATACCTAAACAAGCCTTAGGTTTTAACGCCGTCATAATTCAAAGACTTAGAAAAAGACTGCACATGCTGTAGTACATTTAGCTGCATTCAAAATGTTGCTTGCAAGTTTTGCTTCCTCTGTGAGAGCTGACAGGATACCAAAATCCTTTGTGCCAGTTTTCCAGTATAAACTTTAATGTTGTAGCATGAACTTGCCTTATGAATACATTAGCCTAAGATGCTGGTATTTATGTAGAAAAACCCAGGTTTCATCCTATTTCTTTTTCTTCCTGTGAAGGTTGAAATAACCAGCAGAAAATGGGGTAGACAGGCTATTAATGTCTAGAACTCCAGCATACTTAGCTACACTTAGCTAAGTTGGGATCATGGTGGCTTTGGATAGATGAACTGAGGGGTTTTAGGTGTTCCTATGAATCTTGACTGTGCTGTGTGGTCCTTTGCAGTCAGGTTCTGCAGTTTTAAGAAATGTTATTTTTAAATATCTGGTTATAACTATCATAAGTTTGATATCAGTTTACAGTGTTGACACTTTGGTATTTAACCCACTTAACTTCAAGCCAGCTGTCGTGCACCATCTGTGGCCTTCAGCTTCCCAGGGAAGTTTACCTCTTAGGTACCTTACCAAAACTGACAATGATGCAAGTCATGTAGTGACAGAAGACTCTTGCCTCGCAGTACTGTAGATAATAATAAGATAATTATTGTTGTGAAATGTCCTCTTAAGTCACAGACATAATTACAGATGAATAGGTGAATTCTGGACTATTATCTTGTTCCTAGCTTCAGTGTAGCAATCTTAGTTCCTTATCGTAAGGCTTGCATCAAGATGCTCTGATGAGATTGAAGGAGGCCCCCAGCGCAATCATTGTGTCACATGAATGTACACAGCAGCTCTTAAAAACACCTTCCTATTCTAGGGTAGAAATTAGTTTGTTGGGTTTTTTTTCTTTCCTTTCCCTAAACCCCTTAAGTTACTATCCAAGCACCTTTCCTCTCAGTGCTTTGTCTGACAGTGTGAGAACCAATCCAAATTTCCTGGAAGACTACATTTCAAGACTGAATGAAACCCCTTCTCACAAGACTTCTCTAAGTAGTTGTTAAGCTTGTGTTTTAGTAATACAGCAAATCCAGGAATCTCTTACCCACTTCTCTAAGAGATAGATGAGATATATCTGTGACTAGTTGTAATATATGAAGTAAACTACAAGTTACTTTCAGCTGTATCTGTGACTGTCTAAAGCACATGCAAAACAATTATATTTCTGTTGCTTTTAAACTATGTTTTGTACTTTCAGTTTTAAATTGCCAATCTACATTGAAGGTGCTGTCTCCAGAAGATGGAAAAGCAGACATAGTCAAAGCTGCTCAGAACTTCTGTCAGTTGGTAGCTCAGCAACAAAGAACACATTCAGACCTGGATGTGACTATGTTAGACAACTTATTAAGTAGTAAGTATGATACGGTCTGTGGGAAGGAGGGGAAAGAGTGCTCAATTCATAATAATTTGGTTTCTAGTATATTTATAGCTTGGAATGTATGCATCTAGCTGCTTAGTCTATCAGAGTAAGTTATGATTATTGCTTTTAGGCTTCTTTTAAAAATTTCTTACTGGTTTATTGTCTTTTGAGCTGCTTCTTCAAGCAGAAAAATCCTTTAGCATAAATATTAACCTAAATTGTAGGCTTTTCAGAGTTTACAGCCTCTGTGGTATGTTCTACAATGAGCTTTTAAAAAAAGTACTGTTGGGATCACCTGAAACTAGACTATTCTAACTCAGGTTAACTTCCTGAGAGTTGCAAGCTGCAAATGTGGGTGGGCAGAGTCTTTTCCAGATCTGGTTACAGCGATTTAAGCTGTTCCTGCTGGCCTGACTACTACACTGAGTGCAAATGATAGAGCACTTGTTGTTCTCTTGCTGCTGTATAACCCACACTAGCTTAGATATCTTCATTACTAATTCATGCAGATTACTGACTCTGCACTGAGATGTGCGGCTACGTGAAAAAGCTATGAAAAGGGCAAGATTGCCCTAATATCACACCTGGGAGAAGTAGTTTAGAATTAGTGTCCACTTTTCTGGTGGCACTACGGAGCTATAATGAGTTGCTCAGCTTGCCTAGGTGATCTGTGCATGTTAATTGCAGCTGTAATTAGCTTGGCAGGGTTCAGGTTTCAGATTGCACGCTTGAACCTGGATGCCTTTAGGCACTTTATTGTTGCGTAGTTCCCATTAATTGGACCTTAGAGAGTGATTTCTTCTTTTTCATGTGGGTGGTCAGCTGAATTGTTCTGTGGATGGACTTGCATGGCAGTTTGGCCACTTAACTTTTAACTGAATTCCATCCCTGTTGTCAGCATCCTCCTGTAATGGAATTATTAAATGTATTTAATGAGGCACCTGAAGAACTTAGGACATCTATTCTGTTATACCCCAAAGGCAATTAAAGGAAATTAACAATTGCTTCTTCAAAACAGTCACTGATTTAATGGAGAACTGGTGACAATTGTTACCCATGTGTGTATTTTGGCCAGTGATGTTTAACTGGAGCTTTTCAAGCTTGTTGGGGATCTTCTCTCTGGATATATTAAAGGTATTAAGTCCAGTCTTAAAATTAGCAGATTTATTTTGGAAGTATGGCATGCTAACTGAGCACAGGAAGAGAAATCTAATCTGTCAAAACTATGAACTTTGAAACAGGCTGCTTAATGTATGTGGCTAATAACTAAGGCTAATATCTGTAACTAGTCCTACTTATTTATTTGTTTATTTAATGTTTAGGACACTGTTGGAGGTGAAGTACTCTTTCATGACTTATTTGGCAGCAGCTTTTGAAACTTTGTTTTACTTGTAGGCAAATTTCTTTATGGCATTTTTAATGGAATGCTATTGAAAGTAAGCATCTGCGCATTACTGATTTGAGAGCGTGTTCTGAAAAGCAATACTTGAGAAGTTTAATTTTTAGGGTTTGCATTCATGGTGTCTTATGTAAATCTCTGGGGTTTCACATTTTGATTTAAATACCTGTTAATGTAGTTTTTAAACTTTCTGTTCATGTTTAGGGTGCAGTTATTGAAGCCTAGTCCTAAAATGGTATGGTTCTAGCTTGTCATGTGGCTTTTCTTGTTCTTAATTCAGTCATGCACTTAATTCTTACAGCTTGAGTTTTCTGCAGTGTAAGAGTACTTTTCTTCTGAGCAATGCCTCAGCTAACCAGCTTGTTTTTGGAAAAGTCGGTGCCAGCTGCATTTTAATACTGTCTCTACTTGCTGTCTGCCTTCCAGCAAAGAACATGACTACCAATTAAGGCTACTCAAGTTGCCCTGTAAAATCTATGTGGAAAAGAGAAGGGTGGAGTTATCAGCTCTAAAATTTCTTCATGTTCCCCTGACAGAACTCCTGACCTAGATGGGATGTTGCCAGATTCCCATCCTTTGAGTGTGCAAGTCTTTTGACCTCTTTTGTTTTTTAAAGTCTACTCCCAAATCCTTCTATCTCGTGTGTGCTAAACTTGACTGCTGTAACTCTAGCAGTTCTGAGGGAGCTTCCACATGTAAATTATCTGTAGCACGGATATGTTTAGGTAGAGAAATGGATGCAGAGTGGAAAGCACAGTACTGTGTTTTTTAGCAGGCTGTTCTGACAGTAATACTACAGTGTGCATTTTCATTTTCCTTCAGATATGAACCAGAAGGAAATGTTAGCATTAACTGGGCTCTCTGAAGGTCTTTTCCTGTTTGAAAAGCTACTGCAGTGTTGAAGATCCTGCCGCTGTACCAGCTGAGGAGTACTCAGCTATTGAATCAGCCTATGAGTAAAGCTGTCCACTTCTCCAGAGTCCCACTTCTAAGTATTCACTGCTTCCCCACAAAGCTCTCCATACTAACATGCTAGCTTCTGAACACATAAGTGGCTTTTGCTTTGCTCTTTTTTTCTTGACTTTGAGATAAGATTTGGACTGTGGCACAAGATACTCATATCTAAAAACTTCATCCTTTCTTAGAAATGCACATGCTTGGGAAAATAGCTTCTTTACGTCTGGTAAAAGGATGGCTGTTTTGATGATTCAGTGGGGAGGGAGGATGTGAACTTTTTGAAAAATCGCCGTCTTCAGTTTCAAAACCTGGGTGGAGCAAAATCTGACCATAGTTTCCTTTTCTGTTATTCCTGATGCTAAGTTCCTCTACAACTAATCTGAAAATTGTACAAGGCTCTTGACTGATTTTTTTAGTGGTGATTTTTTTAAGCAAATGAGGAAAGAACTGAGAAATAACATCTGAAGTTTGGAGCAAGAAGGCTGTATTAAACTTTATCTGCTAAGGGTAGTTATTACCCAGTATAAGCATTCTTGCATTTAACATGTAGAATTAGTGTATAATGGAAGGGGTGACAAGAAATAGCCTGCAATAATTATGACTAATTGCAGCATTATGGCAAAACAGAGTCATGACTGCTGGAATGCTTTTCAGATCAGCTAACCTACCTGGCTGATCTGAAAAGTATTCCAGCAGTCATGACTCTGTTTTGCTATAATGCTGCAAGAGGAGCAGTTTAGTTTCTTGGGTTCCCTTGGGGTGCTCTGCTGGTTTTCACATGTTGCTCTAATCAACTTGCTAGAATTAGCAGGGAAAGCTGGACTCAGACTGCTCATTCTAAGCCTATTTCCTGTCTGTCAGTTATAGCCTGGAGTAGCTTAGGCATTGCAGAAGTATATGGAAGGGAGACAGAGGCAGTAGTGTTTGGTCACTAATTGTCTTCAGCCTCAGAAGATAAGTAGCATGCTGTCATGAAGGAAGTGGCTGGTTGGGGTTTTAAGGTATGGGTAGTAAGAGTGCAGGCATCTAGTGAAATTCATCAGTATTATCTAGCTCTGCCCTGCAAGGGCTCAGGTTGTCCATATAGTAACAGAAAAAGAAATTCTTCCCTGATCTTCCTCTCTCATCTATCCAGAAATATGTTGGCTGCAACAATCTGCTTGAAATTTCATAGTGAACTGGTTCTAAAATTTCTGTCTGGTCCCATACTGAGAAAGAGACAAGTCATCTAGCAGCGTAATTTTTTTCTTGATGGTCTGTAATACCAAGATGTTTTCAGTGAAACCTCCTTAAGTTTTTTTTTGTGTGTGTTAGTAGTCCTTTCACTCTACTTCACAGCAGCTCCACATAGTTAGGTAAGGACTATAGTAGGTAGGGTCAGGATACAGCATGTTCTGTGCTACTAAAATCGAGTTTGCCAAGACAAAACTAGAACAAGTCAGATTAAACAGCATTGTTAAGGTTTGCTGTTACTCAAAACAATGTAACTGTTCCTGTAACTTCTGTACAAAGTCTTTGAAAATTACCTGATGTAAAAATGACAGTCCAGCTGGGCCTGCAGTGGCTGCCTAAGCTTTTGCTCAGTTGGTTGTTCAGGTTTTGCAAGACCAGTCTGTCCTCTTGGGCTTTTAATTGTTAACTTGTCCTTGGGACCTTCATTTAAAAAAAACAAAGCATTTAGTGAAAAAGCAGATGCCTTAGGGTTTAGAGCTAAAACAAATCCTCTGATGAATTTAATAAAACCTAATGTAACTTGTTATTACAGGTACAAATGGATTTCCTGATCCTGATTTAGTCTTGAAGTTTGGTCCTGTGGACAGCACATTAGGATTCCTTCCATGGCACATCAGACTGACAGAAATCATGTGAGTTGCTTATAAATGTTGTGAAATACACTGGAATAATATCTAGCTAAATTAGTCTTTATGATGTAGTTCATGGAACTGGCCAAAAGAGGAGATCCAGCTGAAAAAGTGTCTGAAGATTGATTTGAGGGTGTTTAAAAATTATTAAATGAAACCTGTTAAGCATTCACTGTTGGTTTTTCAGCCTTGACTAGGCAGCAGCAGACTTCATGCCCCAGGTTTAAGGATCAACTTCTGTCACCACCTAGTCTCTGGTCCAGTCCCATTTGACAGTGTTCCTTAACATCAGTGTTGATTTTCTGTGGCTTTCACGTTTCTGACAGGGAAACTTAGGATGAGAGGGAAATGGGATAACTTAAGAAGATCACACCTATGGATTACTTTTCAATTTTAGTAATAACTGAACTGACTAGATTTGCTGAACTTCTTAAATCCAAGCGCATTTATAGCACCTTGAAATGTGTAGGCACACCTGTGCTGCTTCAGCTTTTCACTGATCTGAAGAGCCATGTGTGCTCTAATGGGAGGCTTTGGTTTAGAGGGTGACTGGTTTAGTTACTAGAGATGAGTGACAATAACCACGTTGACAGCAACCTCACTGGGTTATTCAGATGATAGCTGGCTTTTAGTGATGTTCCTGAGTGGCTGTATGAACAGTTATGCTGTTTATAAAGTGTTTATTTTAATGTTTCTAAATTGCTTTCTCAGTTCTTTGCCTTCCCACCTAAACATCAGCTATGAAGACTTTTTCTCTGCCCTCCATCACTATGCAGCCTGTGAGCAACGCTGGGGAAAGTGACTTCGGGCTGAGTACGTGGAGTCAGGCATTCTGTGGGAAGGAATTGATGTCTGTTTACAAGCACCTGTGACCCATAAGTCTGGTTCATAGTCCTTTCTTAATTTATCAAAAAAATTCAATAAAGTGTCTTACCTTTCTAGAGAGTCTGTGTGAATGCCTGAGAATCTGTGGGGAGGGAAATTCACAGATTCCTGTTTGAAAAAGACAGTTACTAAAAACAAAGCTGAATTGCCTCACTTTGACATTCAAGTGTCAAAATGGATGTGCAAGAATTAAGTCTTGTGAAATCTACAGGACAATGTAAATAGGAGTTCCATGCTCTGAAGGTCCTTAAAACCAAGAAAGAACTCCCATCTTTGTTTGTTCTTAATTCTTCATGGCATTTCAGAGCTAATGGTTTATCTTCAGATATATTTACTATATAATATGTGAATTCTAGAGAAGTTGGTTTCGTTAACAGAAAATAAAGACTGCAGCTTGGCGGGGATGACTAAGCCAGCTGTAGGTGTCAAGGTCTAGAAATACTGAGAAGATTCCATAAAAAGGGATGGAAGCTTCTATGGTATGTAGATTAGGCAGTCTGTGTTGCACTATCCAGTTTGGTTTTTAAGTGGTGGAATGAAGGTATTCCTGCAGTTCTGAGTGAATGCAGCATCTCTCAGCATCAGGTCAGTTTTCCATTGGGAATAAGCATAAACAGTACTATGTATTGTTTGTATACCTGTTTTCACCATAATGTGCTCACTCAAGCAAACAAGCAGGATAAGGCTCTGGCATCATTTGCTGAAAGATTTGAAAATGGGCTGGGTCAACTTCCATGGCTAAATGTCATTTGCTGCTTGTACTTGTGTGCCCAGCAAGGGAGTCTGCTTCAGCCTTTTATTATTTGTTTTTGTTCTGGACTGAGCATTAGAAGTTTGAATGGGAGTCTGAAGTGGACAAGAAGGAAGATGAAGTGAAGCTGTACTACAGTATTTCAGCACTGAGATAACTAAGTAGAGATACTGGCTAAGCGGTGGCTTCATCGTGGAATGCCGTTTGAGTTACATTCCTATTGTTGGAAGCAGTTTAAAATGGCAAGCTTATGGCTGCATTTGGACAAAGCAATATCTTTAGATCTGTATTACTGGAGACAAACCTTAATACTGCAGCCTTCTGCCCTGCAGACTGCAGAACTGTTGAATGCTTCATTCTGGAAGTGTTTCCTGTTTCCCCCTCCCCCCACTCTTCAAAATGAGCCTGGCTTTATCTCCTTTGGGATAGCCATATCACTAGAAGGGAAAACAGCTGTTTTTAAAAGGGAATTGCCAGATTTTAAATGAATGTCTGCCTCATTGTGAAATGGTGTATTTTGACTTCTTGTTGCTTGATGTAATGTTATAAAGTAGATTGCATAAACTCTTAGCTGCAGTTTTTCATCATACTAAGGTTAGATTGCAGTTACAGAAGGAGACCTGTAGTCTACTTTATCTCATAAAAGAGAAAGGGATATTCAGTAAAAAAACTAATTTCATTGACATGAAGTAGCTTTCCATAGGAGCTGGAATACTCAGAGTACACTTTGTAGACTGGTCTCGTGTGTGCCAGGTCCTGTATTGCAGAGACGTTGTGCAATGTTTCCTGGGCTCTGTCATTGACATGGGTAAGTTTTCTCACTGAGTGTTAAGTTCAACATTTTTGCAGGGAGTGGGTAGCCTGTGAAGGGTATCTGGAGTATTGATGTTTATCTGTAATACAAATTTTGTTTCATTAAAATGCAAAGTTGTGTTTACGTTCCAATATGTAAGTGTTACTGTGTCACTGAAGCAGTTCTGGTGCTGGCAGTAATGGGAAGAGCTTAGTTTAGCCCTCAAAAGTAATGTATTTTTTATATTTGTATTAAACTGCCAAAGAATACTTCTCATACCTGAGTTCCATCAGTCCTCAAACTTCTGCATCTCTCAGCTAAAAACATGTTTAATATTGGAGACAGATCTCAAGGCCTAGGATTTGTCTACGGGGGGTTGTTTATAAAACTAAAATGATTAGTTCAGCTGCATTTGATTCAGCTTAAATCTCTTCTGATGGCTACTTAAATTGTGAATTAAGTGTTCCTCCTGGAATTAATGTAGTTGAACTAATCCATGTTATCACTTAGTTGGGATTATTTTACTGTCCCTGTGTGGGCAATCTTCAGTGAGGTGTGCCAAAAATACTGTGCATATCCACGACTTGATCTCTGAATGTACGTCCTCGCCCTTAGCGCCTCTCCCCAGCTTGTTCTGTGTGAAGGTCTGTGCTATCGCTGTGACATGTTTGGGTACCTGTACATAATGTGTAAAATGAGTTTTTATGATTAGGGAGTTGATTTATTGAACTTTATTATTGAAAGCTGAATCTGTAAAACAATAAATCAATAAAAAGCTATAATCTTTCTACAGGCTATGGTGATACATGAGTATTTTGGAGGTTTGGCTGGGGTGATGTAGCGTGATTCGTGTTGCTACATCATCACTTGGGGGGAAATAGAGAACTTCAAATGTTGTATTTTTTGTGCTTTTAAATCTTTAATTGCTTTCTGTAGTGTCAGAACTGGGCAATTTTTTCATCTACCACTTCCAACTTCTAAGATGCTTTTATGAAAACTTTCATAGTAAAGCATTTACTGTAAAAAGATTTCTTTGATAGTCCTGGGAACTTGCTAAACTTGTTCCTGGCTACTAAAAAGCTTGCTTCCTCTCCCTGCTGCTGAGTCAGTCCTGGGGCATGAGCTGTGCTGGGCCTCCTGCCAGTCCTGCTGTGGAGTGGGGTGAAGTAAGGGTGTGGTGTGGTGATGCCTGGATGCTGAGCAGGAAAGGAGACACTTGTGTTCAGGTGGGTTTTGAAAATGCACTGGGAATCATGGTACCAAGCTGGCCTTGAGCCAGCCTGTAACAAAGGCCAGCAGTCTCCCGGGTTGTGTTAGGAATAGCATTGCTGGCAAGTCAAGGGAGGGGATCCTTTCCTCTCACATCTGTGAGACATCTCCAGTGCTGCATTCAGAGCTGGGCTTCCTTGGTACAAGAGAGACACAGACTTGAACCTAGTCCACTGAAAGGCTGTGATGATTAGGAAGTGGAGCATCTGTTTTACAAGGAGAGGTTAGGAGCTGGAACTGCTCAACCTGGAGCAGGCTGAGGAGGGACCTTACCAACACACAACTGCATGATGGAAGGGGGAGTAAAACCAATCAGGCTCTTCTTGGTGGGGCTTAGTGGTAGGCTGAGAGGCAATGGGCATAAATTGAAATACAGGAGACTGTTGAAACATCAGAAAAACCTTTTCCTATGAGGGTGATCAGACAGTGGAGCAGGTTGCCTCTAGAGGCTGTGGAGTCTCCTTCAAAACCAGCATGTATGCATGGGGAAGAGTGTAGGACTAGATCACCTCCAGAGATGCCTTCCAGCCTCAGCTGGAGCTGGTTCTAGAGCAGTGTTAGGTCTGGTGCTGCTGGGCACTCCTACCTTAGCTGGTTTTTAGTAGTCAGCAGTGGAGGCTTGCTGCAGTTAATTTGCCATTTAAGTAGCAAAGAATATTAGAACTTTCTGTATGGCAGAAAATTCATCTTCAATTGCACATGTGAGAGCTCCCATTCACAGTAACTGCTGTTCATTAACAAATGATTCAGATTTCTATATATTTCCTCTTTTTTTCTCTTCCAGTGGTGCCTGGTAGTTGATCTAGTAAAGGAGCTAGATGAGATTCTGAAATAGTTGCTTTACAGCAGGGAATTTGGGGACATGGACAATAATACAGCTCTTACAGAAAATAGGCCTACAAAGCAGTTCTTGAAATTATAGTGCTTTTTAGGGCTTCTTGTATGAACAGGCATAAGCAAGTGTACAGCATAGCATGCTACACTGAGTTGAAGACTAGTAAGCAAGTCAGTCAAGGTTGTTCCTTATAGAAGAAAGTATACTCTTACACACTTACACACCTGTAAGTGCTTCCTAAAGTACCCCCCAGAAATGACAAGAAAATAAAACCTGCTGGTTTGATTTCCTGTGTATTACATGAATTCAGCTTTTAGGTGAAATCCTAACTGCCCTAAATAGTTCCATATGTTTAAGACAATGGCATCTTTTTGTCTGTGCTGTTGAAATAATGTTTCACTATTATTCCTGTTTATTCATTGGCAGTGAGAGATAGGTATGGTTATAAAATCAGAGGGTAGGTGCAGACAGTTTTAGTCTTTGTTTGCTGATCCTGAGGTACCAGCTGCCTTTCAGGCCGGCTTTGTCCTGCATTGCCAGCTGGACTAGTGCAGGAGGAGCAGTGGGGGCATGGGGACAGGTGCTCTACTTCACGCTGGCTTCTTCCATGCTGTCATCTTCTCTAGGGTCACAGCCCCCCTTAGTCCTCTGCTTCTTGGAAAGATATTTTCTTCTTTGCTCCCAAGCACTTAATGCAACAGCAGCAGCTTCAGCTCAGGGGTGAGGAAGGGACTGGAGAATAAGGCTGAGTTGTTGCCCATCCTATGCAAAACCTTCTAACCAGTGTTGCTGTGAAGGTTACCATTGTCCATTTTTCAGCACACCATGGATGAGTGTAAACAACTCCTAGCTGTCTTCTATGAGCTAAGCTACTTTGATAGACTTGAAATGTTCAAGCAAATCAGTCAAAGGCCACATGTTAAAGCCCACAACTTTTTCCTCTGATCTGCCAAACTGAAAGGGAGAGAGACGTGCAAGCCCTTCCTCTGCTGTATGTTTGTCTTTGTTAAATGATGTGAGACCTCATTGAATTCCATTGAATCACTGCTGAGAGCTGTAGGATTATTGCCTAATTGCATCCAAAACAACTTTTTTAGATGATAAATAATATGATGTATTATACAGAAGCAGGCCTCAACCTAAACTTTGAAGTGCTTCACAAATTAATGTTTAATGAAACTGTTTGCCTGGAGGGTTTTGCTGTTCTGTGTAACTGGCTGAATACACACAAGCCAGGATTCTTTCATCTCCCTGACAAGCCTTACTGCTTTAATATAGCATATTTTCTCCAACTGTGTGCAGTCAGTCAGTTCTCAGTTTTCTATACATCTCTCTGGCCTGCAAAAATACTACCTTGTCCCCCCAAAAAGCCCACACGTAATAGGAGTCCCTAATGGATGGATCATACAGAAAACACACTTTTGGGGGAATGTTTAATGGAACAAAACATGACTCATAAATGGTTTTATAATACACTTCGCAGTGGTGAACTCTACTATGTTATTGTGTAGTGGGGGTGCTGGTTCACAGAGGGCTAAATATGAGCCAGTGGTGTGCACAGATGACCAAGAAGGGCAGTGTATCCTGGCTTGTATCAAATTTAATTGGACCAGCAAGACCAAGGGAGTGATTGTCACCCTGTACTCAGCGCCTCAAATTCTGTGTCCAGTTCTGGGCCCCTCACCACAGGAAGGACATTGAGGGGCTGGAGCATTTCCAGAGAAGGGCAATGAAGCTGGTGAAGGGTTTGGAGAACAAGTCCTATGAGGAGCAACTGATGGAGCTGGGGATGTTCAGCCTGGAGAGAAGGAGGCTCCAGTGAGACCTTATCACTCTCTACAACCCCCTGAGACTGTAGCCAGGTGGGGCTGGTCTCTTCTCCCAGGTAATAGTGATAGGACAAGAGCACGTGGCCTCAAGCTGTGCCAGTGGAGATTCAGACTGGACATCAGAAGAAATTTCTTCTCAGAAATGATGGTTAAGCATTGGAATGGGCTGCCTAGGGAGGTGATGGAGTCACTATCCCTGGAGGTGTTCAAGAAATGATTGAATGTGGCCTTTAATGCTGTGGTCTAGTTGACAAGGTGGTGATCTGTCAATGGTTGGACTTAATCTTGGAGGTCTTTTCCAACCTCAGTGATTCTGTGAATGTTAGAAGCCCAGTAGGTGACAAACTGAAACAAAACATGTCTTACTACTTGGCTGCAGGTGTTTGTTGTAATTTTAATGGAAAATTTCTCTCTGGGTCAGCTATCAAAGTTAAAAGCTTCCCATTAGGCTTTATGTTCTATAATTCTGCAAAAGTTGTCACTCTATTGGTAGGGTGCCTAGTATGTTTTTGCAAGCACAAAGGTGTCTGAAAATGAAATTTCCAAGGGGCTCTGTCTCTAAATTTGGCAGTTCAAGGATGCTTTTGTTAAACTGATGTCATGAGTCATTCTGCAATTTACAATATTTAAAGTTGGCATCCAAATAGAATCTCCTCTTTTTAGCATGACAGAGGAGTCATGCTGTTGGAATTGGAACCCCAGAAGATATTTGCATTATGAAAATAACAATGTCTTACACCGAATTAAGTGCTGTGCTGGTCCTGATTCTTGGTAGTACAGTGACACTAAAAGAAAACAGTAAGATGGTGATGAGAATTACAGAATAGCACAAAAAATTTGCTCAAGAGGAAGGTGGCTGGAGATCACCTAGTCCAACCTGGGTTTCAGTTTTTCTTGGTCCTTTTCCAAGAGGAAAACACTTCATTCTTGCTAAGTCTCTCTTGCAGAGCTGGGCTGCTGTAATTCAGTATCCTGAACTGGCAGCTTTAAGGTGTGAAAGAAAACTTGGGAAGGTTTCAGAGATGAGGCCAAGTGTTTTGTCTTAGACACTGTCAGACTACACTTGGGGGTTGGTCAAACTGAAGTTATCATCAGTGGAAAATTAGGTAAATCACCAAGTAACGTTTTGTTTACATACCAGGAGCCTCATCCTTCTCAAATAAGACCTGAAAGTGGTCCATAAGCAGGTGGAACCAAACTTACCATCTCTGGTATACATCTGGCCACTGGTTCCAAGAAGGATGTTCAAGTTTCAGTCAGTAGCCAGCCTTGCAATGTCACTGAATTTGGAGACGAGATCTTTTGCATTACAGGACATAATAACAAGGTTGAACTTGTTATAGCCATAATAAACTATGGGGGCATGACAATTACTGTACCACAGGTGTTTACATACAGTGAGAATCCTACTGTCATCAAATTCCTGCTGGTGAATAGCTTCAGCAGTGGAGGGAGAAATATTCCAGTAAGTGGACCTGGTTTTGAGCTCATCCAGACATTCTCATTGGTGGTATATGCATAGCATCCAGAAGCAGGGGGATGAATCAAAAAAGGTTTTATGGAAAGGTTGTTAAAAGACTTAATGAAACCATGGTGTATTTTTCTTCCCCACCAATACTGGAAGACCCAGAAAACTGTAACATTACCACTATTTTTCTAATGGATCATTATAAGTTGGTTGTAAAAAATAAGAGCCACTCCTTTTCCTATGTCACAGACCCAACCTTTGAAAACTTCACAGATGGCATCAAAAAACAAGTCAACAAATTTATTAATGCAAAGGGCAATAACCTGAACAAAGTCATGACAATAGATGAGGCCTAGGCTTTTGTGGGGGATGAGCCTTGCAACATAAAAGCTCTAACTGAAAAGGCCTTATATTGTGAGCCACCAGAAGTACAGCCTCAACCAAAGAAACGGCAGAAGAGAGATACCATCAATAACCTTCCTGAATTCATTGTAAAATTTGGACTCCAGGAATGGTTGGACTCGGGGGCTCAGTGACTCCAACTTTGGGGTTGGAGAGGAAACATCAGGGTCTGGGAAGCTGTTCTGGAGAAGACCCTGGCAGTCTCATTACAACAGAAGCAGCTTCTGGTCCTCTCCATCTTTTAGAGCAGAAGCTTGGATTTGCACAGACTCAACTTGCAAATTTGTGAGTGGCTTATATATTTTAAAGTACTTTTAATAGATCGAAACACCTGTAATCCATGTGGCAGCTAATTGCCCATGCAGCCTGTCTCAGGAGCTCCCTGGCAAACCCTGTGTCAGCTCTGGGGTGGGCTTAGCTCACTGCCTGTCCTGTTCAACACCAGGGATGGTGGCACAGGACTAGCATGACTGTCCAGCAATGGCAACACCATTTCCTAACCCTTGACTTCATTCCTGAAGCCCTGTTCAGCCTGATGAGCCTCTCTGTGCAAGCACATTCAGGAGGCATAAAACAGCATGTCTGATGATGATCACTGCCTTCCAATTATCTCTCTGTAGCTGCTTCTGACCACATTTTATTTAGCTGGCTGGCTACAGCAGTCTCTGCTCTGCAAACCTGTGGCCTCCTCCATCTCAGAGTTTTGTTGACTTAGTCCTCTGGCTGCTTGTGCCCAGGAGGGTGCTGGGCAGAGCCTGCCTGTTACACCTCAGCAGGAAAGCAGAGGTGAGGGTGGTGCCTGCCACTGCATCAGCAAGGAGCCCTTCATGGCATCGTCTTGTGCCCCAGCCATGGCTCCCTTCCCCAAAACTACCTATCATCTTTTCCTCACCTCTGCAAAACCCTGCTCTTCCTGTGTGGGCAGAAAGCCTCCACCTGGTCCTACACCTCCCTTCTGCTCTCATATGACTCACACCTGGTTGACAAGAACATGTTGAAGACCAGCTTCTTTCCTTGGAGGCCCTTCATCCTGCAGGATCCTCTCATGAAGGCTCCTCTCCATGCAACAGGTTCCTAGCAGGAGCCACTGCTACTGCAGCTGCAGCTCTTGGAAGGCTTTCAAGCTTCTCTCTGTAAGGCTTTCAAGTTCTCCCAATTAAGAACTCTACCCTCATTAAGAAGCCTTTTTTTCAAAATAAATTAAAAGTTGACTTACTTTGAATGTGTGTGGTTTTATTCATAGTGAATCTTTAAAATATGTGAAATGTGTGGGAGGTGACAGCAATGCTGGAAGATGACTTTTTGGGGGATGTCTTTCTTTTCAATTGAAAGAGAAAAGAAAATTAAATTTCAATTTATGCATCATCTCCAGTATGAATTCTAAAGTGCATAGGAATGGGAGTAAAAAGATAAAACCTATTATACTGACACCAGCTCAGCTACACTGCACACATTGTCTGTGTGCAAAACAAGCTCATTAATACCACAACAGTTGTGCAATATAATGAGTTTAATACTGCTGAGTTTTATTGCTTCCTGCTCTCCCTCTTTTTACTGCTAGTGGCATTTAAATCCTGATACACTGAGATCGTGTTTACCCAATTTATCATGTGTTTTTATTGTGACCACGGTCAAATGAATCCATTTTTTCTGCAGTAGAAGCAAGACCTGTGATTGTTACTGTGATTGAGACTGCTAACAGGGTGTTTTGCCTTCACAAGGCAGGTACAGGGATGATGGCTGCAGCTGTTAAAACTGCACACAGGGTACTGCAGCGTGGGAGGGAGGTTGTGGAGAAGCTTGCTCTTAACTTCTGCTCTTTTTTTTGTGTTTGTAAAGTGCTGGTTTTCTAGGGCTCCAGGAAGGTGGAAGTCACTTTGCACATCAAGCTCCTCAGAGTTGTTAGGTTGTCCTATGTATGGATTTAAAAAAAAAAAATAAATTAGAAACATAGAATCACAGAATTATTAAGGTTGGAAAAGACCTTCAAGATCATCAAGTGCAGCCTGTGACCGAACACTGCCAAGCCAAAGAAACCATGACACTAAGTGCTGTGTCCAGTCATTTCTTGAATGTTTCCAGGGATTGTGACTCCACCACTTCCCTGGGAAGCCTGTTCCAATTCTTGACAACCCTTTCTGTGAAAAAATTCTTCCTCATGTCGAGCTTGAACCTCCCTGGTGCAGCTTGAGGCCATTTCTGCTTGTCCTGCCACTAACTGTCTGTGAGAAGATGCTGAACCACACCTTGCTTCAACCTCCTTTCAGGCAGTTTCGAGAGCCATAAGGCCTCTCCTGAGCTTTTTTCAGGCTAAACAACCCCAGCTCGTTCAAATGCTCCTCATATGATTTACACTCTAGACCCATCACCAGCTTCATTGTCCTGCTTTGGACACTTCAGCACCAAAATGTTTTTCTTGAAGTGAGGGGATAGATAACCAATGAAACCCCTCCTAAAGCCTTGCTAAAAGTAATTGTAAACATCTGTGGCAGTGGACAGCAAAGCTGCCATCCCAGTCACAAAGCAGAAGCAATGCTTTCAGCATTTAAGGCACTCCACCCCGCTTCCTGGCACTTGCTCTTTGCCCTGCTGTGCTATAAACCTGCGAGGTCAGAGTTTTACATGAGGATAGCAGCACAAGAAAGGAACCACCACCTCTGAAAAATAACTGCGAGCTGTTAGAAAGCTCCTTGTACGTGATGTTTGCAGCCCTTGGCAAGCCACCAATGCATTTCTGTAGTAGCTGTGTTAAACAGTGGAAAGATAACTGTAGGAAATGAAGTCTCAGGGTTACTGGTGTTTTATTCATAAAATTAACTCTTTCTCATAGTGTTCTAAGGGAGCAAAAGGTACAGGGGGCCCATGGGAGACCTGCTCTGGCTTCAGGAAGAGTTGTACAGTGTGTCTTAGATGCTGGCGTTCAGAGGTGATGTTCACTAAGCACAGCACAGATGGACAGGATGCTGTAGCTGAGGGCAGAGCAAGGCTCTTCAGCACACTCCTCAGCCTCCTGCCTTCCCCAGCCCTTTTCACAGCACAGGCCCCGCAGGAGACATGGCAGCACCCAGCCCTGCAGCTGTGACCTCTCCTCTGATTGCCCAGAGCTGTGCTCTCCGCCTGCCCTCTGGCAGCGTGTGGCAGAGAGGGACTTGGCCCCTCAGCTGAAAAAGCCAAGCCTTTGCTAATAGAGGCTTGAATGAAATAGGCTCAGCACAGATCCTCCCCAAGTGTGTGAGACAAATAGCCACATCTGAGGATGTGCCATGTTTCAAAATGTGCAGAGCTCCCAAAACCCAGACAGGCTGTTTTAAGGTATTGATTTACCACAGACTTTTCTTTACATGATATCATGATGTTACAGCATCTTATGAAGCCCTGGAAATGGCTTTATATTTTGGAGATTTCAGGAGATCTTTTTCATCTCCCTGCAGTATGCAGCTAAAACAGTTTTTGGGAAGGTGTAAATGCTCTTTAGACAAAGCTCTCCCACTTCGAACACTGCCAAAATCTGTCTGAGCCATCACAACCCCTATGTCTCACTGTAGTATTGTTTCTGGTGTGTGGGGCAGGTTTATCCATCTTTTTCAGTTTTTAAGGAGCTTGCCAGCATAGCTATGCCCATTCTAATCACAACTCCAAATCACTTTGTTGTTGGTTCCTACTGCTTTCAATAACAGCCTCCTGCATCTTCAGGCACCTGAAGTGGTTGCACATCTGATCCCAAACCTTGGTACAATGAATAGGAATGGGTCTGCTTGTAACAGGACTTGACAGTTGTTTGCATTTTTCACCACCTGAAGAATTGGTATCAGTGCCTATAAGGGTACTACATATATATTTTTTTTATTGGAGAAACATGAACAAGAGTTGTGGTGTTTTTGATCTGGAATCCCATTTCCTCACGCTGCACCCATGGTACTACCAGGGCAGCATAAACTGCTTGACAGCCTCTGGCTGCCACCCTTCTCCCTGGCATCTCTCAAAGCACACTGTGCCTGGGGAAATAACCAGCCCTGGATTCCCAGGAAGCATCAGTGCTGTCACCTGTCACTCTGTGTCCATGGTTTCTGCATGGACCAGAAGTGCAGCCTTGGCTGTCAGCCCAAGGCTTAATGCAGCTTGCAGACACAGGCACAGCAAACCTTTGTGATTCCATATTTCATGGAAGCATCATTCCTGATTCTGTCACCTAGGGACAGCACCTGGTTTGAATTACCATGCAGTAGCTCTAGGGTGAAGTGCACTGGTCCAGAAAGACTGGACAGATGGTAGATGTGCCCGAATTCTTCTTGGACAAAATATCCCGAAGGAAAAATGGGAGCATATTTGGGAAACCTGCATGGGTAGCCTCAGCATTAGTGTATCCCAAAGGATTTGGTCTTGCTTTGACCCAAGGAGAACATCTCCTCTACAAGTCCTCAGCAATCTGCTGTCCAGTGTGGAAGAATCAATTCCACCTTCAATTACTGTTTTGTAAGCAACTAACAACTAGAAAAGATATAGGTCACCAGGACTTTTACAGTAAGACATCCACCGCCAGATAGCATCAGCTTTGGCATTAAATCAGTGAATGGGAGACATGACCTACTCTTACTCATTTTTATTATGATTGTAAAAGAGATGGCTCAGGTAACTCGAATCTCCATGGCCAGAATACATTATCTGACCACAGGCCCACAAGCGACCGATCATAACATTATTCTGACCTTAAATTGTTCACAGTCTTATTCTTCAGGGCATTGTGTCAGCTTATCTTGATCATTATACCTCTTGAATTGGGATCAATTAAATGTCATCTGATCTCTCTGATCTGTGGTGCACAGTTTATTTCTATGCAGGAAATGAATACTGCAGCATGATCATCCTGCATCTTCAGTTTTCACTGTTTATAAATACTGAATAAATATTGCCTCTTTGACGTGTTTAGAACAATACTTTTCAAAAATATATGTTTATTTTTGGTGGCCTAGCCTAGTTCTCCAGGTGAAAAAAAGGTTGTACTTTTATTGATGCAGAACCACAACATTCCTAAACAGGTAAGTCTATTAAAAAGAGCATGTTATCACACTAAGATTATGTCTGAAGAGTCAAAGAATAAATTGTTGTGCAATTGTTTGGGTTTTTTTTTTGGAAATTGCTTTGATTAATTGTTTTAGTATGTTAGAGTATATCATATGTTAAGCAAAACTCCAGCTTTCTGAGAAAAGACATTTGTGTAGAAAGAAGTACTAATGTTAAGTGCTAAGGAGTTAATGTGAACACAGAGAGCACCAGCACTGCTCTAAAAAGAGGAAATTCTAGGAAGGCTGTTAAAAACAAATTGAGCCATAATATGCTGAGAAAATGAAATTCTTTGGTTTAAATCTTTACTATCTTTAAGGCACAAAATTCTGTGGATTTCAGAAAAAAAAAAAAAAAAGCATAAACCAGCCAGGAAAAAGCATAAAGCAGAAGGTACAAATGTTCAGATGTGAAACTTTTGTTATCTGACTTTAGGGAAGAAGCAAACGGCTGCAGAGCATCCACTGCTGCTCCAGAGGGAGCAGGATCTCTGCAGAGGTGACTGTGAAGGTTGTGGTATTGTCACACTGAAAGCAGCAAAGTGGAAAGCAGGAAAAGGAAAGAATAATATCATATTGATTCCAGATCATGTTTGGGGATTTTTTTAATATATCTTTTTAGCAAAAGACCTGTGATGAAGGTCCACCCAGGGCTGTCCTGTGGGAACATAACACTACATGTGTGACCTTAATTCAATCATCTCTGGGCTTTTGCAGTCAAGCTCCACCATTCTAGGGGATGGTGTCCAGTCCCCAGACTATTAAAAAGTGATTCTGGCTTCCTCTTCCTTTTATCCTTAAAGCCTTTTTTGTTGCTTGCAGGCTGATAGAAGAAAGTCACTTGCAAAGGGATGGAGCAAATATTTTAATATCAAAAAGAAGGGCAACAGGAGGGCATCCTATACCGCAGAATTTGCAAACATGCAAAAAATGAAAGTTAGTGATACTTAAAAGGAAAAAAATGAGCAGGTTCAAAGCAAATTTGCTCAGTAACACTTTTTTTTTTATCAACAAACAATTGTGAGTGGGGATGGGTATAGCAAGGTATTTAGAGATAAGACAGAAATTTAAATTACAAAAGAATAAAAATTTTCTGGCTGAGAGAAGCTGCAGATGTATCCATCCCCATAAATAAATAAAATAGGGAAAAAAAAAACCAAACTAAAAGGCAAGGGTTTTTTTCATAACTAGAGCATAATAATATTTTTTATGTTTTGCACAATGCTGAGTTGGCATCCAAAAAAAACCAACTTGCTTGCAAAAAATGAACTTCCAAGACCCATTCACGCTCTCAGGAACCTATCCTAAAATAAATATGAGTTTTTAAGAAGCACTGAGAATCTTCCAGAAACTCAAGTCTTTTGGGACAGTCAACATTACTGACCATTTTTGAAAAATTTGTGTGGAGTCTTGGCTGTCCTTAACACAATACCTTGCTTTACACTGCCCAGATCAACAGCAAAACTGAATCCACAAGCATCAGAGTGCTTTGGGCAACTCTCCTTCTCCAAGGATCTGCCAGCTTTGGATCCTGCTGCTACAGCTCCTGTGGTTCAGTATTCAGCCAAGATCACCTATTATGCAGTTTTGGTCAAGGGAGGGTTGCAACAGTAGAATATAGGGGAAAAATAAAGGATTGCCCAAGTGTAGCAGATTTCAAAGGTATAGAGAATGTGCTGGGTCTGTGAGGAGTCTTGGGAAATGTCTGCCATTCCTGGGTTTAGCACTAGAATTCCTAACATTATAAATCAACACTGATAAAACCAAAGGGCTGCTGTGGGTATAAAAGGAGGATGGAGACTGTTGTTCTGTGTATCCCTACTGTAAACAGTGTTAGCAATTCTCAGCTACTTTTCCTACAGAAAAAAAAAAAGAAAGCTGTGAAAACTGGCCACGTGCTCCCACTTCATACTGGAAAAAACCCTATTCCAGTGGCCTTCAGCTTTCAAAAGCATGCTTTTGGAAAATAACCCTACTGACACTCAGACACCAATAGAAGATGCCTTTTTTTTTTTTTTTTTTTTAAGTTTTTTTTTGTTTGNACTCCTTTTTTTTTTTTTTTTTTTTAAGTTATGTCTTGTCCTCTAGCTGGGCATGCATACTGTGGTCAGAGCACACCAGGTTCCCAGTTTGCCTCCGAGTCCTGCTGAGTTTTGGGAGAGGCAATTCTTTTGACCTTGCTGTGCCTCAGCTTGACCATTCAGGGACTTGGTGTTCCTTACTTGACTTAAGGTCATTGTGAAATTTAAAACCTACCTTCAACTTCTGAACAAAAATTCAAAGAAATGCAAAGAAGACAGCTCTAACTCAGGTGCTGAATGCAAGGAGGGGCTGGAAGGATACCAGATGCTGTCACACAGGTCTCCCCATGTCACCTGCTGCAGGCCACTGCCGGTCAACAGATGGAGTGACTTGGAGTTTGACCCAGCAGGGCCATTCTTAGGTTCTTAGTGCAGCAAACCTAGAAGTCTCCTGAAACATATTAAACATTTGTCTTGAAAGTAGCGCTGACATGCTCTGCCCCTCAAGGGCCAGAAAAGCATCTCAAGTTGTAGCTTGAAGAGTTGGTAACATCCTGAAGGCCTTTTGAGTGTTTTATTCAATTAGGACAATCCTTTTCTCAGTGACTAAACATTCAGGTAATTCCTTCTTTTCAAGGTGTTTGCTGAGAGCACATTGCATTTACAACATGAGCTGAAAGCTTTTCATTCATTTGCTGTTTTGGCCATAGATACTGGAGTTAAAGTTTGCACCTCAAGAGAAGGCTGTCAGCTGGATAACAGCTGCATCATTTGGGATGAGCTGATTCAGACTGGACTTCTCAGGTGTGCACACATGTTCTTGAATTTTTGTGGAATTAGTGTGTGGAATTTTCCATATAAAAAGTAATATTGAATTTGGCTGGTGTCTGGGCTCCTCTGTAAAAAAAAAATATCAATTTTATCTATTTGAAATTATGTTCAGAAATTTATCAGCATCTCTTTTCACTTGAACCTCTTGAACTGAGGCAACAGAGGAAGGAAACTTTAAAAAACCCCAAACAAACAACAGAGGAAACCTTGAACATTATTTATGAAAGAGCAGGAGATTAATGTCCATGTATGTTAGATACTTGATTCAGTTGTGTTTCTTATGCTGTGTAATTTTGCCTCTAAGCTCCCTCTCTTGCCTTTCCTTCCATCTGCATTAAGAAAAAAACTTAGTATAAATGTTTCTAGGACATGCAGCTCTGACAGATGTTCAAGTGATAAATATTTGCAGCTAGGGTAATTTTCAAAACCAGTGTCATTTTGTTGATTTAGGATTTTTTCTGTACTTTGTATTTTTGTGCAAACACATAACTCTGGGAAATAAATTTGTCTTAATCAAAGAAAAAGTAATTAAAAGGATTGTAGCGAAACTGCTGATGTTGCTTCTGAATGTCACAAAAAATGGGATTTCAAGTGAGGCATGATGCTTCTCCAGTAGATTTAGGATATACAAAATGAATTGAAAATTTCTGTGTTTGAAATGATATATGTAATGGAAAGCATGCACACTAATTTACTGCAAAAACCAGCAAAGCAGAAAGGAGAAAAATATAGGTAAAGCAAACAAAGGCAGCGATTGAAGGAGATGAGTAGGCAGAAGAGAAACTGCCTTTGAGAAGCAGCGCTCTGAAGTCAAGAAGACAACTTGTATATCACTGAAAGAAACGTGTGCTAGGGGATGGCATCTCCACTTCACTGCACTTCCCAGGGCAATTCAAGGCCAGCAAGCCACAAACAATGCAAAAAGGAGTTTTCTTTTACCTTGCAGTTTTC